>VYZX01013311.1:95012-322022 GCA_013401335.1 Brachypteracias leptosomus
CCTTCTCCTTCTCCTTCTCCTTCTCCTTCTCCTTCTCCTTCTCCTTCTCCTTCTCACTTAAGCCACTTGTGGATGTGCCGGTTTGCAATGGATTTTGTGACCTGTGAGTACTACTCAGCTCCATTTGCTAATTCCTTGTGCCCTGGGGGTCACCTCATCCCTTTTGAGAGTGTTTTGGTGGAGCAGGTGAGGCAGGAGTGGTGGTCCCTTTTGCCTGCCTGCAAACCCACACTGATGTTGCTGACAACACATACCTCTCCACAGGCACATGGAATTTGAGGATTTCAGGCCATTGCTCTGGCTCCTGCTTCCACCACCCCAACAATCCAGGCAGATATCTCCTTGCAGGTGCTGGGGATGGGCAGATTGTCTCTGCTGGAGCTCAAGTCTGCTGGAGTAGGCAGCCACTGCGGGCAGGGTCTGCCAGGCATAGAGATCAGCCATCTGGGTGCCCAGCCCTGCCCACAGATGCAATGTTTCCTGCACCCTGCATGCTCCTGCCTGCAGAGTCCTGGCTGGAGACCTGGCACCCCTTAACAGGCATCTCAAGGAAAGGAAGGGGCAGGGACTTCACCAAATGCCAGGAAGCCCTTACAATAGGCTTTGTAATCCCTGCGCAAGCCCTGCTAAGGGCAATGGTGTGTTACTAAACTAAGCATAATGAAGCTGAGCAGTGCTGAGCAAGGCTCGGTGTTCCCACTCCTGCCTCTGTGATGTCTCAAACAAGTTCAGCGTGAGGTGCCCAGGGTCACTTGGCACATTTAAATCCTTTGACAATTGCATCTCAAATGTCCTTCTGTGCAAGCAACACTGATGATGTTTAGTCACCTTGGGAAAGCTGTTTGGCATTGAAAGGGATCCAGGATAATCTTGGCTTAGGTTTTTGTATAATTTATTTACTGTATTTTTAGGTTTTGTTATATAAAATAACACTGCACCATTTCTAGCTCTTATCTGACAACATCTTAGTTAGCTTTTGCTCTTCCTACTCATTAATTCCCCCTTTTTAGTTGAAATGCAAGCCTGGAACTGGTCAGGAATCCACGTTCCTATAGATTTTTTACATTTCTTTCTCAAAGAATATTTTAATGGAAAAGGGTGTTTAAATCTAACCTATTCTCTCACACATGGCACATGCATGAGAAACATCCTCCTTCTTGCTCTTGGAAAAGAGATGTGAAGGCACACAGTCAGAATCCCCAGAGATGACAAGCACAGCTGCTTCCTTCCTCATGGCTTTTGCTGGAGAAAAATTTGCCCTGGTGAAGCCAGGGACCTCCATCATCTGAGGAAGATACATGTTTAAGGGGAGCCGTAACACACCTGAGGCCTGAGCTGTGCTGGCCACTGGCTCTGTGGGGGCCTTGGCCCTGGAGGTGAGGGCTCTCTGCCTCTGTCACACACAGCTCACTGCAGTCTGTGGACACTTCCTCCGGGCCATGGCTTGGGAAACACCACCACCCCTGCAGACAGCGAGGGGTGACTGGCACTGAGGGGTGGCTCAGTTTCGGGAATTGCTCATGCTCATGCTTTCCTCTGCGGAATTAGCACAAGGACAGATGAAAGAAAGCCATTTTCCTTTCTCATCAAATCAATTCCTTCTGGGGCAAACAAAGCCACAAGCGCAGCGCTCTTGTCCTCCCGTGATCTTGTGGTTTGCTCTGGCTGGAAGAGGCAGCTTTGGAAAGCCCGAGCCCATTTCCTGCTCTGCATGCTGCAGTGTATATCCTCGCCTCAGCCTGGAAATGCTTTGATGGATATTATTAGGCCCGGAAAGCATTTGGAGCTCCTTTCTTCCGTAAGAGCTGACCAAACTGCTACGGGATGAAAGAGGGGCAAATTGGAAGGGTCTGTGGATGCTGTGGGCAGGCTGCCTTGCTTAGAAAGCCCAAGTGGTGCTGCTGCCTGTGATAGGGACCAGAGCAAAGCAGCCACGGCACCAGGATTGCTGCCAATCCCTGGGGAGGGGGGACATCCCTTTCATACCCTCCTGCCAAAAGGCAGAGTTGTGGTGGGGCACCACCAAACTGATGCCAGTGAAGCCTCACCCCTCTAGCCCCATGCAAAGCACCTTGGACTCTTCTTAAATCCATATACCAGTTCCAGCAGATCCCATCACCTTCTCCAACTCACTCTCATCAAATCCTATGAGTGAGGGGAACCAGCCTTTTGCTCTTCTCACATCGACCATTGTCCAACCGGGTCAGTGTGTCTCTATCCTTGCTCAGCCCTCCAGCCATCAGGAGCAGAAGTCCCTCACTGCTCTGGACAGGAAAGCAGCTGAAAAGCAAAGCCAAGCAAAACCTTTGCTTTGAGAGGGACTGGAGCTTTGATTGGTGTTTTGCCACTAACACAGTCAAGAAATGACAGTGCGGAAATCTTGGGGAGTGAACAGCACTTGTGGTTATTGGTGAAATCCCATATTAGTAGAAAGGTCTGGTAAATGGAAGCAGGAGTCGCTCTGACTACAGCATCTGTTGGATGTGGAGAGTGGTTATGACTCTCTCCAAATACAATGCACATGTACTGGGAAAAATGACTGCTACAATAACAGGAATAAATCTTAATAGAGACTTGGGTGATAACAGACACCATAGAGGAGTTATCAAAATGAAAAACATATGGCAGTGTCTCTGCCAGATCTGCATGGAAACCTCTTGGAAGGACTAGCAGACCTTGTACCTGAAAATTAAAAAGGAGCAGCAAAGACAGTGACAGCGGAATGGGGCTGAGGGAACAAGATAAATCCTGTCATCATGTCCTGCTGAGAAGCTAGAGCAAAAGGGGTTTGGTGTCAGCATCTTGCTGCCTGTCTCCCTTCTGCACAAGTCTGGGTCTAAAGGCAGCCCAGTTCAACAGACTCTTCCCTACGTCTCTCAGTTTTGGCAAGGCAAAAGGCTGCAAGGCTGGACAGGAGCCATTTTTGACTGTGTTCAAACAAGACCTCGACCTGGATTGCTTATTAGTATGAGATCCCATTTTTTCTGACTTTTGGCAGCAAGTAGGGGCAAGGCTGGCAGAGAACGAATAGTGGTGGAGCAAACTCAGGGCCCAGGGAAGTTCATGCACAGCCCTGGGCTGCGAGAGCAGGATGGATTTGTTTTCCTGCAGTTATAGGAACTACGAACTGAGCCCAGACTTCATGGTATGGCAAAGAACAAGCAAACGAGAAGCTTGGCTAGAACTGACAGTTTCTTGGCAGGGACCAGTGAGAGACAGGACAGAGCGACGTTAAATGAAATCGCACCTTCTCCCAAACACTTAAATGTCTTCACCAGAGGAGAAACCACAGATTAGACAGAGTGAAGAAACTCTGCTTCACTTTTTTCTCCTTGAGAACAGCCTGGCAGGTGATGGATGAACATGGGAGTGCAGCAGATACAGAGCAGGTTGCTGTTAGATGAGGGTATTGTTTGTCCCTTGGGTTTGCAGAAAAGGAGCAGGAGGTGTGAAGAGCATCCTCAGGATCCCTGGAGCAAGGGGAGGTGTCCAGCCCTCCAGACTTTGGAGTCAGGAGCAGGATATACCAACTGGCTACCTGGGAGTTTCCCCTCCACCATGGGGACCAGCCATTGCTCCTTGATTCTGTTCAGAGTCTGGTCCCACACAATAACCCGACTGCACTGACCCCTGTGGCCATATGATACTTGGGCAGAGCCCATGGGAAGAGGAAGGATATTGAGCAAGGACTGTCACCTTCTCTTTCACTCTCAGAGGTGACTCTGCAGGCTACCATTGTCCAATCCAGGGCCAACTGGACAACTGGGGATTAAACAGTGGAAAATTCAAAAGACAGCTGAGGAAGGGGCTTATATTAGTCAAGACAGTCGGCACCCTAGCATTAAATGACCAGGGACACCAGCAGTAAATAGAGATGTTATGGTAATGGAAACAAGGCTGTAGGGAGGACCACAGAGTAGATCCTAAGTGCTTAATGTCTCTAAGTTGTCAGGGACTTTGCCTCTGGCTGCCATTATTTTAATTGCATCCTAGATCTGAAGACTCTGGTCGGAGCAGGTGTCTGAGAACACAGGATGGATGGACTCTTGTGCCTGTCATAGCCAAAACTGTGCTGAAGAGAGAGTCAGGCATGATATTGGCTACACCGATCATCCACATTGATATAATCCAGGGTTAATAACCCTGACTGACTTGTTTGCTTACAGTCAAAAATCATCCCTGCCCAGGGGATTGGCTACAAAGATGATTAAGGGAGNAGCCTGAAGCTTTGATCTGGTCTGCTCCAGCAGGAGAGGGGCAGATCCTGCCCTCGCCTCCCCAGGCTGGGATCCACTCATGCCCATGATGGGTTAGTCACTGGGATAAGACTCTGCCCCAGGGACAGGCAGGGACTGTCTGACCCCAGACAGGCTGCCGATGCCTGGTTTTGGCTCAAGCTAATGTACATCAGGCAAAAGAATCCAGAGATCAAACAGCATCTTTACGCCAGCCCCAACCAGAATGTTTGCTTTATTGTGTGCTTAGTCACAATAAACTAGCCAATAAAGTAGTAATAAATGGTCACCAAAAATTATTTCAGTCAGTAAAACAAAAATGGAGTTTAACAAGGAGAAATGAATTGTTAACACTCCTCCTCTTCCCTGTCCTATAAAACATGTCAGGTTTTACAGGTGACAGGCGAATGCAAATGTCCCCTGGTCTTACGAAGCAGTCAGTGTCACCATCACTGCCTTTCGTTTTGAGTGAGGTAACAACCCCAAAACCCCATCATCAGCTCAGACCCAGTTCCCACTTCTGCTGCTGGCTGGGGACCCCTCCATGAGGCCGTGGGCTCCCCATGGCTGTGGGATGTGGCCCACGCCCCACATTTCCCCTCGATTGGTGATGGGCAGGGCTGTGAAGGTGCAGCCTTTCCCTGCAGCAGGCACAACACCACTGGGAGCCAGACAGTAAAACCACGGGGCGCTGAGCTGAGCTCTCGCCCTGAGCAAACAAGCCTTTCTAAAGGTTTAGAGGACCACCTTCAAGTGCAGAATGACACCCCATGTTTAAACCAAACAATCTTGACCTCTCTATGAGTTTTAACCACATAAAAGCTCACCTCTTGGACTCTCCATTAGGTTTTATGATGTGCTTCCATATTTAAATGGACATGACTCACACCAGGGTTTCTGCTGTGTATGTGAAGGAAAGAAGAGATGAATGCCAGATGTTATGTATGAGTTACTTTAAGAAAAAAGAGAGAGAAAAGGAAATTAAATGTTGGGCTGGGCTTTCACAGCTCTCCCTGCTCAGGTGAGCATCAGGATAGTATATGAATTTGCTTTAAAAAAGCAGCCTCCTCAGCCTGGCTGCACTCCTGGCTGCCCTCCAAGCATGCAGCCCCCCAGCTCACCCTCCTCTCAGTGGGGGCTTCAATTTTGTGTCAAAAGTCTTCTGGCCAAACTTGGCAGCTGTCAGCACCTTCCTGCTTATTTGTGGAGCAGGAGGGGGCAGGAGGGGGAGCAGGGAGGGAGCAGAGGTCAGCCCTGCTTTGGGGTGACGTGTTCCCTCACCCAGAAAACCCCGGGCAAGGCAGGCGGGTTGGCTGTGCGATGTAGAGGAGCTGCACAGGAGGGACGGTGTGGTACAGGCTCTAGTCACTGCAACAGAAAAAGCACCTGACAAGCTGCCAGCCATCCCCACTGGCTTACAGCTGCCTTCATCCAGGCTCCAGTGGTGTGAGGAGATAGGAAGGGCTCCTTCCTATCTCCCAGCAGACCACCTTGAACCTTACTCCTGCTACTCTCTATGAGGACCATGCCCACACAGCCCCTCTGGATGTCATCACCCGGACTGCTCTGCTCTCCACAGGCTCATCTGGCACACAACTCACATTCACACCTCGGGGGGATGATGGCAGAGCCTCCAGTCAGGCAAGCATGAAATCCTCAGGCTTGTGCCATGGGTTAGTCCTTCCCTGTGCTTGGTGCTGTGCAGACATAGAAGCGAAGTCATGGGCACCAGGTCCTCCTTTCAGAGCCAAGGTGAGAGTGCAGGGGCTGCAGAAACCTTCAGCAACACTTACAGCGAAAGAAGGACCACTCCACCCGTTGCATCTTTTCCAGCATGGATGTACATAACCTTAATACCCTAACCAGCTATTCAAGCTCAGCCCTTCCCAGGAGTGTCCTCCTGGGAGGGCCTGATGCTCCACATGGCCTCTCCTCCCTGGAACTAGCCAAGGGACTGGCACATCAACATGAAAGGGGTCCTGCTGCTCCCAATCAGGGCAGGCTGTCCTGCTGCAGATAGATGAGGCTGAAACTCCACACTAAGCATGTGTAAGGACATTAAGCTGTTGGAACTAAAGGATAATTTGAAAAGTATTTTTCTTAATACTGGCATTAGGTTTCCTCAGCTTTGCAGTTGGTAAAGAGAAAAAGAATGTCCTTACTAAGGGAAAGCAAGTGAAAGCTGAACCAGGGAGGAATTAGGGGGTGGTGGATGCTCGGCGCTGGGTCCCCTTGCTTGGCTCAGGGCTCTGATTATGCTTGGGGCAAGAAGAAGGCCTGTTCCCAGCCCAGACCCTGCTGAAAATCCCCAAGGGTCACTGGTTTTCCCTCACTGGCAAACTGCAACATGGCAAGAGGGAACTAATGTGACCACACACACTCCCCCGTGAGCAAGAGCATTTGTGCTGCATCCTGCCTGCACTGAGGGGTAGGGCTGCACTCCCATTGGTGTCCTGGAAACATTCAGGTTAGGCAGAGCCTTGGCTTTTCCAGAAGTGAACTGGAGGATTTTTCATCTTCATATCACGCAGAAAGTCCCCCTGGGTACCTGCTGAGCTCTGCAACTTCTTTACATGTCTGCTGAGTGACCCAGTCATAAATAGAGATCACAAAACTCTGCAACTTTTAATTCCCTTTACATTTTTAGACCTCTCTCCTAAGCCGGGTACATCAGTGCACAGGCAGTGAGCTCAGTAGATCTGCAGTTACAGCAGCTGCCAGTGGTGTCTAGTGAGTTATGTTAGTTCTCAGCACTATCCTGTTCCCTGACCCCGCAGGGATGGCAGCCCTTCCTCATGTTCTGGGGCTGACAAGTTACAGCCCTACAGTGCAGCCTCTCCACTGCCTCTGCATTCCCACCTCTGCCCCACAAAGGTCCTGGGGCTGCGGGCTCTGCACTTGGCTCTGCTTCCTCTCCCTGACTCTGCCAGCACAGGCCAGGGCAGCGGGTGGGATGCAGGGCTTGATGCTGCACCCCAGCTCCTGAGTACAGGAAGCTGATAAGTTGGAGGCTTGGGGAGCACAGGGAGGCACGGTGCTGGCCGCAGGGCATCAGAAGAGCCCTTGTCCCTCATAGAGGAATTCCTGTGCCTTTGCAAAATGCCTGTGTGAATGGAGGCAGGAAAATTAGCTGCAATATGGCTTTTTGTGATCGCAGAGAAATTGCGAAAGGAAGGAAAATAAAAAAAGGTTCCATTTTCCTCTTGCTCCCCTTCCCCACGATGCTGGAAAGGCTCAGGAAGTGCCCAGCCACCAGCAACAATGTGAAAAAAAACGGTACCATTTTCCCTGGTGAACCTGGCGAGATCCCAAGCAGGGACGGTAACACCCGGCAGGAGCAGGGCTCCCTTGTGCCCCTCATGGGGAAATGAGGGCTGGGCTCTCTCCTTTCATTTTCCTCCTCTTCCTTTACTGAGCCATGTCCCCACCATGATGAGGATGGATGGCTCACCCTGCCTGGGCATGCTGGGGGCATGTGCAGCAGCAATGGTTGTCAGGGGCTACCCAATGAGCTCTCCATCTATGGCCTGTGTAGGAAGCATTGCCTTGCAAAAGGACACATGTGGGTCACTCCATCAGCCTCTTTCACTTCTTGTCTCATGCCCTTTGACTGAGCATCAAGACTGCCCCAAAGCTGTCTCATCCTGAACCACTTACGTCAACGCAGACGTTGTGGCTTTGAAAATGTGCAGGACATGTACCTGTGAGCGTTCATCACATTTTGCAAGAGCTGCAACCACAAGAGTGTCTGGGCAGAACTGTATTTACCACAAGCCATGTTCCTTCCCTGCCTGCCCTGCCTGGAGGAAGAGGAAAGGCAGGACCTGACTCCCAGGGTTGCAGCCCTGCTGCATCCCTCACAGTAGGTTGAGGGGAGGTCTGTGGACAGGCTGGGCACTGCCACATCCTCACGTTGGGTGTGGGGAGGGCCCAGGATGGTGAGAAACAGCTGTGCTTCCAGGCAGTGTGTCACCAGGAGCAGGCACCATGGCCCAGCCTCCTCCAGGGCCTCGTGCATCCCCTGGGCTTGTTGTAAATGCTATGCTTCCCCAAATAGATGCTTTCCTGGGAATGTTCCATGGCCCTGCAGAGGCTTGGCTGGTTGGCATCAGATGACCAAAGCTGTTGCGTGCTCCCATTGTTCCCCAAGGTGGTTATTAATAGAGCACCATAATAATAGGGGATATTTATAAAACACCTCTGTGCCTGGGAATCTAGAGCAATCTGCAAACGTATGCAGGTCTGTCTGTCAGACCTGAACTGCTCTGGTGATCACCATGAAGGGAAAATGAACCCTATACCCCACTGAGTGGTATGAGAAATGTGTGGGCTGGAGGGGCTGCTGTAAAGGTCTGGTGCAAGATATGACCAGCACTGTGGTCCTTGCAAGGGCACAGGGGCAGGGACATCCTAGCCCTGGCCACCTCCCTGCCTTCAGAGTGAAACAAGGGGAGAGCAGGGGTCATAAATGCTCTTCCTCTGCAGCCTGGTGCTTGGGAAAAGAGAGATGCCACTAAAGAAATCAAAGCCAACGTGGTCCAGTGACAGCCCGACCATGCCCAGGCTCCCCATGACTGCCCACAGGGCCAAGCTGCAGCTTATGAGGGAGGCTGAACTTGTGCCATCACCTTTCATGCAGGGTTTGGTTAGAAGGACCCATTTACTGCCCTCCTGTGACATCTAGGTGACTGGAACCAAGCTCTGGGGACAGGCTGAGGATCTGTGATTAAATAGAGGAGTTTCACACTTGCAGCAAGCTCTGCAAAACTTCCAAGCCCTGTACAGAAGACACACTGAAAATGCACACTCCTGATAAACTTTATAGATGGAAAAAGTAAAATGAGGTGCAAGATTCAGTCAGAGCAAAGCCCACCCCTCTGTGCTTTATGGGCTGGGGCCAGGCACAGCTGCCAGGTAGGTGTCTGGGCACCAGACACAAGCTGGGACAGGGACTGGATGGAGAGGCATGTGGGTAGCCTTGGCTGTTTCAACAGAACCAGAAAACCCAAACAAATGTAGTCCTCCCCAAAGCCTCGCTTGAGGAATTAGAGAAATGAGGCCATTTATGTCTTCACACGGGCGACTGAGCCTGGCAATGACCTTTGGTCACTTTGGAGCAGGGCTGGATTTGAAATGTGAACCAGAGACCAGGAGGTGAAAACCTCCATATCCCATTACAAATCCCCAGGGATGCCCAAGGCTTGTCAAGTCACAGTGCTTTGCTGCTTATTTATTACTATTTGTCTATGATTGTAGCCATTGCCTGTGCTCACATTACTGCTTGGGCAGTGGTCAGCTGCCAAGTGGCTTTTAGGGCCAGCCTGTGTCCCAGCAAGGCTGGGACCCTGAGGCTGGGTTGGATGCAGTGCTGCTCCTTGCTGCTGGGAAAACACATTGGTCCTTCCCTGACAGCAAGCAGGAGCATCACGCGGGCAATATGGTCCCCAAGCTGGTGACAGCTGTGAGGAAATGAATTCACTCTTTAAGATAATGAACTGTACAGTCCTACACAGTAAGAGATTCAGGTAAAATATCCCTAAGCCATATTATAGTGAAATTAATTCTACATATTTTATATGCAGTATTGAATACTGGCTTATTCACAACCAGACAGCAATTGCTGTTGGATTATTAATGCTCTAAGTTATGAAAATCCTATCTAGCTTCAGTTTGTCCTCTGAAATAACTGTAGAAGAAGTGGGCATTTATTCAGTAAGTAGTTTGACTGACTTAACTTTTATCCGAATAAACCTCTAACCCATCAGGTAATTGCAGCTTCATAAGAGTGTGCATTTTATTAAAAAAAATATTGTATCTCTCTATAAACAGAAAATTCCTTTTCATCCCTTTTAAACCCACTTTACACCACTCCTCCTTACTAATCATCTTATTTCTACTTTTGTGGTCTAAGAGGTATCGGATCATTTTGCAGGGGGCTAAGGCAAGCCCCTGGGTGGTCAGGGGCAGTCTCCCTGGAGTGGCTTTGCTGGATCTGCCCTCCAGACAGAGGGGCAGGTTCCCATAGCTGAAGAATGGGGTTTGCAAGAAGATGTTTTATAGAAGAAGTTTTAGCACCCCTGTGTGGCATCACTCTGCTATGTGAGAGCTGAGCAGTGCACGGAAAATCTGCCTGAAGCTTTGGGGAGCCCGCAGCAGCCTGTGTCTGCTGATGGAAACATGAGTTTGCTGAGAGGCCAAGCTCAAGTGATTTCCCCATTAACAGCTCAGCCTCCAAGGAAAGCCACAAACCCACCTCACAGCAGGGATGGACACCACAGGGCTCTCTGAGGTGGAGTTTCTTAGAGGTACAGCAAGGTCTCTTGAAACAGGAGAGAAAATAGCGTGTAGAGAGCATGCAGTGATAAAGTCACATAGATCCATGTGTCTGGCTGTTACACTAAATGCTTTACAATGGAAATCATGATAATTAAATTGCTTATGATATGGGGCAGCTGACAGAGGTTGCTAAAACTGTCAAGAGTCAGTGAGGCTGCACTGATTTCCATGTAGACACAGGGGATCTGCGTGTTACACATGGTGGGTTACTCCCCAAAAGGACCATGGTGATTCAGGAGGTGAAGCCTCATTTTCAAAGGTGAGAAAGTACTTCAATGCATGTTTGCTGAGTAGCCACAGGTTTGCCATCTAGAGGTATCCAGACACTGGTCAGTGATGGAGAGAGAACAAAGAGTAGTAACAATGAATAAACCAGAGCAATACTGGTCCTGCCCTCTTGACTGGTTTATTAGTTTCACTAGGCACTATCTGCATTAAATATTCCCATTTCTTTACATACTTCTACAGATGTGATGCAGTCTGCCAAAATGCTTGCTCTCTCCTGAAAATACCATCCTGAGTCTCACTGACTCTCAGTGGGATTTCTGCTGTTCAGTCAGCTCTGGAAACACCAGCCAAGTGTGCATTTCTTCAGGCTCCAGCTGGAAGTGCATTACCTCCAGGTGCATGTACAAGTGTGAAAAGCGGCTCCAGCAGCTCAGCTGATGGGAGGTAATTTGTATGTTGATGGTGCCAGATCCAATGCCTATTCTCAGCCTTTTGCTACTGGGCAGCTCCTTTCCCCATGAGGCAGTCCTATTGCTTCTGAGCAGCTCTCCAAGTCCCTGCTGCTGATAGAAAGAACCTATGGGGGGTGAAACAGCGCCAAGTGCCTGCTACTCAACAGACCAAAGGTATTCTGAGGGTCATTCATCAAGGATATAACTACAGAAAGAGAAATATGGGACTGTAAGAAAGTGCAGCACAGGTCTAGTGCTGAATAATGGAAATTCCCAAGAATGGGGTTCTCTGGTGACTCTTCACACACAAAGTTAATCCAATAAAGTGAATTGTCCAGTGCAATATTTCCAGTGCAGCAGCCAATGTATGGAATAGGATTAACTTCAGATTCAGAGCGAGTAAATAAAACCTTTGTATCCAATGCTGAATTATTCTGCCTCAGTGCACTATTGAAGTCTGAATTGCTTATTTTCCATTTGCTTTCTTTAGCAGAAGCATATTGTGGCCAACTTAAAATGACAACCCCAGTGAACACAACAGAAACTTTTAAGTTTCACTGAAACACAAGTTAGTCAAGTATAAGTAATAATTATGCTGTTTATGATCCTAAAACTTAGATTGGCTTCTAGTTAAAATTACATATCTGTTCCAAGTGTTTGTTTTTGTTACTTGTGTCAGGACTAGAGTCCAAAATACCTAGGACTACATAATAGCTTTGGGAATATCACATTTTCAGCCTGGTGTCTGGGCTGTGCTCTAGTGATTTTAGACTTGAAAACACCAACAAAGAATAAATTGACTAAGTAGAAAAAAATTAAATGTAAAATTTCTTTGAAACCATCAAAGTATGCAGCCACTGCAAAATAATCCACAGAAACGGTGCTTTTCTTGGTGTTGCTGCTCTGAGAGCACTCCCATTTCAATGCCAGCTTTTACAATTTCCACCATATTTCATGCTCTGACAAATGTACAAGAGTTTTGTTTGGTCTGAGGTGAAGCATTGTGCCAGAAGAGGCAAGCAGCGAGTGGAGGCAGGAAGACATACTCAGCTTTTAGTGCGTGCAGAAGGAGATCTTGGCACGGGACAGCTTTTCTGTACGGTTACTCTGTGCCCAAAGGCTTGAACAAACCTCCTCTTTGGCCTGGCAAGTGAGTCAGCTTTGGCCTCCTTTACTGAAAATCTGTTTCCTTGCAAGATCTTCTGTCCCAGGCACAGGGTCACCACCAAGCACCTCTGGGTTCCCACAGCAGCCTGGGCACCAGCCTGCCTTGTTTGATTTGTGGAGTGAGTGGGGCTTTAGCAGGTGGCTAAACTGATGCTATCAAGTCCAAGTGCCAAATTCCTGGGGAACAGCCTGCCCTGGCGAGGGAAGTAGGCTGGGCAGGGTGCTGCTGTCCCTGAGAGCGGGTCTGTGACTTAGCGAGTTTGGCAGGCATCTGGCAGGTATTCACAGTGTCTGGGGGGGGCTGATCCAAACAAATCCCACCTTCAGGATACAGAGAGCATCAGGGAAGAGCCTTGCTTTTACTGCCATATCCAGTAGGAAAAGCTTAGTAGTTTTGGGGGGCCAGACCCTGCCTTGCCCCTGGAGCAATGCACTGTGCCCCTGTGAGCAGGGATCTGGCAGGGAGGGCACGGCAAAGAGCTGCTCAGCTGATCCTAGCTTTACCTAGAGACCTTTTTAATCAAGTGAAATCCAGAGGACAAATGCCTGAGCGAAAACAATGGTGGTTGTGACTGGAGAGAGAATTTGGGGTCCAAACTGAGGGGCCTCATGCCAGTTTTGCAGAGAGCAGCACTATCCCAGGGCAACGCAGCCCCCACGGTGCTTCCCCCATGAGTGCCTCCCTGCAGATGATGGGAGAACAGCTACAACCTGGGCAATGACAGATTTTCAGCGTATTTCTGAAAGTCTTCGTTTAACTTCTACTGCCTTGAATTATCAGGGGATCTTTGGACACATGGTGCAAGTACTGACTCTTCATGTCAAGTGTTTGCACTGCCTCCAACAGGCGGGCGAGGTGGCGAGGGAGGACTGATACGGAGCATGATGGGCGCTCACCACAGAGACATCAGATGCCATCTCAAGGCCAAATTTAAGTGTGGGTAATTACATTTCCCCATTTAAACTGCTGGCCAGTCTCAGCTGGATAAAATGTTCCCTTCCTAGCTGGAAATGTTGCCTTGTCCTGGGAGACAGCTGCTGTGACAAAGTTAGGGGGCAGCTGCTGCGCGGAGAGGACTGACACATTTGTGGCATACGGCCGCCCAAGCACAGGTACCCGGTGTCAGGAGGCAGAGCTGCCCAGTGCTGGGAGCACCAAGAACCTTCCTAGGCTTTGGCATAGCCTGAGCCATTGTCTGGCTGGGGAGGGAGCGGTGGGATAGAGAAAGGCTCAAAAGCAAGTGCAGATGGAATCTGTGAGACCGGGTAAGGGGCCATGGTTGCCTGAAGCACTGCCTGCAGTGGAGTGCTTCGTTTGGGACAGGGACAAAGCCTTTGCCCATCTGGGTGTCCATGCTCCTTGGAGAGCATGCTGACCCAACCACATGATTTTGATACAGCTAAGTTTGCAAAGGAGACCAAGTACAAAGACATCTAAGTCAAAGACAAGCTGAGTCAATGGCCCAACTTGGTGAAAGCTGGTGAAATACAGACTTTGCCCTTTCCTTCCCTGCAGCCCTGGTGAAGTTCACAGTCTCTCAAGTAGGTCTTTATAAACTATCAAAGTGTCTGTGTGGCTTTTCAGGGGGTTGAACTTCCCCTCACAACCCAAGGTCCAGTTTAATAATGTAGCTTTTTAAATAAACAAGTGGCTACGCAGAGCCCCAGCACTGTGACGATGGAGAAAATCCGGTGTTCTCTTCCCACTCCAGCGCCAGCTGTTGATGGACATCTGTCTGTAAAACATTGGGCCTTTTATTGTTTTTAATGGAAGAAATTCCTTTTCCTGGAGACCACCACTGAATACTGCTTTGCTAGAAAGGCTCCTTCACAATCCAAACAGAAAGCAAGTGAGCATAGAGGATCCATTACCCAAAAACTCAACAAAATCTTCCTCACCCATGAAAAGTGTATGCACAGTGGAGGACGATCTTGGGGATGGGGCTTGGAGGAGGGGGGAGCTGTTCCTGGAGGGTGGCGTTCTGGGACCCACCAGAGGAAAATACTTCCATTTTTCTATCCGATAACTCTACTGCCTGGCTAACAAAAATAATCCCTTATTAAAGATAACAGGAATCTGGCTTGTATAATGCATTCAAAGAGATTGACATGCCTCCAGTTTTCAGAGTTTCTAAACCTTCAGAGAGAATGAAAGCCACAATATCAGCATGATGGTGGGGACAAATTCTTTCTCTTGCAAACAGTTTGGGTTCATGTTTTTGCATGTGCATTTAAATTACAGGCTTAAATCTGATCTCAGCCACCAAAATAGAGTTGTCAAAGTCTTAACCTGCCTGAAGAGGTGGCCCATTCAGCCTTGTATGCACTGGGGACTCGAGGGGTGTGTATAACAACCTCTTTTTACCAAAGGCATAGAGCCACACTATCTTAATTCTCATCCTTTTATTAGACCAGAGATTTGTTTTACTAAGAAAATGTGGAAAATGCAAATGCTAGTAATATGTTCCTTTAATTGAGCCAAATTCCACATTCTCTCATACTCTTGAATACCTTCACCAGAAGCATTATTTTGTCTAGTTTGCAAAAAGCATAGTAGGCTCTTAGAGCAAGAAAGCTCAGCAGATCCACTGCTACTGCCCCTGAGGGGGACTGCCCCAGAGCCCCTTGCTGTGGGACAGAGGCAGCCTGGGGGGTACAAAAACACCATGCTGCCACAGGTCGCCTCACGTCACCTCAACGCTGGCACACATCCCCATGTCTGTTTTGTGTGGGAAGAAGTGATTTCAGCCTGACAGATAAAATCAGGCATTCTTACAGATCGGTCCTGGAGGAGATATCGGTGGTGAGATAGATGCTAATTGCTAATGAGAAATGGTCCATCGGAACTGGCAATGGCCCCAGCTCTGAGGTGGTAAATAACCCTAGTGATTTTTTGGCAGTAGAGCAAAAATCTGTTTTTGTGCAATGGTCAGCAGAGGAGAACTCAACCGGAGCAACCTGGAGTATGCAGGGGGGCTCCCACGGAGAAGGTTAATCCAGGGGTTGTTTTACTGCCTTGCGGGATTTGTGATCCATTTTTGTGCCTGGAAAAGGTTTACTTCAGTATAGGAAAGTTCCACCCATCTCAGGATAGTTTTGGTTTCCCAAAAATAATTTGATGTCATCAAAAATGATTTCACCCTTTGCCTTTGTGTGTGAAATTGCAGCTGAATAACATTCTCACGTTATGCAGGGCCAAGCGCAGTAGAAATTCCTCTGATTGAGGAGTGCTAAACTGAAGGGTCACCTTGTCAGTGAGGAGATCCCTGTTTGGCTCCCACCAAAGAAGAGGGGCCAGGTTTGAGGGGCCTCAATACATGTGGCTCCTTCCTGGGACTCAGCTCTTCCATCCTGAGCTCCCTGCGCAATGGCAGGACCACAGGACCATGAAAGCGCAGAGCCAGGATGTCCATCTGCTGGCTCCTTTCATTCCTGTTTTTCACAGATGAAAAGTATGATTTCCTCCTGGTAACACCCAGGAGCTGGCAATTTTCAGCCTGAAGTGATATCTTCTTTTTTTTTTTTTTTTCTCTAAAGAGCTGTGATAAAAATAACCCCTGGGAAAAAATCAAGCACTCAAACCCTTGAAGGCCTGACGCAACCTTCACTCACAGGAGCACTAGGACCAACAATACCATAATAAAGATCTGAGGTATCACCAAGAAAAATAGGAAGCAGCCAAAGAAAAAAAAGGTCACCGCAAGCTCGCTGTAAACACCCTTGCTTTGCACGTATCTCAGCTTTGCCAGTTTGATTGCTAACAGGCCAGAGTGTGACGGTGCATTTTCGGCGCTGCAGGTATTTATTTTACACTCTGGCTCTGAGTCTGAGCCTCTGAATGTAAAAACAATCAGAAGGCTGAAGTGTAAATTCTCCCTGCTGATTTATTTACTGTTGTGTTTTTATAGCACCACATGGCTCTAAGTTTGCACTGGGCCCATTCAACCAAAACCCATGTCATACACTTCCAGAGAAATGAATGACTTTATAAATTCTCTACAATAATAATCCCACATACAGGAATGCATGCAGAGAACACCCAGACGGGGCTGGAATGTTTTAAGAATATAATATTGTGCTTTTTGGTCAGGGAAAGACATTTCTCTCAGGGATATGTGGTGTGGCCCAGGCTCCAGCCCTGTCTGCCTACCACCTGTAATGAGCCCTTTGGGAGATTTTAGTTTAGGCCACCCAAACTGTGAGCTGGGCAAAGAGACATCAGCGCTACGAAGTTAATAGCCTTAATGAAGCCCGGCCCAGAGGAGACTCAAAACATCCACAGTGGGGAAAAAAAAGGAAAGAAAGAAAAGAAAAGGCTTTGATAGGAAAAACATCTGATCCGTGTTCTCTAATCTTTGCTTTGTTAGTTAAAGCATCTTTAAAGGGCTTAATATCCCTGGAACAGGGACCTCTTTCTCTCCCTTCAGAAACACCAATTAGAAAAGCAGGAAACTGCTTCCAGAAAGGGGGACTCTTTAAAAGAAAACTTAACTTTAGCTTGAGGGATCTGATTGCCTCTTTTTCAAAAGCTATTTTTTCCTCCTGTTGTGTGGCTGAGCAAGTTTTCTCTGGGGCGAGAAAGCAGCTCCTCGTGCCAATCCTGCTGATGGAAAGCAAATGCAGTGGGGCAAGGAGAGGGGGGATCTGTGGAGTAAAGGGATGAGAAGACAAGAGTTTCTCTTTCAAATACAATGGGAATGACACCCTTACTGTGTGGCAGCCTGAGAGGCGAGTATGTTGCACACTGGGAGGAGGGAGGCAGCGGGCTGGTTCCCAGCACCCACACCAACCCTGCACCCGGCACTCCAGCCACCAGCTGTGAGTGGGATTGGTGCATGGCCCCTCCAGCCCCAGCAGTGGAGGCAGCGAGGGCTCAGCTGAGCAGAGGTAGTCCTTATGGTCACAGGTTACATTGTCTTTGCACTGCTCTATCCTCCACAGGGAGAGAAAACCTGTCTTTTCTCTTCCCCAGGGGTCTCAGCATTGGGAGCATGGGGGAAGCCTCCTTTCCCTTGACAGGGCTGGCACAGGCACAGTCAATGCCTACTCAGCACAGTTGATGGTCGAGGGTTTGCACCTTGGTATGGCACAGCATGGCTAGACAGATTTTGCTGCCAGCAGAGTACTCAGAGAACTCCTGGTGGCACCATGGGGACTGTGGGCCATGCTTGCCCCTGCCCCAGGTTTTGATGGTGGGAGCAGAGATGCTGCAGCCCACAGTAGCAGGCTTGTCTCGGCCAAGTAGCAATCACCTGGACAGTGGTGGCTGCTGCTGCCATGGGAGTCCCTGCAGCCTAGTTGGACCTCCGATGGCTGTCCTCCCTGATGGCCACCCTTTCTCAAAGCTGTCCTCCATATTAGGCCATATCTCAACCTTGTTCCAGTCACAGCTGTTACGAATGATAAACTCTCTCATCTCCACAGACCCTGTTAACCCAGAGCCTAGAGGGAAAACATCTGAACAAGCTCCTGGCTCTGTTCATGAAATTCCTGGACATAGTCCATGCTAAGATCTTTTTTTCTCCAGCAGAGTATTTTCCTTTGGACCTCAGGGATGTTACAACAGCTGTTTGTAAACAGTTTGCATCCAAAGTTAGCAGGGGGGTGATCAGGGGAATCACATATCATCTTTGTCCTCTTGAACATCTGAAAAATGTTGCGGCTACATTGGCACCATCATTGCAAATTTAAGAAGTCATCCAAAAAGGCCAGTAGCCATCAGGCAGCTGCCCATGCCTGCCTCTGCCTGCAGAGACACAGCCAGGCTGGAGCGGGACCCTGGGATGCAGCCCTGCCAGGTAGGTCCCTGCCTGCCGGGAGCACGTGCTGCCTCTGCTTGGGTTCAGATTCATCTCTGAGCCTGTGGGCAGGTAGAGACCAGCAGAAGGAGGTTTTCTGGGGAAGGAAGGAGGTAGAAGTTGATAGGAGTGGTTGGAGCTGAGAAGCTGAAGGGCTGGTAAGTGCTGAAGAGGCTGAGCACTTTGGAAAGCCTGGTGTCCTTCTGTGAAAGGTTTGGCTGGATGTGGAGTGCCATAAAGCTGGGCCTGAACCCGAGCCCTGATCCTCTCTGCATGCTCTTGAACCCCTTCCAGCCTTGAAAACAAGGTACAGACCCTGAGTGCCTTCCTGTCCTCCTTTGCACCATGAAACCCTACTCAGAACCAGCTGAGTTTTGTATTGAAAAGAGAAAACTTGCAAAAAAATGCCCATAAACATTCTGCACCATAATGGGGAGAAGGATAAAATCTTGTCATTATTGCATAAAGGATTTCTGGATTTAGAAAGGTTTTTGCTTTTCTATACAGCCTGAAATGATATGACCCCTGTGAGAGCTCAGTCTCATTCTGTGAAGCTGTTGCAACAGTGATCTCTGGAGACACCTGAGCTGATGTAAAAGAGGGGCTCTGCAAGACTGTGTGGCCATGACACAAGACCTCAAATCAAGGCCAGCCAGAGCTTGTCACCCTCGGAAAGAGCCACAGGGGCCACAGCACTAGGCGCAACAGGGCTAGGGAGCATCTGCAGGCCATCTGTGTTGGCAAAGTTTTTACTGTGTCTTTTTCTTCTCAGGGTGCCCCTGAGATTGTGTTACCTGTCATCATTTCTGGGAACAAGTGTATTTTAAGAGACCTCTTTAAAACTGTGTCCAGTGACGGGCTCCCATTCGTACATTGCCCTGAGTAATTTGAGTAAACCCAACTGCAGCTTTTTCCAGGGGCACTGTTTGTTCCCTTGGGCTTTTCCCTCTGGAGATGCCTCAGCTGCCTGGCTTCTCCCCTTGTTTCAGGTGGCACAATGGCTCCATGCTCCTCCCTGCTGGCCCTGACTGCCCGGCACTGTGTGCTGGCACAGCCCAGCCACCCTGACAGGTCTTTCAGTGTTTTTCTGGACATGATGAATTGGCACAGGCCATCGGCAGAACTCAGAAATTTTCTTTCCATCCTTTGCTGGCAGTCTTTCAGCTGTTGTTTGGAGGAGAACTTTTATTTGCTTTCTTCTTCAACTAACACTTTCCCTTGGCATTAAAAATATCAGCAATGCTGCTGACACTGGCAACAAGTCCAGAGTATTTTTTCCAGCTCCAGTGAAAAGGTGAGTTATAACTCATTGTGCTCAGCCTGACACCAAATAATTCTGGGTACAGATCTGTGTAAGGTGTGAAAGTGTTTTCCATGCATCTGCTGGGACTGCTGCTCATTTTCTGATGCAATTCAAGGCAGCCCAAACTGAAACATGGAAAGATGAAGTATATGACCTCTGCAGACCTCTGTCATACAATCAGCAGCAGGAACTACCTGAGATGGGGCAAGGGGCCTTGTGGATCACTGCCCTGGTGCCAGGTTAGTGCCAGGCATTTGCCATGGAGGATCACCGCAGTCTTCTCCACAGCACCAGATGCTTAGCTATGGATAGCCACATAGTACCAAGTACAGCTCTGGTACAGCCCTGGGTGCTGAGGCTAGGTTAGGATGTTAGCATGTGCGGAGATGCTTATGGATGTCACACCCTGAAGCAAACTGCCCAAAATGTATGTTGCAAAAAATTGTTCAAGAAGAGCGGAGTAACAGAAGGTGAAACTAGCCCTTGGGCTTTCCCATAGCATGAGGCAGAGAATTATTTTTACTTGCCGACATCCAAGTCCATCTCTGCTTTCTCCTCTCCTAGCCAGACACTCTGCTTGGTACCAGATGTATCCCCTTCACTGCTTACTGCCACTCAGATGCTGCCTTGCTTTTGCTGTCTGACCCGTCAGACTGAAACAATACAGGACATGTTTTACAAGGTACTTCTTCAGTGGGGAGGGAGAATTTATAATTTTATGGAGCTTGTAAACTGAACTTGTAAAGTCCTTTAAAGCCCATAGCTTCGACATTTCATCCTACTGATGCTTAGGGATAAAGGCCAGCAAGGGCAGAGGTGAAAGGAGCCCAATTCAGTGCTGAGATGACTGCAGGCACTGGACCTTACACAGGGCATGAGTTTGGTTTTGTTTAACCATTAGCTTTACAAAACTAGTCCAGCTTGTCTCGCTTGCAGCTCCTGAGAGTCTCTCAGAGCTAGTTACATATCCATATTGCGTGGATACGTGGGCACAAACGAGTCCAAGTCAGCACAGCTGAGTCACTGAGAGGACCCAGATGAAGTGCCTTTTGTTTGCACTTCACCAAATACAGTAGCAACCAGGGAGACAACTTACACCTCTGTCAAGTTTTGTTTGACTCAAAGGTTGGGGTGAACATCCTTGGTCTGTGACACCACAGGAATATCAGATACCTGATGAAGCAGCGCCCAAGAAAGAATAAACAGTCATCTATTGCAAAGCACCAACCATGAATGTAATTGAAGGCAAATGATAATAAGAGTGAGTGTTACAGCAGGGCTTCTAATAAAGCCTGCTCTGTGTTCTGAGCCAAGTGCTTTACCTGCCACTGTGGGCTCTGCAAGGTAATTATTCCACAGGCAGCTGGGATGATTGATGGAGATATTCATTAAACACAAACCTGACACTTTGCTCTCTAAGCCCAAATAATCTAACCAGGCTGTCTCTGAATAGAGCACCCTCCCCTCGGCACGTTTTTAATGGGGGGTTTCAAACTAAAACCAGCAGCCAAGTACCAG
The DNA here is from genome assembly GCA_013401335.1 of Brachypteracias leptosomus. Taxonomy (NCBI): domain Eukaryota; kingdom Metazoa; phylum Chordata; class Aves; order Coraciiformes; family Brachypteraciidae; genus Brachypteracias; species Brachypteracias leptosomus. Next base: position 116,050 of record VYZX01013311.1, read on the forward strand.
AGCCCAGACCCAATAGGGGGATCCCGACTCGCTTCTGAGGGCCGAGGGCAGGTGCTCGGACCAGAGCCAGCTGTGCACACACGGACCCTAAGCAGAGAGTATTAGGCTGTGACAGCTGCAGCTGGCCCTGAAATAAGCACTGAGCATGAAGAGATTATGATAGATTTTGCTTGTATTATGAAACTGATTTTACATCATATACGAGACAAAAAAGCCCGTCTCTCAAAGGGATGAAAATACTTCTGCAGGGCCAGAGCCGCCAACAGAGCCAAGCTTAGGGCTACTGGTGTGGGTCAGGCTAATGGAGCATCTTCTCTGCACAGTGGCTGGTCTGCAGTGTATGGCACAGAAAAAAATCTGTTTCTTTGCTATTTTTGACCAAGAACCAGGCTGCTTCTGTTCTCCTGGTTTTGTCTGTAGTGCCAAAAGTAGAGGACAAGGTAGGAAGGAAGCACTTATCTCTCTCTTCATCATCACCATCAAGGGACATAATTCCCATCAGGACAATTCTGTTGTGTTTCCAGGACAGGGCTCTAATGACAAGACTCGGGCTGCTGGCAGGACCTGCCTGTCTGTACCAAGGGTCTTTGCTTTAAGCAGGTTTGGAATGAAAAGGCCTCAGAGCAGAGATGAGGCCAAAATGATGGGATCTCCAGTGCAGCCCAGCCCATGGCCCTTTCTGCCATTCCTCTGTGAGTGGGGAGGTTTGTTCTGTAGTCAGCAATTCTTTGTACCATACAGACATATTAATTCATAAAGAGCTCAGTCTTACAGTGCTGAATAAAATTAATGGCATAACCAATACTACCTCATGAGTCCTCCAGTACCTGCCACCCAGGAGAACAGTGTTTAAGAGAATAACAAAATCCAACTTAAAAAAAATACTCTCTTAACTTTTTTACTACTATCTCTGCAGCTATTAAAATGTCACAGTCACTAGTAAAGGGCTTCTGTTCCTGGTAAGAAGCTGTACAGCTGATTGTGAATTTTTATGAGTATATTGAACTACATGACTTGGGAGCAAAAGGGATGTGCACTCATTTCTGAAGCAGAACATTTCTGTTTGGCTGAATTTGTATCTAATTCCTTTTCAGTTAATACCACAAAACAACATCCATGTCAAAACTGTAGAAAAGCATATCATACGATTAAAGCAGCAGATCATAACTTCAGATCTTTTAAAAGATGGCTGACATGTCTTAACAAGAGGAAGTTCCAATTTTGAACATCATAAAGTCCCTGCAAAAGCACTGTCAATGTCTGCTACCTTCACCTGAATTAGATTTTTTTTTAATAACTCTGCTGGGAACTGGCAACAAGTATTGTCCCAGGACAACTTTAGCAACAGTTCTCTAAGCAGGTTAGTGCACTCCAAGAGCGGGGGAAGGGCTCATCATGGGCACTTGGGAAAGGAAACTGTGGAAATTTTAGTGGAGCAATTAGGCTATTTTGTCTAAGGATGGGTGGTGCACCAGCAGCGAGTCACAGAATTGGAAAATGGGGGTAGGAAAGCGGGGGTGTTTCTGGTGCAAGCTTGCCCTGTTCTTCCCCAGACATTGGTCACTGTTGGAGGAAAAAGATGAGCTTTGGTGGAGCTGTGGTTGGACCCAGTGCTGTCTCCCTGCACCTTGTCAAGGCCCTAACAAGGGCAGTGGTTGGCAATCAGAGTCTCTAAGCCACTTTCCAGGGCAATACTCCCAAAGCTGGATGTTTTTACTTGATCTTGACCATCTTCCAAAGCTGGTGAAAGGCTTGTCATTCCCAGGGCACATCTGACACCTCTGGGATGGTTCCTCACTTCCTGCATGAACCAGGTGTGGGCTGTGGTGCCTAGGGAAATCTGCACGGGGAAGCAGGATGCATCACGGCTTCAGGCTCCCCTCACTGCACTATTTAATCACTGGGGTTATGGGAAATAGCCTGAGCTATCCAGGAACTGACAGTGGGACCCCATCCTGTTATCATGCTCTATGATGGCCCATCAGGAAATGACATAAATACCCTTGTTACTCTCTTATTTTTCACCATTGTGAAGCATCTTCTTTGTTTTGTTTCTGCTGGCGGCAGGTGACCAATGGCAGTGCCCTGGCTCCCCACATCCTGCTGGGCAAGGCCTGCCTCTGTCCCTCTGAGAATCAGGCAAAGGATGTGCCTGTTTGCCACTGTTTTTTCTTGCTGCCCCAGTGATGTTGCCTGGGTCAGGAAATAAACCTATTTGGAAAGTGGCAGGAAGGTGGGCTTCTGTTAGACTGCTATGATGAATGTCCACAGCAAGATGGGCACCGTGTGTCAGCAGGGCCAAGTGCTGTAAGAATATGAGCTCACACAAGCGTGGCTGTTGTGATCCAGAGTGACTCCAGGTCACTGACTCCTAACAGTTGACCCCTTCCCTCCTGGAAACCTGCATCTTCTTGGAGTGACCTTCATTACAACATTTCAAGTCTAAGTTTTGCACTTTGCAGCTTGCCTATCCTGATAGGAGATGCTCCATTTCTTTGCATCTTTAGAAATATATTAAATATTACTGCAAGTTAATTGGCCTTTGAGAGTTATACGCCAAACTGGGGAGAACCAGCCTGGCCAGTGAATACAGGAAAGACATTCACCAGCTTGGTGCCGCTTTCTTTCCCTGCTGTGGTCACAAGCTCTTTGAGGACAGCAATATGGATACCATGGGTCCAACCAGCATCTTGCACTCAGCAGGTAACACCCTGATACCTAGGAGAGAGGAACCTTCTTGCTCTTGTCTGCTTGTCCTGCCCCAAACAGCCTAACAAATAAAGAGCCAGGGAGAAATGTCACAGGGCGATTTTCTGATTTACAATGGGACTGTGGTAGGGTATTTCTAGCTCAGTTAACAGCTGTTTTGTTAATTCCTAATTTCTCCCATAATCTGTATATTTTTGTCCCAGCTAGGGCATGGTCTGTGACATATGATGGAGAGCTTTGCCACTAATCATGTGTGAGTGAAAGTATAAACTGGTTTTATTAGTTTTCAGAGTGCCGGGTCACATAAATTAACTGGAACATGCATTTAATGTGTCCTGAGCAGCGTCTCCTACCTTTTCTGGTAAGACAACATGTTGTACAGCAACTGGCTTTATGTGCATCGGCAGCAGGACCACAGACTGTCTTGGGGTGATGTTTGCCTACACTGTCACACTGGGGTGTGGCTGGGCAGTAAGAGAGGCACACTGAACTTGGAGATGTCTGGGTGCTGTGGGACAGGACCAAGGCACAGCAAAGGCCACTGCTGAGTGACTGTCCACACTGGAACCCAAGAACGTGTTTGAGATCCATGGTAAGGGGAAGATGCCACAGAAAGGATTCAGATGCCCAGGTGGTATTTGTGTACCACTTTAGCAAGTGGCTTGCATGTCACTATTGGTGGCCAGGCCCTGTTTGCTCTAGGGCTACCTTTCCTCCTAGGTCTCACCAGCCTCCGTGGGCTGAGCCAGTCCTCACCATGCAGCTAGCTGGGACATGAGCTCACTCACCAGGGCTCCTGAAACAAGAGGGTGATGGCAAAGCTCAACAGAAATAACATGCATGACCTTAGTAGCAAGTTCTGCTAATGGGGACAATCTTACAAACCCTAGCTCTAAGGGAAAGCCAGGAAACTGCTGAAGCTCAGCACCCTCTTCTTCTCAGCTGGGAACTCTGTGGGGACACATGATGAGGTTGACATGGGTAATATATCTTGATGCCATCCCAGGGGCCACATGTAATGTCTAGTTATCCTTCTCTATACAATTATGAGGGGAGGCAGATGGGAATGGTGTCCTGCTGTTGTGTTTCTTAAGCACTGACTTTCCTGAAACTCAGGAAAGGAAGCAGAAATTTCCTCCATTTAAATTCCAATAGCATTCTGGGACTGTATTGGCAACATGCTACATTTGCATTTGGGGTCACCTGCCTATCCCTGAGAAAAGGCTTTTTTACTATTACTAGGGATTATAGATGGGGAAAACTAAGGCAAAGTGAGATGACACAGTGTGTGTCCTTCCAGTGTGTGCAGAACCAGGAGCCCAGTCTGAATCTCTTGAGTGAGACTTGAGGGACATGACTGTGAGACCAAGGAAAACTTCCTGAAATTATTTCACTGCAATCCAGCATGCTCTGCATCTGAAACTCAGCTGTTTAGGGCAAAGCTGTGCTATGAAAAAAATAGCAACTCAGCTCTTTACATGTTCCTACATCTGTGTTTCCTATGACACACAGTGAGGGCTTGAGGTTTTTTGGAAGGAAAGGGTGTAACCAATTCATTAGTTGACCCCAGCATCCCTGATTTGCATAGGATGCTTCTGCTCTGAAACTCTAGAATAATGGTGGTGATTATAAACACATGATGGAGAGGGGTGAGGGTGGTGAAAACCATTGTAATCACACATGGGGCAATGTGCTGATGGACGGGCTGTGGTTGCAGGATCCTGGGCTCTGGGCAGCCCGCTGAGCTCCCACATGCTGTGGGAAATCCCTCAAAGTAGCTCAGCAGCTTTCCTCTCAGGAATTCAGCTGCCCCTACAAGGGTCCTCCCAACAGAGCCTTTGCTATTGGGCAACAGAGAAAATATAATATTGCCTCTATGAAATGTTGCCATCCAACTCCCAGACCAGAGCCTGTGATCCTGCATGTGCAGTCTAGACAGTCTGTGTCTCAGTCCTGCAGCTCAGAGCCCCTGGCTTGGCAAAGCCAGGGCAGCTGGAGCACAAAGTGGCCAGACCATTTTTGTATACTCCTGTCCCTCAAAGGATGCAGAGACTGCTCAGGTTCTGACATAGACTGGAGCCACCTTTGGGCTGATCCAACCCATGCTGGCTGCCAAGCTCCTGAGCTTGATCTAGTATCATAGGAGGGCCCATGCCCTCTTCTGACCTTAAATATCCTCTCTAGATCTTACTTGGATATGCAAGTTTTGCTAAAACACCTCCCATTCTTCACAGTGCCATCTGAAGAACCTCGGCATGAGAACCAGATGTGGTACCTGCTCTTCTGTCACCCATTCACTCATACACAGACTATTAATCTGTGCAGGGGTGTTTTATAAATGGTTTGATGTGTGTGTAAATCCCAGAGCTGGAGTGTTGTTCTTGGCAGCGTTTTCCACAAACTGATGTGCAAAACTCTTTTCTGTGAAGTCTGCAAACAATTTGCTGGATCTCAGCACCTTCCATATGAACTTGTAGGGACTCAGTGTGAGAGAGATGAGCAACATCAAACTAACCTGCCCCTTGTTTTGGGGAGCTGTCAAATTCTTCTCCTCCCTTGCTCCTGATGAATGCATTTCTGGCTTGCTCCATTTGTCCCAGTGTTCCCCAAACAGCTGCAGATAAGATTCCAGTGATTTAATTGTCTTGCTCTTTTGAGGAGTTTTCACCATGATTTTTCCATCATTTCCTCATTTCGTTTTGCATTTATCTTCTGATTGCACTTATTTGGACAGACAAAGTGAGAGAAGGGATATACTTAGAGGGATAAGAAGACGGTCTTAAGCTCTAGACCCTTTGGTACATTTGGATTTTCTTCTGTTTTTCCCTTTTAACAAAAAGCTTGCACACAAATAATTTACATTTGGATTACTAATGCCCAAAGCATTAGCAAGTTAAAAACCCCCAAATCTGGATATTTCAACCAAGTCACTGCTTATTTAGACAGTATGAATTAGACCATGTATTGTCTAATTGAGTATTTTATTTCTGATGCAGACTAGGACCTGTACATCAAAGGAGAAGCAAGAATCCTTTTCTGGGATTAAAAAATAAAGAACCGAATAGTTCATATAGAAAGGAAGATATTTTTCCTAATGCTGGCAATTAGCAGTTAACTTCCATACTTTGAGGCACAAGTGATTCCAGCATCCATCCATCTATCCTGACTACTTATCCATGCTCTAACTCAGTAAATGTAACTATCCTTCTCATACATAAAAGTGTTTGTGTTCTTCATATAAAATGACAATTTATTATCCAATGTCACTCTGATCTCCAGTGGATCTTTCAAGAATTATTTCTGTGATCTAATTGCCACAACAGAAAAATATTTCTCCTTATCATGCCCTCCTTCCTTTTGCCAATGGAAATAACTAACCTCTCACATCCTTAAAAGGTCTCACGTAGGCCCTTTGGTAACTCCCATTGGTTTGGGAATTTTTCTTGCTATTTCCTAGCTACTGACTCAGCACTGCTGGGTATTTTTCTGGTGCAGAAAAGAGGAGGGGGAGCAGGTTCTCCTTACTGCAGGTAGAAAGGTCTGAAAATCCATTTGAAGAGTTGCTTGGCATTTGCTCTAGTGTTTAAAACACACTGTTGTTTTCAGCCTGGATACTATTTTACTCATAAAAACATTCCCTGATTTGTGACCTATCTGCAGGTGTCTGGGTTTTTGTTGGCTGAGTGTACATGTCCTGAGCTGATATCATTGACTATTTGAGGATTTGCTCCTTACCTTAAAAAGACCTTTACATTTCCAGAGCCAGAGCCCCCATGAACATGGGTTGCTGATCACGGCTTGTTTTCATGTGTAGAGGAGAGGGGATGCTGCAGTCTGGCTGTTGCTGAAGGCTCGTGCCTGACACTGCTCTGGTGGGAGCCTGTGTTGGGATCATGTTGGGGAACTTGAATTTTTGCCAAGTTGGTGTGAGAGAGGATCATCTCTTTGTCCTTTTTCCATGCAGCTGTTTCCTGGGATCTGTCAGGTGTTTGTTCTATCAAGCCTGTCTCTGTCTGGCTCACACACCAATGCTCTGAGCACCCCAACCACATCCCAAATACATCCCTCCCACATGGGAGGCTCATATTTTCATTTTCACAAAGTGCTGCATTTACTGGGACTTCTGAAGCTTTCAGTCCATTTATGATAGAGCAAGACTGTGGTTTAAGCTAGAAACCACTTCAAGCCTCCCTCAGGACTTCATTTTTGCTTGTCATGGTCTTAACGGTCTGGGCATGGAGTGCCAGCACTTTGTGCCAGCTCTCCTAGTGATCTTCCTGGCTGCCACTGTACTATTTTATCTCTGGAGGGGAGCTTGCAGCACTATTTTTTGTTAACTTCTCTTTGTCCTTCCATAAATCAGCCAGGAGACATAGTGAGCAAAGAGCAGTCTTTCACTGTTTGCACCAGGCTTTAGATGAGGTGCACACTCAGTAGCGGGGAACCCAGGACCCACCCAGACGTGTTTGTGTTCAAAAATTAGGGCTGAATCCCACCTGTTCAGTACTGTGTCAATTCACCCAAATTCCCTGCAAAGCCCAGGCAAGAAACGCTGACACATCTGATGACTTCCTGTCAAAACTGTCCCCAAGTCTGGAAACCCAGTGAAGGCACTGTCTCCCTCTAGGAAGAATATGTGAAAGTGTGACACAAAATGAAAAAGAAATCATTGGACAAAGAGTTCTGTTAGCTTCTTGCTTTTTACTGGTTACAGATTATGTGTTTAACAGATTTATACTCTATTGTCCTATGATTCACCTCAGTAGGGAAGCTTTTTCTAACCAAACGGAACCCATTTTTACTTATTTTTCTAAAAGCAAATAATCTGCGCACAGGGGAATTTTTTACGGGCTATAAAGGAGCAAAGTATTAACATTCTTGTAAAATTAAATTAATTACCTGTTGGAAACAAGAATTCCTTTTTCCCTGGTTTGACTAAAATTCCCAGGTCTGCCCTCCAGTTCCCTTCAAAACTGGGAACTCAATCAGATTAATCAAGGCTAAAGGCATTTCCGCCTGCTATTCAAAACATGGCAACTCCCCTTTGTCCTTATCATAGAGCTGTTCAATCACTCACTGCCATAGAGGAATGGACTCAGCTGGGGGACGGGGACAATGTATGTGCTTCCTTTGACTCAGATCTACCTTCCTTCCCTTTAGAGGCACTGTAGCACCTTCCATTGCTCAGATACCAAAAGTAAAATCTCCTCCACAGGGATGCAATGAGCTGGCAAATATAGTAGCCAAGGTGAAGGGACCTAGATATAATCTCACTGTCTCATCTTTCCTGTCTAAGAGGTCTGTGCTTCATTTTTGCCCTTCTTCTCTGAGAATGATGCCTGACTTTCCTATCCTTCCTTTATATTTCAGGTGGCATCAGCTGTAGTACATGAGCTGCCATAACATCCTTTCCTTCGGTTTGAAAAGAGTCCATAGTTTACCCAGCAAACAGCTCCAGTTTGGCAGGAATATGCTAAAAATTCAGCGATGAAGCATAAATTGTACTGGATATTATGATGTGGAAGGCAAGAAGGGATGCAAAAGAGAGATGGAGCTCTGCAGGAACTGCACAAACCCAAGAAGCTACTTCCATTTAGAGCTGGGGAAAACTTTCTTTACAAAAAGCAACCAGTTCCTCAGAAAATATACTCTCTCACTTCTGACAGCAATACAAACTCAACAGCTGACTGCTCTGTTGCCATTTGTACTTCTGAAAGCCATTTTAAAGTCAGAGGAATTTCAGAAGCAGCTCATCAGTCAATTAATTTAATTACCTAACCATAAATATGGAGAAATTACAACTAAAATGGTGGAATCTCTAGCCAAAGCCTTCCCAGTTGTTAGAACAGTTTAAGGACCTGGACAGCAAAAGCTTGATCGATTTAGCTTATGTGGCCCACCATGTAGCAGCTGTCTGACCACATCCTTCAGAAGCATCTCTAGAAAACATGCATGTGAGAACGTTAACTGCAAAGATGGGCTGACCACAGGTATTACCATGTCCCTGGACACACACACTTCTATACCACAGCCTCAGTCACTGGAGCAAACCCTCTGCGCTCCTTGCAGCAGTTGCAAGTTACAGCCATTAGAAACAAGTAGGAACACTTAGAGCTAGAAGTTATGTATTTTTACATTCTTACAGTTGTCTCTGGAGTCTTTATGTAGTTGATTCAGGAGATCACTTACATAGAGATAGAGAAGATTCTCTGTGTGTCTGCCCGAACCCCCCAGTACAGAACCCTTCCTTCCAATCCCATGTCAATTTGCGCCAGCAGAGTTTTAATTGTCTTGAACAAGGGGTTTCTCTCACTTCTCTTAGAAGATGAATAGGACCCATTATCTGGATGTCCTTTAGCTTATTATATTATATTTAATGATTAGCTTATTATTTATTATTAGCCTAATAATATAAGCTAATAATAATGTCCATTATCTTATTATTTAGCTTGACCGTGCTCATGGTGTTAGTGCAAGTTCATAGTCAGGTGTACATAGGGATCTGAGCTGGCCCAGCAAGAATTCCCTGCTGAGATGGTCTGTCTGGGGAGTGGACAGTGTGTGTTGGCATGTGGCTCACAGGAACTCGGCACCTTTAAGACAATTCTGTGGCCGTGTTCATGCTGGAGGAGGAGTTTCCCCCTTTCTTTTTGTCCATGTGACACGCACTGAAGGATCCCTGAAATATTAAAATAAACAGAAAGCTTGACTTGCAGAACCTGTCTGCTAAGCCAGGAATCACATTTCTCACTGCAGTTTCAAATCGTCATCCAGAGACTTGTAAAACATTGACAAAACCCCCTTTGCCCCCAGAGCTTTCAACAAAAACAACAGCCCAGTACTTGCACCCATCCCTGAAAGAGCAAATATATTAGTCTGTTCCTGTTTCACTCTCCTTGCTTTTACCCCTATAAAAGCAGGAGCTCTGAGCATATTCTCCTTTGTAATTTCTATTCCTTTTCCATTCTTTCTATTACAGCTGATTTAAGGATTAGAAGGCCCCAACATGCCAGATGTGGGGGAAGCAAGCTTAATGGATGTAGTAAAAGAAATTTAAGGAAACCCCCTGGTCTAAAGGCCCATTTCCTGCTATCTCTCATCACTACCTGTTTTCAAAGAGGAATGCATCATCTCTTGTCCAACAGAGCAGTGCTAGCTTGTAAAGTGGAACTGCTCTGAGACTAGCTTACTACTACAAGGTGTAGTAGCCTAAAGCACAGGGTTCCGAGGAGGCAGAGACCTCTAACCAGGTTATAGATGGTTATCTAAGCAGATATTACATATGTGCTGGCTGTGTAAGCTCCCTGGAACCAACAGCCACCACATATACACACAAGGACAGGGCAGGGTTAGTTTGTGACTCACTCAGGAGCTCTGTGTCACATCCAGGAACTGAACCGAGGTCTGAAGGATAGCTGTTTATGTTCTGCACAGTAGACATGCCTATTTCTTCACCTTCATTCTAACAGAATGCTTGTTGCTGTCTCTATTGTGAAAAGAGAAGGACTTCCCTAAATGACCGTGTTTTAAAAAATTTGGAGTGAATAGAAATCATGAAGGATATTCATGGTTGGGATGTGAGCTTCATAATAACTGAAGTGGCTTTTTATCCCTTAACACTTCATGGTAGTAAATAGATACTCAGAAGGAGGCTGGAAATGTCTTATTTGACTGAAACTCTTGTTAGTTTATGTAGGGTTTTCAGGTGAATATATCCCAGAGCCTTCTGTCCTCATGTTTGGAAAGATGGTTCAGCTTATATGCTGTCCACAGGAGCCATCGACTCTTGGGCTGAAAAAAAGTCCTTTTCAAAGGAGCTTGGTATTCTCTTCTACACTTTGCCCTCAGCAATCTTAAGTAGTGGGACCTGAGAACATATTTGATATGAAAAAGCAATTTAATTCTATATGCAAGCAAGTCAGCTAACTTGCCCCAAGGACTGAAGAGGCCAGAAAAGCACAGACTTAACATCTCAACAACTCACAGAGGAGGTGATAGAGAGATGGTGGGACAGAAGAGGGCATAAAATTTTAAGCTTTTATTAGGTGCAGATGATAACAAACATGCTAGGCAATTGTCCCAGGAAAACTGACTCCAGAGCTGGTACCTAGGGAAATGAACTCTCCAAACTGTAAAGCTCAAGAGCTTCGTTGAGAACATAAGTCAGCTCTTTCTTTATGGAATGCTGGAGGAGATCAAGTGAGAATTTGTTTCACCTGAATCAGCACGTAATTGCTAAGTCATTGCCTGGGCTCATCTCTACACACAGCAAGAGTATCTGTCTGGCTCGCTGGCCTCCCTAAGTTCTGGCTGAGTGGTTTGCAGCTCTTCAGCCACAAGTGCTGGGGGCAAGGTGTGAGATGCTGTACTGAAATCGCCGGCTGACAACTTCCAGGGGAGCTTGGGAAGCTCCCTGCAGCCTGTTCCCTCTCACAGTCTCTGACTCCCATGACCTCTCCACAGATGTGTAAATGGCACCTGAGAGGCTTGTGTACAGAGCTGGTAATTTGTCCTCACCCAGTCTATCCCCCACCGGTATGCAGAAACATGCTTGGTGTGAGAAATGTGTCCTTGGCACAAAGCCAGGGCCCAAACAGACAAAGAAATAATGTTTACCCCTAGGGCCTTTCTGACAAACAATAAAAAAGCAATAGAGTCAAGATAGATTATGCGTCAGCTAAAATATTACCTCTTCCTGCCAATTCTTATAAAAGGAGGCAAAGCTGCTCTTCATGCTGAACTAAAACTTCTGTTAAAATACTCAAGGAAAACAATCATTTAGACAGCATCTTTCTTTCTAGCCAATGACAATAATATTCTTGTTAAATCTTTATTGTGTCAGTCTACTTTATGGGATGCTGCAGGCAGTTTGAATACAGGACTAGAGGACTTACAGCCTGAGATGAACAGTCTGGTGAGAGCATCTTTGCAAGCAGAGGAATGGACTAAATCCACCTCTAGTAGATATAGAAAGCAGCTTCAGGTTGGTTGTTGGCTTTTTCTGCCCTGTACATAACCCAATCCCAAAGGCATCAAGGAAACCATTGCCACTTGGGCATCAGAGGGTATGATGAGTGGGAACTCCAAGCTGCCTTCACCTGTGCCAGCAAACAGCACGCCAGCTACTAACTGGATGCCTGTGCTCACCTGAATGGGTCCTAACCACAAGGAGATGAATAGGAATCGTGTGAATATTTTATTCAATATACTTGGCTCTGCTGTTGTGAGGAGGGTGAGGCATGTGATTTATTACTTACAAGAATTTGGACAGCCCCTGGCTTAACGTGAAAACACTGGCAAGTGTCAGGAAATTCATGAACTGTACACACATGATTATCGATGGGTTTTATTAGCAAACAGTTCTGGATATCCTCCCTTTAGAAACAATGCCACAGGCCAAGCATAGCTAAACACCTATGTGGGCCTAAGGTGGCAAATCACACACCATCAATTGCAAATAACCCATAGTCAGAGATTTGGCTGGGTAACACCAGCGAGAGGAGAAGGTTCTGCTTAGGAATAGGTTAAGAAAAGGGTTTCTGCAAAACCTGGGTAAGTTTTCAACAGGCACCACCTATAGCAGTGTCTAATACAAACACAAGGTTGCATCAAGCCATAACTCTCTCCATTTACTTTGATGAGCATTGCTCGGAGTCTCTGTGGATGTCTGTGCCATGGCATGAGCTGGCAAGAGAGAATTATGCCTTTTTCAGTGAAAAATATGATCAGACAGATGAGATAAGATTGAGATAGCTTCCGTGGCTTGGCAAGCCTAAAGCTTCCTGTTACAGAAAACTACTCTTTGCACTCAACAGAACCCAATTTTGAATCCTGGGCTTCCATGTCAGTTATCGGATGAAAAGAAATGTTCCTGTGAGTCAGCCAGATCCTACTTACAGCCCTCCATACCTGTCTAAACCCACAGATCTGGCAGTGAGACAGAATGTTTACTCACAAGCATCTGTACCTGAAATGAAGAGTTCAAAGTGGCATATATAAACTAAGTATTTACTATATAAAGTGAGATCTATTTCAATAAAGACAATTGAAGCATGGATTCCTGGCTCTCCTAAAGCCCATGGATGGAGTTTACCCAGTGGAGATCAGATAATACAATACCACACTGTGCACAGACACTGGATATTAAGTTCTGCAGAAAGGACCAACCTATTCTGCATGAGAATTCAACACTTGCTGGTGTCCCATCTAGGAGTTAAGAGATCTTTCAGCTCTTAATTAAGTAGTTAAACATATGCTTCATCAAAGCTATTCAGAGACAAACTGCAACAGAAACAAAGCCCCTCCAGTTCGATGGTGCAGTTAACTGGGATTATTAATATAACCACTCTTACCCTGGGTGAGAGGGAAACTAAAGCCTGCCTTTCAAATAAGAACAGCAATGGAAATCTAAGAAACATATTGAGAAGTAATGAACCCTGTTATAGCCAAGTATGACCAGTCCCTCAGTCTGGAAGTGCTCATAAATACCTATTTCTGTCCTGGCTTTGAAAATACCCCCATTGCAGGGGGGTTGGAACGAGATGATCTTTAAGGTCCCTTCCAACGCTGACAATTCTATGATTCTATGATTCTAAAAGAAGCATATTTTAGATCTTTCAGTGATAATGACATCCTCTGCGGTCCATCAGAAATCGGGGAGAACTTGCACCAGGAAGCAGTCAAGTGCTTTAAGATCAGAAGAAGTAGAAGCTGTATGATCCACTACTGTTGGTTTTGAGGAAATTTTGGAATATGAGGGAAGTTCCAAAAGACTGAAAAGAATTGCAAATTGTGCCAACATTTGAACAGGGCTAGACGGGAAACTCTAGGTGGTATTAAGTCAGTTAATCTGATATTGATTCTGGGTTCAGTTGTGGAAAGACTCGATACAAGCATTGAAGTATTTAAAGATAACATATTTCGTGCCAGTCAGCATAGTTTTGTGGAAAATAGGTTTTGCAAAACTAACATTGTATTCTTTTTTTATGGAATTACTAGCTTAATTAATAAAAATAATTGTGTTGATACAATACAGAGAGTTTCTTGTAAGGCATAAGGTTTGTCTGCAAGACATTCTAATGAAAGGAGGAGAACTCTACAAAGCAGGGTAGCATTTATTAAGTTGATTACAATTAGGGAACTGATAGAACATCAGAGAGATGTAAATGAGAAACGGTGATAAAATGGGGCTGTTTCTGGTGGCATTCTAGAAGGCACGGCTCTTGACCAAATACTGGCTAGTTTCTTTCTTAAGCATATTGAAACAATATTGGACTGGCTCAAGAAGTGACCATGGTGATTGGTAACAAGGATGAAGAGCAGCTCCATAGACTACTGTGGAGCTGTGGCTCATTTGATCAATATGCATTTGAATTTTACTGAATAAATAAAACCAAACGGCCAGTGTGAAACTGGAGGTCCCGTTTATAAGATGTCAAAACTATGAATAAGAGCATTTGGACTCAAAAAAGAAGAGACTATAGGGGGGGATGAAAATGATACTATCTTTGCCTGAGGAATTAGTGAGACCACTGCAAGAATATTCTGTCCTCCTCTCAGATTTACCCTTCAAAAGGATGTGAAAAAAATTAGGATGCACTCAAAAATGTGTATCTAAATGAGACAAGGTGTGGAAACTACACCAGATAATAAAAGGCTTATGCAATGTAATCTATGTAGTACATTGAGGAGAAGCTGAGAATAGACTTTGAGGAAAGCCGCAACATTTTCTGTGCTCATTTTCGCTTGGAGTGAAACTGAATTTTAAAACCTGACATCTTTCATGAAATGGATCTCCTGCTCTCTGAGCCATTCTCATCGCAGTGATCCTAAACTGATGAATCCTATGCCAAGGGTAACATGAAGCTGAATTTTAACTGGAGATTGATTATGTTTCTTTCTAGGCAAATCATTTGCTGGTGCATGCAACTACAGAATTACACACCCTGATGTCATGACCAATTTCTCCTTGCACCCAGGGAGGCCATGTGGCTGAGCAGTGGTCAGAGAAGGTGAGGACTAAGCTATGAGCATCCTGGGCTCTAATCCCACCTAAGCCCGTGCCCAACATTTTGAACCTGAGCAAGTCATTTAACTTCCTCAGCCTCCAGTCCAGCTGTAGAACTGTGCAAAAATCAAAATCTTGCTGAAAAACAGATGTTGCATCTTGGCTGAGCTTTACATTTCTAAAAAGTAACTCAATGAAAAGACCTGCTGGGGAATGCAAGCAAGTGGATGGATGGAGACTGTTGCAAATACTGGAAATTCACACTATTCACATGGATTCTTAAGGATAAAGAGGGAGAGGCTTTTCTCTGATGGTCAGTTTATCCCAGTAGCATCCCCAGCATCAAATTCACAGTGATAGCATACACAGTTATGCCAGCAGCTGATTTGAATTTTGTGGATTGACAGCCTTGGCAGTGCCACTGCCCCAGGTAGGTGCTTTCTTGCTACCATCTGGTTTGGAGCAGACCAGTAAGCACTGCCACTGCGAAGCCTTCTGTTTTAGTTCATATTTATTCATGTGCTAGTTTTTCTTGTTTGCTGAATGCTGCATGCCAATATTTAGTCATTGCTGTGGAAACAGCAACACACATGCAAAAGGAAAAGAAAAAAAGTAAGAGGAGGGAAAGAATAGAAAACAGTATTTTAAGGCACAACCAATTTGGCGTGTTTGCCCATTTGACTCAGGAATGTGAGTTTGTTTTGCCCATGTGCCTGCAAGAGGAAACAGGAATTGAAAAGGGAAGAGGTACCAAACTGTTTACTTGAATTTGTGGGCAAGAGTGGGAGCCAGAACATCTGGGAATCCCATCAGGCATCCTCTGTGCATGCACAGCTCCTGGAAGAGCTGCCTAGGGTGAATGCTGCAACAGAGCTGTTGTGTTTTCAACCACCTCCCCTTCCCTCCAGTGTTTATGGAGTAGCCTGAGCTCCTCTCGGTGGAGTTGACTGAGAGTAGGCAGCAAGGATCAGAGACACGTGCAGGAATCTGATGCTCACTGGGTTGGACATGGAAGAATACAGCACCTCTCACTCACAGATACAGCTCCTCTCCACAGCTCCTATGCTTTTGGGTGGGTGATATCTTCAGGAGTGAACTGGTGTAATGCAAAGGCTTCCTAGATTAGATGCTGGAAGCCAATACAGAGTAGCTGTGACCATTAACATGAGCTTATGTGTCTGTCCTGTTCTCTTGGTTCAATGGACATGATGCTTTTGGACTATGTGCCTCCTGAGAGTGTTTCCCATCAAAGCTGTGTAACTCTGAACGGTGCAGGAGGGATCTCTTTATCCGTCAGCAGCAAAGAGGCAATGGAGCTCTGGGGCTCCCGACCTTCCCGTTCATACTCAACTAGCATTGAAAAAGCAGCGACAACAAAAAGATAACACTCAAAAGACTTTTGCTGGTAAGACCTAAAAAACACTCGTTACAAATAAAGTTTCAGTGAGTAATATAAAAAATTGTCCAACATTTTTTAAACTTCATTTAAATTGCTGCTGGTAATATGTACCCATTGCATAATAAAACCTAAATGACATTGGGAAAATACTGGATTTTAATTACAAAAAAGGACATGGAAAAAGTCCATAAAGTTTATATTTGAGTTATACTCAATTTGAAAAAAAAAAAAAAAGAAAATGTGGTGACTGTCATCTCCAGGGAATACTTGTTGCTTCATATATACCAACAAATTAGGGGAAGTCTCTCTTGTTTCTGCTGTTGAAAGTGCGGGAGGGATATCTAGCTGTGATTTGGAGGAAAAGCCATCAATAGTTATTATCTGTTGCACTTGGCAATGGGTACATCCTGAATAAAGATACAGGGATGTGCATGCAGAGACCTGAGGAAAAGTCTAACCTGAAAGGTCAGCTTATGCTGCCAGTCAGGGCTGCAGGGTTTGTTCTGCTTAGGCACTAGTCTTTTAGTATGACATTACCCTTTGTCAAAAAATGCCAAGTCTCAGTGAAACCCTGGAGAAAGGGGAGACTGCAACACCCCCTCAGACTTTGGCAATAGTTATAGAAATTATATATGTGTGTGTGTGTTTAGACCCGTGACTGCAAAAGAAAAATGGCATTAAGTTAGCACTAGAAAGGAATTTTATACCTGTCAGTTTTTGCACAGGTCTGTAAATGGTGGAAACTTTCAACTTCTGCCAGAAAAGCATCAGAGTTCCCAAGCACAAAGCCAGAGAAATGATATATCTAGACCAAATACAAGAATTTGATTTTTATTTCAATATAGTCATTCTGGATATAAGGTCTGACTAAGTTTGCAGAGACTTGATATAATCTAAAATGGAAAGAGTTATTGATATGGAGAGTCACATCTTACATTTCTGCATCAGATCAGCCTGTAGCGTACAAGCACCAACATAAGTCTCTTTAGCAGATAACAAGCTACATTGACTTATAATCACTGATGTTTGGGAAAAGTCTAATTTGACCCCTCAGAAATTAGAATGTTTGAACTGGAGATCAAGAGTCACTAAGCACAATGTAAATGTGACCTGCAGTTTTGTCCTCCCCATGCAAGTGCTCTCTAGATTCATATGATGGTATCTGTCTATTTTCTGCCTTCTCACATGGGCAGGGACTAGCCTCCCTGTTTGGGATAAGTGTGAAGTGCAAACCCCAGTCATGATCAAAGCTGGCCTGTTGGATTCAGCCCAGCAGCACATGGGGCCTTTGATACAAGATCCTGGGGGAGACAAAGAGGCATCAAGGAGGAAGACACAATCTGCCCTGCAGCAGCTGTGTGGTGGGATGCCCTTTGCATGGGCCTCATTGTGAATTTCATTCTAATAACTCAGGATTTATCCAAATCTTCAAGTCCTTCCACAATTCAACAATTAAAGATAATTAAAGACAATCTTTACACAAGTGCCAAGCCACTTACAGGTCTTTCTAGGATTCAAACTAGTGCTGCTAGATCCCTGATCTAAGGCGAGGTATGGGTCAGGCTCCAGGCAGGTATCTAGGGTTGCCAGTCACCTTGTCTGCTCTTCCCTGTGGCTCTTTAATTTCCATTAAGAAACTGTAGAAAGCAGGTTTTGGTTTCTGTGCCACGTTTCCATCCAGACCAATGACATCCTTTCTTGGAGAGGTGTGTATCCTGTGCTAGGTCTGCACTGTGAACGTTGAGTACATGCAGTCCCTTTTGAATCACAGGAAGTATGTAGCCTTTGGAGATTATCAGCCCATTATTAACATTTCAGAAAAATATAAAGTGGTTTCCGCTTTATCTGTTTACTCTGTGGCTGATAAAATATTAACATTTTTCAGCCTCCACTGAATAATCCCTGGTCCCCATATTCCCAGACAATATAGTGTGTGGCTTAAATGAATCACCCCAAATGAAACTGTTTCTCTTGGCTACTGTCATACAGGAAGCTGGTGAGAAAAAGGTTGTTTGCACAGGATTTAAGCATTAAAAAAAAATTATGAAAACGTGATGCTGAGGAAAACATCAGGCAAGTAGTAAAAGTGCTTTGCATGTGCGCAGCTGTTTCCTGGACATTTCTTTCTATTGCAGGGGCACTTGGTTTACAGGAAATTCCACTTCATATACAATGCCAGTCTCTCCAAAATGGGCTCTGGGCTCAGCTGTACCGACCCACTTTGTGCAACTGGTGTTACCGACGATTTCACCACCTGCACACCCACAGGCAGCAGGGACTGTTTTGATTAGATCCTAAATAGTTTGTAGGAAATAGTAGTAAATTTGCCTCCATCTGTTTTATAGCAGGCTCTGTTGTTTCTCATGGCTAGTTTTAGACCTGCCCAGATTAGATAATGGTCCAGATATAACTAGCACCTAAGCTTTCCAGGCAAGTGGCTGGCTCTGGGCTTGGGCTGCACACAACATTGAGTTGTGATTTTTGGTGGGAGCTCCAGTGGAAGAAGCAGAACTGCAAATCCACAAGCCGATGCACTGGCACAGGCTGAGGGTCTCACATCAGCCTTTTCTGTACATCCAGAATTCATACCAAGTTTAGGGGTCCTAAGAAATTAATGATTTCTGCCAGCTAAACTTTCTGGGCTGTTTTTCCAAGTTTAGAAGTGACAACAGGAGATGGGTACAGACTCCAGCAAGCCCAGATAAAATTTACATGTTTAGCATTTTCTGTCAGATAGAAACCCTAACATGCTCCGAGCACTGGTAAGGCTCATCACACGGCAGACCCAGCCATGTTCAGTTCCCATTCAGAGGTGCTGGGAGCAAAACAAGTGCAAGCAGGGTTAGTTGGAGTTCCCATTCTGCTGAGTTGGCAGAAAGCCTTGTAGCAGCAGATGCAGGGGGACTGAGATGATAAATGGACTTTGGAAAAGAACCCAAACATGTACATACAAATTAGTATTTAACATACAGTTGCTATTTGCAAATTATCCCCATGTGATTTAGCTCTTGAATGAAAGCAACTGTGTTAGCTGAACAAACAGTAGCAGAGGGAGCTACAAAAATGCACCTATACTCCTCCCCCAAGCCGTACCCTGGCGAGCCTGTACACCAACCCATACAGGCGTTCACACAAGGCACACAAACACCTTCCCAAGCACACTGTGAGAGCCACCAGCTGTATCTCTTCTCTCAGCCTACCAGGCACTGTAAGCCATGTGAGCCACCCCTGCAAGCCACTAGCCCCTGAGTCAAGGCTCTGGACTCTGTAGAAAAGGCTGATGGCTAGTTGCACTATGCGCATGCAGGTCACTGGTGAGAGGGAGACAGGCGTCTGGGCATTTTGCCAGGGGCTTTGGCAGAAGATGAGCTGGGTCACTAGCCCAGGTTTTTAATGGGAATTGATGTAATGGCAACACACGAATCATAAATAATTTGACAGCAAAAGGAACAAGCCACTGTGGCCCAACACCTGAGCACCCGCCTCAACACCCGGAGTGACGCAGCAGGATTGACGCAGCAGGACAAGCTCTGACGCGTGTTGTGAATCCTCCAAAACCCCAGAACTCCTCCAAACCTCAGCAATCAAAATCAGAGCTTCCTAGCCTGGCCTGAGAGTCCCTGTACTGAGAGCCTGCACTGCCTCAGGGAGGAATTGGGGCAGAGGTGAGGAAAACAAAGTTGGGCAGCATAGTGAGCATCCTCTGGTCGTGCTTGTGGTCAGCCAACTAGTTAGCCTGCAAGAAGCTGGGACAGTGTGTCCCGGCTAAGCTTGCATTCAGCAAATAGGAAGAGCTAGTGAAGAGCTGTCTCCTGCCATAGCTCCTGGTGCCCTGTGCTCAGGCTGTGCAGGGCAGGCAGCCCACAAGGCTGTGCACCCAGACGAGCACTGCCTTGGCTGCACTCTGCAGGGACCTACCAGCAGTGACACAACTTGCCATCCTGCCCCTGACTCCATGGCAGGGCTGGAGCCTTGAGGTACCAGAAAGGTGGTGTTACTCAGTGGCTCACATTTTGCAGGTCAGGTCTTCCCCAGCCAGAAAAAGAGGAAAAGGATTACATTTCAGAATAGTTTCCCTTCCCTTTGGAGGGAGAAGTAAGAGGTAGAGCCAAGCAGCTGCTACTATGCATGATTTAAGGAGATAAGAAGCAGCAGCAAGAGGGAGAGACTGGGATTTACAGTATCAACCCTAAAAATAGCTGTTTAGAGAAAGCCTGGCAAAGCCTCACTGGGAGTTGCCCCATATACAACATCTCAGCTCAGCAGATGGCATCTAGGTGGGGAAGATTTGGCTTTGCAGAGTTTGTCTCCACCATCACCACTGTAAACCAAGGTGCCACTTTACACTTGAGGTCAAAGGGGCTCAGCCCCTCGTGTGGATGTCCCTGGGAGATAGGTCACAATGGAATACACTGAAACAGAGCTGTCAACACGGCAGCTCACACTAGTTTATAAAAAGAAAGTTCAACCAAAGCCAATATAACTTCCTCTTCGAGCATCTCTGAGCAGGGAAGTGACTTGCCCAAGCAGGTTGGTGCCAGACACTAGTGTGGAGAGGGGCTCTCCAAGCTGAATTTACCGCCAAACCCAAATGACATGCCCAAGTTGGCAACCAGGCCTGGAAAGATTGCCTGCATGTTGAGTCTAGTCCTCTGCAATCACAGACAACAGTGTCATATAAAACCATTTAACTTTGCAAACTATGCTGCTCATCCCTTCAAACCTACCAGGAGTGTTTTTAGACCCTCTCTTGTCTGCTGGCGTCTTCTTTGGTTTTCTTGCCAAAATGAAAGTCCCTAGGGCAGTGGGACCAATAAATACACATTCCACACCCCATCCAAAAAACTCGTCTGCTCTGAGAAAAGAAATATGAAGACAAACCCTAGTGAGAATGAGATCAATATGTTCCAGTAAGCTGTCAGCTCTTCTTCTGGAGCTGAGCCTTCTACCTGCATTTACACTGAATGTCACCCCCACACATAAAAGGACACTGGTGCAGTTGCACAGGTAGGTATTGTGTCTTCTGTACTGTGAGAAGTGTGGATTTATAAAGCATCTGGCTTACAAGTTGTTAGGAAGTTGATTTGCTGCCCATTAAAAAATACCTTTCTGTTTTCTTTAAAGTCTTTGTTTTTCGGGGTTTTTAAAAATAATTTATTTTTACTGATGGGAGGAGGGACAGATACTTTTCAAGGGACATTTTGATGGCAAAAAAAAAGATATTGCCTCTGGGGATTTCCAGGTAGAGGGAAAAAAAGTCTATTTTCCACTAAAAAACCATGAGGGTAAAATGTCTGATCCATTCCGTATTTGGTTGTCTCTTCTCTCCATTCACTCATTATGCCGAGCATCATGTAATCCCAGTCCGTGCCCTGAACTGGTCTGGCTCTGAAGCTGTGTCCTGCTCAGTGCTCAGCTCAGCCAGTACCTGTGAAAGTGTGCCAGGCACCACTGCCTACCTTGTCCTCCCTGCCAGCAGCGGCAGAGGCATGCTCATAATGCTGGTTTTGCTCAGACTGTCCACATGCTGTTTCTAATAAAACCTGATCTTGTTCTTTTTGACGTAGACGACAGGAACTGGTCCTGGTTTAAGTCACCCCGCCAGAGAGCGCACACTACCACCAGCCTATGAGAACACTGTGGAACTGGGGAGAGGGACTCAGGAAGCAATAAATCAACTGTGCTGAGTTATGACATTGGTGACAAAGGAATGGTTTCTCCTCCAGCAAGCTCTGCTGAAGGTACTTGGTCTTTGAAGGCACTGTAGGGGCTGGGCTGGCAAGCCCTGCAGCGAAGCAAAGGCTGTTTATTTGTCCTCTATGCACTCTAGAAACAACCGGTGCTGCTGTGGGCGGTTTACATACGAGCCTAATAAATAGTATCAATAACACTGAAAAATTCATTACTGTGGTAACACTTTGAGGTCCCACTGAAAGTCTGAATGTCACTACACTAGGATTATACAGCCTCCTAATAGGAACTGGTTCACCCCTAAACAGGGAAGATGGATGAAGAGTAAGGGAGGCAGCCAGGACAGAGGGCAGTGAAAAGACGTTCAAGGTCACAGAGGAGGTGTTTCCAGAGGAGCTGCAAGGCCGGTGCTCGGCTGGGAAACATTATCTGAGCCTTGAGCAACCATGTCTAACAAGCATAATTCTTCACTACAGCCCCACAGTACTTCCCAGAGAGAAGTTCAGTGACAGCAGTAACTTGTCACCCATTGACTGGCCAGGGAAGGGAACTAGCAGTCCAGGTATCCAGGAGTATTTTCTGCTATGTGGCATCAGAGACTTATCTGCACAAGGGGTCTGCAGCCAGAATGAGGAAATCTGGGTAGAGAAAATGCAGCAGGGAGCAAAGGCAGACAGGCTGGCTTGCTTACACACAGACACAGAGCTGTGTGGCTTCTAGAAACAAAGCAAGGAGAGCTCAGAGTGATTTCCTCTGTGCTGCCCTTACTGGAAAGCTGCAGGGTCTGGGCCAATGTAACACCAGTGCTGAACCTGCACGCCTCAGGCCAGGCTGTACAGAAGGGGTCTGTCCAGGGGCACAGGCTGAAGTAATACACCTTTTGTCTAGCTTGTCTAGCTTGTTTATGGACTCCAAAGCAAATAACTAGGCATGTGTCTTGAACTCAGCTTGTAAAAATGTCATGTCCTCCTGTTTACAAGAGATTTCTCTGTGATATTCGCTCAAACAGAAGGTAGAGTCACACCAGTGAAGCGAACAAGAAGGGAGAAGGAAGTCACATAAAGCAGTGAAGATTAAGGTCCCAGTCAGCACATGAGAATGGAGGCTGTCCAGATGTGGTCGCACCATCTCCCTTCCCTCTTTCCTATACACTGAGTTATTTGTGGCACAGAAAAGCAACCATTTTAACAGGGACAGTCCCACAGGGAAGCCTGGTCTCAGCCCACAGTGTGAGACATGATCTCTTGGTCATATAGGTTCCTTCTGTGGAGCCAGGAGGACAGTAGGTGTCTTGTTCACCCTGGAAGAGGAGCACAAATCTATGCATAGCACACCAGAGCTGGGAGTCCCTCCAGTGCCTGCACAGACTTCAGACAGAGAGGGATGGTGCTGATCTCCTGGGAAAGGTGGCAGCTTTTGTGCCTACAAGGGGAAGCTGACTGAAGGCTGGTGAGGCTCTTCAGAGCACTATGGTGGGATCAGGAATACCTTTTACTCCTGCTGCTTCTGTGATGGAGACCCTTCTGCCACTGGGAAGTGAGTTATGGATTTCCTCTTTTGCTCCTATCTGTTCCACAGACAGTAGATGATAAATTGAACGCATTTGACACCATAGAGAAAGTTCAGAGGTGATGTAAACCCCAGTGTGTGTTACACGTTGGGTACATGTTAGTTAGAAAACAGGTGTTAGTGGGAAAGTGGTATGATGTGGTATGTGGCAGATATGCAGTGTGCAACTGATCCCGACTGGGAGGGTGCAAAGATGGCTGCAGGTGGAGGGGGAGGGCTGTGGGATGATGCCATCCTTTGTATACTCTTGTTTAGTACTCTTCCTGTAGTACATGGCATCTCCATGGGTGTGGGAGAGCTTCACACACCCACTGAATACTAAAACCCAGTGAGATACCCTCACAGCAGCTGTTTCCTGACTAACCCATCCCAGGGTGTAACTGATATCATGGCTTTGCCTTCTACACAAACGGATGAGGGTCAAGGTGTGGGGAGACTGAGGGAATCAGCCCTATAACTTGCAGCATCACCATATTTCCTGGGTAGGTTTGTCCTAAGAGCCGCACGTGAAGAGCCAGACCCTTGGCTATCAAACTGAGCCTGTTCTCCTCCCAGGGTAAAAGGAAAGCCACTGAACCGAATTTAATGTGATGTGATACATATGCATATGAAAGCTGGGCAGGGGACTTTTCTCATTTACACCACTTTGAAGCTTGTGCAGCAGTGCCCATGTCACTGGGAGTGGGAAAAAACCAAATATGGGTCTCAAATATGATGCATTTGGGTCAGGCAACATCATTGCAAGACACATGGCACCACTTACAGGCACAGAGTTGACCCTGCTCGAGCACAGCAAGGCTGCTGGGCTTTAACCGTCCTCCTTTGCCCAGAGCTCCAAATTTCCCATGCTCCGTTTGTCCTGGCTCTGTACATGAGGTCTGAACTGCTCAAGTCTACATAAATGTCTCCCTTTGAAATGAACCTCACCTTCCATCTCCACCTGCACAGGAGACTGATCCTATTAGGGTCTTGGTAACTATTCATAAAGTTATGGGCTACACACACACATTCCATCAATTCAGGAACTTGTTTATAAATAATTTTAAAAGCACGCACATGGGCAGGCAGAGAGGTAGAAGAGGCTTTTCTATCCCTCAGGAACTGTTGGCTCCTGTCCATGGGATTTTCACAGAGCACTTTTATCTCATTAAAACTGTTTTTTTCATGAGCCATGAAATGATTTTTCACGGATGGAAAGGGTTTGTAGTATTCTCAGCTCTGAGCAAAGGAACCTATTGAGGATGGCTGGGAGAAGTTGATGCTACACCTGGCCCCAGACATTAAAAATGGGAAAGAGAACAAAGCCACCAACTCCATTGTACATTCAAGGGAGATGCCAGAAACACCAACCTCAATAGCAGTATTCGGGGTACACATCACTTATGGCTCCCAGCTCTGGCTGACACTGAGTACAAGGAGAAGCAGCAGCTTGTTTGCCACAACAGGAGCCCCTCACTTGCCTTGCTGTTCACCAGCATTTTTGGGTGAGCCCCTTGAGGAGGGAGCGCACCCAACTGCACTGCTCAGGAGAGCAAGAGCCTGTCTTCTCCTTGGGGTGCACCTAGCACCTGGCTCCAAGCCCCCTGCATGTCCCCTTGGGCTGGGGCCTGGCAGCGTTGGACACAACCTGGGGCAGAGGGAGGTGCGGCAGACTCAAAGCTTTTCTCCATCTCTTCCAGCCACCTCCTTTGCATAGCCAAAGGTTCCTTTGCAGTACCCTGGAGCTGAAAAGCTCTTGAGGCAGAATTGGGGTCTGCTCTTCAGCTGCTGGGGCTTCAGGAGTCTTCAGCCCTCTGGAAAAAGGGGTCTAAATACTGCTCATTTGGAGAAGGCATAGTCTGGAGTAGCGCCTCTTCTCTAACCCCTACTCAAAAGAAGGATGGCAGTGCTCACTCCCCTGTCCTGTCTGCCAGCCCCGTGTAGGCTGCAGGCCACAGGACCTCTCAGTCCTCCTCCAGTCCCTTGTCAGCAGGTTGGTCCATCACTCAGTCTTCAGCGCCTTGCTACCTTCCTTAAGCTGCATGTTTTCGCACCCGCAAAACTGCTCCCAGCAAAATATTTGAACAGCTCCTTCTTAAAACACCAGGAGATTAATATGAGGCATGTGCAGTGCTGTGGAGACCTCTCTCCTAGCACAAGGAGATGAGGAAGGTGCAGTGAGTCTTATACTACTAGTAGGTGCCTCTTTATTTTTCCAAGTGGCTATGGCCAGGCTGTATGTGCCAGCTGCCGCTCAGATCTTAACATTGCACAAGTACATCAGCTGGATCAGACCTGTCCCCCAGACTGTGAGCCTAACACTGTGTCTTTACAGGTTCAGATGGGATCAGTCCCCAGTAGATGATGGAATGGCTCTTTCCACTGGCTGTTTGGTGCAATCCCCACCGTGATGCATGCAGAGTGCTCGCTGTGTGCTGTGTGCACGCCTGTCCATGGCTGCTCTGTCTCTCTTCCAGCTCTTTCTCCATCCTTCTGTCTTTTCCTTTCCAAGGGTGTTGATGTTGGATTGAGAAACACAACTTGTAATAAATGAAGCACAGTATTTTAGCTCCCAGAAACTTTGGAGAGACTCATTCTGCAAGACAGGCTGCAGAAAAAGCAGTCTTTGAGATCACTTTGCTATTACTTGGGTTACTTCTTCCCACCCTTTGGCAGGAGGATACACCGCCAAAAAGTGTCAATTTACTCTCACTATTGGGCCAAGAACATCCCTGATACAAATTTATTGCTCTTAATAGGGCTGGGCCATTAATTCCTAGTGCATACTTGTGAAGAATTTTGGCTTGTCACTGAGGAGTAGGAATTATTTTCCTCTCTACAGGTAGAGGCAGGTCCTCCTTTGGCTGAGAGCTCTGCACATCCTGAGAGAGCATTACCGCAGTGCTCCCATAAAGGGGATTTGGAAACCCCATAAGCACCTACCTGTGCTGAAAGCCAGAAGCAGAATGGCTGCTGTTTAGCACATGGGAGGGGTTTTTTTTGTTCTTTTTTCGTTTTTTTTTCTCCCTTTTTTATTGCTCTGCTACTAGTTGAAATGCTACTATGGGATCAACCTGCTCCCAGTCCCCTGGGGAATTAGACAATGGAGTAAAGGGCTCCTATAATGAAGACAGGGCACTTTTGCCATTAAAGTCACTAACAGCTGAAGCTAGGACTAGGGTTTCACAGCAAATTTTATGACTTCTTCCCATTTGTAAAGGGATCTGAGCTCATCAGGCTCAGCTGGCTGGAGTTTCTGCCATGCTTCTCTGCAACACAGTGCTGATGTTCTCACTGCTGCAAAAGTTGCTGCTGATGGCTCCCACTTACTGGTCAGAGAAGTGGCCACCAATAATGGCAGCCCATTAAATATTATTCCCTAGGAGAGGCTTCCTGGCAACTGGAAGGAATCTGCCTCCCACATTCCAGCTAACTCAGTGTCTGCAGGACAAACCTGGGCCGATATAGATCTTTTCAGATCACGAAAACACCTGCCCCATGCATAGCAAAAATCAGTCTGAATGAAAGCAAAGAGTAGAGACGGGCACACTGCCAGCATGTCCCAAAAATCCTGCCAGCCTGTTGGTGTGTCACCTGCCACCCACTGCAGTGCTCCCGGCAGTGCAGTCTGGGAGAGATAAAGAGATGTCTCTGAGCAAATGCCTTTCTGTTGTCAGGCCAGCAGCTCTGCTCATGGCTCTAGATAAAACTGCAAAGGCTGAGCCCCAAACAATCTCTCTGAGAGCACAAACAGTGGCTGAGGGGATGTGCCTCCCCCAGCTACATCTGGCTAGTTTCTCCTTTACAGGCACAACCAATTGTGGAGACTATGTGGCTTCAAATGGCAGCAAAAGGCTCTGTTCCTGCACCCTTTCTATAAGGGTGCCTTTGCACCCAGCTTGGCAGCAGATGCAGTTGCACACCACAACTAAACCTGATCTCAGTTTGCAGTAGATTCCCCTTTTGACATCTTTCTGAATAATACCAGTAATTTCTTCCTTCCCTGGGGGTTATTACCCAGTGAAACCACCACCACCAGCACACAGTGGCTTGCAAAGTAAGGTGAAAGAGGGGATTTTGTTTCAGTTGTTCACATTACTGAAATGTGAATAAGAGATCCAGATAATCAGTGATTGCTTTTCTTCTGTAAGGAACAAAAAAATAGAAAAGTCCTCTTTGGCTTTCAGCTAATGAGTGTCCCAGCTTCATCAGGTCTACAAAGGCGGATTTATGACGGTTGGAAGAGCTTAAGTAAGAACATACACAAGAATGAAAAATTATGAAAACTCAAATGTCTGCCTTTACCTCCCTATCAAACTGCTCTGGACTCGGTCATTATGGAACATTTGTGGGGAAGTGTAATAAAAAGGCTCTCTATTCTTACAAAAGGAAATGATGCTTACAAGAGGTCCTACCGTCCTAGGATGGGGGCTTGTCAGATCTGTTTCTTTTTCTACAAATTAGTTTCTGCTTTCTATGCCTTTGTGTGTCTCATGATGTTTTGTGTACATCTGAGACTCTGTGCAGACACTCAACAAACCATTCGCCTGAAGCCTCCATTTCATGGATACTATGTGAACAGGTCTCCAGATAGATAAGGTTGCAGAGGTTAAATAGCTCGTTGCAGTACATAAAGTTTATATCCACCGTGCCTAGATGAAGCTTTTCCCATGTTTTAAGTGCCTTTTTTTATCTTTACAAAAAAGAGAAAGATGACTGCAGTCACATTCCAACTTTACAACACAATCCTAGTTCAACGGTAATAACATACAAAATCCTTCCTAATTTACAGACAAACACCTCCACTTTGCTTCTGTAGCAGTGAGAGATGCTGCTCAGCATGCAAGGGAGACTTGGCGCCTGTGTCTCGATGAGCTGTTTAGCCTAACACACTGATACTTCCCTGATTGCTTTCCTTATATACAGATTCCAAATTAGGTTTCTCTTAAATGCAGCTTCTCTAATTGATAATATTAATTACATTATGGACTTTGAATATTTGATTAAAATGATTATTAGCTGGCATTAGAATGTGCATTTTATTTTCTAGTTGATCAGATGCAAAGTTCTAAAAATGTGGTGAACGAGGCAAAAGTAACAGAGCTTCTACAACTTCTGTGAAAGTAGGGGTTGGGGTGAGAGGCAGAGGCAGGCAGGCAGTGCAGGGGTCGCAGCACGGGCTGCTCTTGGCTTGTCGAGGCTCACGGAGCACATGGGGACAGCCACAATTATTAGAGTGCATTTCTGCAAGAGTTAGAGGACACCACCACAAATCTGGAGCAAGCCTGGTTCCTTACTTCTGCTACTCATAGAATAATTTACTAGTGGGTTTTTTGGGTGTTGTTATGGAATATCAGAACTAGATCACAATTTTCTTTCCTACATTCACTGTTTCAAAAGTTCTCACTGCATTTTTTGGCATATTTTATCCTTAATGGAACAAACCTGTGGAACTGTACCTGTCCCCTTACAAAGTGAACTATGTTTTACAACCGATCTCGTCTTTGTATATTTGAAATAATTAACATGTCACTCTCAAAATCTATTGTCAGCTGTCCTGGGATTTTCTGTTGCAAGGTGCAGTGCTGCAGAATGCAAGACGCAATAGGTTCCTCTCACAGATTGGTACAAAGCTGGACAACAAAACAGAAGTAGCACAAACAACTTCCATCCTAGAAAACTCTACTTCCTTTGTTGTTCTCAACAATATACTGTCATGGCCTTGATGAGTCAAGGAAGCACATAGATCTCCCCAGCACCCTTCAGCATTGAACTCCCTCTTTAAGCTACCAGACCTCAGAAACCTTTGCCTTAAAGGAATTGACTGAGCATAAGAGTAAATATATGATACTTTATCTACAGCCTCAATTAGGACAAGGGGATAAAGATCAGCTCTGGGTTGAGATAATAAACCTGATAGCTGGCAATAGGAAAAGGAAGCAGAGCTGCCATACTTTCTAACTTATGCAATATCAGTTCTGTAAGTTTTTAACATATTCATAATTGCAGTCAAACCCACCCAAGCTCTGATTAACATGAAGTAAACTCTGCTGTTAACCTAGAAAAGGCCAAGTAGCCTTCCCCTTTTTATTTTTAATCACATTTCTTACATCTTTCTCACATTTTTTACATTTTCAACAATTTTCTGTTGGAGTTGGAGGAGCTGTTCCAAGATTGACCTCCACTCTGACATGAAACAAAACTTTCATTATTTTCAAAGAGAAAGAGAAACAATTTCTCTTAAAAATGCACAACAGGACCTGTAACAGTGTCAGTACAGACTGACCACCTAGCTGAGTCAGCTCACTGGGGAAAATGACTGAATTTTTCCCACACAAACTACTGATGGGACACAATCCATAAGGCACCTGGTGAACAGGACGTATAAAACTCCTAAAACCTGTGCTGCCTATGCCTGCAAGGTTGGGCCAGAAATCCCTTTGGAAACAGATTCTGCCAGGAGTTCCTAGTATTTTTATTCTGTTCAGTACACAGGGGCTATGAAAGAACTTCTTCAGACTTCTGTTTCAGGTCCTAACATGGTGAATAAAAATCTGAAGAAGATGGGAAGTAAAATTTTGTTTTCAAACTCGAAGGTAGGTTTGGTTCCTTCTCCTTTTGTTTGAGCCAGCATGGAGGCTGATACAAACAGTCTGTCATGGTTGTTCCTGCTATTGGATGTGCTTGCCAAGGGAGAGTATTAGCAACCTGACTGACATTGTTATGTCCCTGTAGCTCAAGCGAAGAAGAAAAGCTCTGGCTTCACTAAAAGAAAATTAGTATTTAAGAGTGTCAAGAATGTACATATGATTGACTATCAAAATACAAGGTCATAGCTCCTTGTTCCAAAGCCATGGAGATACATGTTATAAAATCAGTAGATAATGACAAGAACACGGGTCAAAACTAAAAAATGAGTATATCCCTTATTTTCTGTGGCATTGCACAGCATCATTTCTTTCTCCTCACTTTTCACTGTGGACCTGTTGGTCAGTAACAAGAACAGAATTGTTCCTACCAGACAAAAGAAGGAAGAAGCTGAAGGCCTGGGAGGCTTCACTTTGAGCTGGGTGGGCCTGGATTGCTGTGCCAGACATAAAGGGCAGCAGCAATGAAAAACAAATTGAGACATCCCTGTGGTATGCCTTCTTTCCACTGCCAGCTTTAAAAATGACACTGATGTAATTACGTGAGCAGTCATGGCAGGCGGGTGTAAAACTCAACTGATTGTTGTAAGTGAGTTGAATTTCTTTGATGCAAAGTTATCTGATTATTATTATTATGGCTGGGAAAAGGGGTGCTTAAGAAATTATGTTTCGAGAAGAACCACATTTGTTTAGAAAGTGGGCTGTGAATCTTAGGAAAAGGTACGATGTATGAGAGTTCATTGCCTCAGTAGGTGCTTTTAAGGAGATCCAGAAAGTGAAGAGGAATGAGAAGGAAATAGGTCTCAAAGGCCTGACAATCTTGTATTTCAGACTTCTAGTGAGATGAGCAAGGAGAGATCCAGAATCTGTCCCAAGAAATTGAATTGGGCAAGTAATTTTCTTCTTTTCATCAAATGTAGCAAGAATATCACTTCCTTCTTGCTGTGACCTAGTTTTCTACCAGATTTCATAGAGAAGGTCTTCAGAAGCTTCCGCACTTGACAGTTGATTACCTATGTAATTTCATAAAGCTAAGAATACTTCATAAAGTAAAGAAAATACCATTACCACATACTCTGTGGTGGCCCTGATGGAGCTACACAGTTTCAGGTAGCCAGTGCCATCATTTCTTCTTCCACCATGCCAGGATATGCTGTCTCTCTAGTGCCAGATGGTCATGTCCCAGAAGGAATGAATCCTCCAGGGGCTCACTAGTTTGGTGACTTGTTCCTACCTGCCATCTTGCCCGTATTGGCTCTAGTGCATAAAGTGAGGAATTTCTAAACAACTTGTGATAGTCAAACCTAATCTGAGAGCAACCTTGACTGAATCTGGACTCTCCTGCTGACCATTTACAGCCACCTTCTCCATTACAAGTATTTTTCTTGATGATGATCCCTCTGTGCTCAGCAGCAGGCGTACCTCAGAGCATTGGCTACGCACTGGACCACAGCACACTCTGGGCTGTAAATAGATGTGAGGAAGCAAAGAATTGCAAGGCAGGAAATGGCCACTTGGTCCAATGAGCCTGGCCCTTTAAGTTTATCACAAACGCACCTCCTTGCTTTGTCTTTGCATCTGCAAATCTCCTTTCTCCTCATAAAAATGTCTAGCTGTCTCTTAAACACATTCAAAGTATTTGCTTAAGTGACCTAACTTGGCAGGGACTCTATAGCATTTGGGCTGGCCTGAGTGACATAATGCTGCTAGAATCCCCTGTTTATTTTTCATGTTGCCTGCGATCCTGCCATGCTGGGCTGGGCTGTAGCAGATAAACAAGTCCTGTTCAGCCCACGGGAACCATCCATAGAAAATCCAGGGCTACCAGAAGTGGCAGTGCTGATTCAGCATCCAAAACACCTCCCATGAAATAACTCCAGAGTCAGCCTCCCTGGAGCTCCGTAATGGTCCTTGTGGAAGAGCCATCTCTGGGCAGACTTCTGAACTGGCTTTAGCCTGTTTTCAAGGACAGATGGGCAGAGTTTCTGCCACCTTCTCATCTTAACTTCTCTTTCCTAAGCATATTGAAGAATCTCTAGTTCTCATTTGGCAGGTAGCTAATTGTAAACTGAGTTACAATTAAATAGTAAAGATTTTGTGGTAATTAGCTGACTTTTGTGCTCTTTATAGCTTTTCTTAGGATAGACATCCACCTTCTTGTTCTAACCTTAAACTAGCACTGCCATTTGGGTCATTCACCATGGTTCCTTCCTCCCTGGTGAAACATCAGCTTTACTCATCTGCTCAAACCTAGTGTAACTCTGCCTCCCACTGGAGTTTACAGTGGATAATTTGTTTCCCTATGCCTATTCTTGAATTGCTCTTACCAATGCTGCTGAACACATACTACCTGAAGAGGGTCAAGTTTTGATGATGCAGCTGATGCAATGTATCAGCTATCAATCCTACCCAGTGCTCTTCATCCATTTTTGCTTGGCAGCCCCCTCAGCTCTCTCTGTGGGACTGTACACCCGACAGCACAGTGAACTGAAGCCAGAGAGCTTCTCATCAGATTTTCCTAGCTACCCTTCCTACATCTCGGGGAAGACCCCAGGCTGAAAATTGTAACTGGGGGAGAAAACTTTACCAGAGGATGTAGAACCCCATCCATATGCATCATCACATGTGTGCCAATGGTTATCCATAACATCTAAAGCCTCAAAGTCACTAAAATGAATACTGCAACATCCAGTCCTTTGTCTTTTGTTTCAATTCATATTCTTGAACACATTGTGAACTGCCAGCACTGGTCTCCTTTATTAGCTGCCTCAGTCTTTGTCAGCTGAACTGCAGCAGGAGGTAGGCAGAAATTAAACCCTCCAACCATAACCTTTCCACATGCACTATATTCTTAGGTTGCAAGATAATCCTACATGTTCTTATAAATGTGGCCTCAGTAAGGCAAAGTGACCATTGATATGAAAACTTACCTGGAATATTAGGATCTCTTCAGTTCTGGTTATCCTGTAAATGGTTAGCACATGAAAAAATCCCTTTGCTCTTGATATAAATCTTATTCTCATAAACAGTTGAAAATGCTATTATTCCAGTTTTGCAAATAAGAACAAACCTTTTAAGCACGTGGAAATAGAATCAGTTTTTAAATGAGCCTTTTTCTTCCTCTCTAATTACTTTTTGTAGCACTTTGAATGACAGGGTTCCTGCAGAGTAGCCCTTCTACAATCACTAAAAGACTATCGCTATTTGATTTTTTTTGTTTTATGTATTTTGAGCATTACTGATGTATTTTATGTCTAATGTTGCTATCCATCTACAAGCATGTGCCAATCTGTTTTTTCATCTTGTTCTTGGGTGCATCTGTGCCCTGTAAGAGAGGAGACCAGATCCTGCTCTCCCTGGAAAGCTTAGTTCTAGCTCATTTCATTCAATCTATAATAAAACTTACTTTCAATTTTCCCACCTGACTCCTTCTGCTGGGTAAGCTCCCTGTGTGTACCAGGTTGTGCTGACTAAAGCTACTTCTTCACCATCAGTCTTTGTAGAGAATATTTTGTATTCAGGGAGATGTATGCAATGCCACAAAATACATTTCCCTGTTGAAGAGTAAATCCTGTGTGAAAGTCTGGATGAGTATTTGCCATAGCCTCAAGCCATTCCCAGAAACCGCCTTTCATTTCACTCTGCATTTGGATTCCACATTCACTTCACCAAGCCTCTTCCTTAGCCTGGCAAATGGATAAAATTCACTCAAGAGCTTGATATCAACTAATGCTATATCAAAGAAAGTCTAAACCTCATTTAACTGTGTATAGAGGATATGAAGGCTCTCAAGAAGACTAACACCACATAGTTGCTAGTCCTGAGAGTCCCTCTCTGAACTGCCACAAGCCTGAGCAGCCACAGCCCTATCCTCTCCACACATCTTTCGCACAGTAGAGAGCTGCAGCTGGTGTCACCCTTTATACACAGCCCAGCCAACCCAGGATGCGCTGCTGCTCCCCTGTGTGCAGCTGTAGCTGCTAAGCCAGCGGGCACCCAACTGAGGCTCATACACTCATTTAGCTCATTAGACTCAGACAGCTGTAGATTACACAGGGAACAAGAAAGACAACCCTACACAGAAAACTGAAGAGAAGGCCCCAAGGATGGTGATGCTGTAGTATTGCTTCTCCTGTTTCCACACCATCATTTTTCACTTGCTCCTCTGAGTCCAAGCATTTCAAGGCAGAAATCTGATCTGCACATTTGGGTTCAAAATGGGCCAAAGTCCTGCTATAGCACTGCATATGTTTGGCATTCAGATCTGCGTGGGAAGGAAGCTGCCTTCCTCAGCAGGGGATCTGAATACCTCGAGTGGATTTAAACATCTTGGCCTTTGTCACGGAGACCCGACTGTGGCTTCACGTTCTGTGCAACCAAACCGCAACAGGTGAAAAGCAAGGGGGAGACTGGGAGAATGAAACAGCCTTCACAGAAGAGCTGGAAAATAAGAGAGGCAGACTCTGCCTGGTTGGTACATGGTTTTTTCCACTGATGATGGCAGATAAATCACTGCCCTCCCTCATGTCCCCATGGCAGGTGTGTACAGAGCAGCTGTTCTTTGGGCTCTATTGCCCTGTAATAGCATGTGTATGTTCTACCTACACCCCTGTCACAGCTGCTGTGAAATAAATCTCTTAACCCACTGGAAGGTAGATTTCCCCACCATGTCATGGGGAGAGGTATTTTCATGGGGACAGGAAGGAGGGGATGGGAGGAAACAGCTTTGCAGCAAGAAATGTGCAGAACACTATTCAAAGTCACAGTCGTGTCTTGCCATCCAGATGTTTCTAGAGACACCAAACCAGTGCATACCAAACTTAGGGCTTCTCATTCCCACCAGACAGGCACTGCATGAAGAAAGGATATGTGCACTGTTTAACCTCATTTATTCCTTAGCAACCGAAAGCTCCCTGTATTTTCCCATCTTGGGGGCTTATGTGTGGATCCCCATTCAGTGACATTCTCCTACCATGAATGATTAAGGAATCTGCATCTTTAAAAATTGCCAGATCCCATTTCTATTCCTAAATACAGCTCTATATAGAGAGATAAGCCTGGGAGGCCAAGGGCTTTTAGTTCACGATTCCTTTTTATGGGGCCAAGAAGCAGTGCTATGAAAAGGAGGTCTGGGGCCATTTCTACCCCCTGTGCCTGTGCTTTGCAGAGATTTATGAAAACATTTCTCATGTTTTACCTAGCTGTGTTATGTTCACTAGGAAAGTAAGCTAGGCACTTGCCCTGGGATGTATCACACAGCCATGTATCAGGTGTTGGAAAGTTATGTTCAACACTGGCCAGTGCTAATGGGAAGAGAGGATTAACATCTTAATCCCTGGGTGTAGCTGTGCCAGCAGTGACACCCTAGCAAAGACAAGGCAGTGGGCAACTACGTCAAGGTGGAATCAAATATGAGGTTACTTTGAACAGGCTCCTCCTGAGAGAGCTGCCCATTGCCTTATCTTCCCATTTTGGGAATGAATGGGATTTTGCCTCTAAGTCATTAGTAACATGCTTTTATCCTAGTAAGAGCAGTGTGGAGAGTTAACTGTTTAGCAAGGTCAGTGCTGTGCGGGAATTTCCTTACTTAACAGAGTTCTTGAGAACAGGTTTATCCCAGTGCTTTACTTCATCTACCTGTGGTATTTTTCTTTTGCACAGGGCTGAATATACCTATTTAAATTTATTCTTAGGACCAACTCAATGATCAGTCCAGTACAAATAAGGTAGACGAGTTTCACTGTCTCATAATTTGTATTTTTTTGTGGGAGGAGGTGGGATTACAAACCATGGGGCAGGAGTAAACAGCTATGGAACACAGAATGTCCTTAGCAGTGCTGCTTGACCTTAGAGTCTGCAGACTTAAGGAAAGGGGAGCGTAACCAGCAGAGCCAGCAGCTGGAATTCAAGTGCCCCAGCAGGAACTGGAAACAAATGAACAGACTAACTGAAATATACCCTCCCCTGATCTCTCTGAATCAACACCATGCTATTTACAGTAGTGTATAATAATATTGAATCAAGATTTGCATGGGACAATTTCTATTCCACAGCATAAGATAGCTTTCCAATAACTTTTTTTTTTCAGAGATGTGGAAACATTTACTTTAATGATAATGAAAATAAAGTCAGTAAAATCTTTGTCCTGTCATTTCGATCAGATAAACCATATCTACCAACTGTTAGAAGGAGGATTAACTTGGGCTGACATTTTTTTTTAATGTACTATGAGAAAAGCCCTGGGGCCAAAACATTTACAGGCCAGGTTTTAGTGTCTGTTGATCTAATAGTTTCTCTGAAGAAAACGTCTTTAGACCTGGCAGGTGTGTATTGGTTTTCATTACTTCAATTGTCTATTAGCAAAGTTTTAATTAACAGGATTGTATGCAAAACGTTTTCAGCGTTGTAAGATTGAGGAACTCAGGAGCAGGACTCATGGGTTCTCTTTCCAGTTGCTGAACAGGTCATGGTAGACAGGACTGCAATAGTCTTGCCTGACTATCCCATTACCCTCAAGTTGGTAGAACAAGATCTCCTCTGATATGCAAGTGTTCCTCTGATGTATTATTTGCAAGACCTCAGTCCTGCTCTGTCAGGTACTGCAGAAACCGTCTCTGCTACGGATTAAAAGGAAAGACAGGTGCAAGGAGATGGACAGACTTGGCTGAAGTCATCCAGCAGGACTGGGACAGAACCAGGGACAGGCCCTCAGGTGCCCCAAGACCTACTCATATGACCTAACCATACTGAGCTGGCTGTCTGCCTCTCTCAATTCCTCTTGGGGAGATGCCCACTTCTGTGGTCTGTGGAAGAAGAGGGAATAAGCTTAGCAAGCTGCCTGCCTACCGCAAAAATAACAGGAGAAAACACAGTATTTGCTTTGCCTCTTATCAGAGACGTTATACCACAAGAGATAAGGTTATTAGCAAAAACATAACCGTGGTGCTCCAGTCAGAGAGCAGAGGAGATAGACTACTTATCTTATCAGCTCTTTTATGAGGGCTCCCTCACTGCTATTATAATTTTCTGATAATATTATATACAGAATTGATAGCATTTTATTCTTCATGGACAGGTTCTTTTCACTTGCCCTTAATAGGTTGTCTTTTTTCCTCTTCCAGTAAGTGGATTTTCCCTCTGAAGTCCTCAGCCTCTTTTAGATCCATTTAATCTCATTTTCAGGGTTGTTTTGATTGCTTTTTTTTTTTTAATTTTTTTTTTACTTTTGTTGTCTCTCTTTCAACCAAGGCGCTGGTCTAGGGCATAGATTTTCCCCAGGGACAGCAAATGGGACAATTTGCACTTCATCCAAAACTCCATTCTTCGTCTGATAAGCATTTATGTAACATTGATTGTATAGTCCTTTTGTGTACTTGGGAAAGAGCAACTTCATGATTTAGCTTCTGTGCATTTCTACTGGGTGACTCCCCAGGAGAGGAGGGTGTGCTCCTGCTCTGCAGGCACACAGTTAGACAGAGCTCTCCTTTCCTTGTCATTTCTGTGTGCAATGAGACATAAGGTAGCAGAGAACTGGGCCTGGAGTCCAGGACTGTGCAATTCCAATTGCTAGGAAGCCTGATTACGGTCTCCTCTGTGTCCAGATAATCACATGCCTTGTGCATGTGGAATAGTCCCCCAAGTTCCC
Organism: Brachypteracias leptosomus; assembly: GCA_013401335.1. Lineage (NCBI taxonomy): Eukaryota > Metazoa > Chordata > Aves > Coraciiformes > Brachypteraciidae > Brachypteracias > Brachypteracias leptosomus. The sequence goes on from VYZX01013311.1 coordinate 153,696, forward strand.
TCTTTCTCAGCAGTATTCCTGTTCTTGAATGCCCTCATGTTTTCCTCTGTGTACATCTCCAGTCCCAGCTCAGAGCTGTGCTGCTTGCTCCCTGTGGCACTGGAATATGATTCCTCAACACAGGGTGCTCTATTTAACCCAGATAACCCATCAAACTGCACTTTGTCCTTCTACAGTACTCTGAATGCTAATTAAAAGTTTGCTTCTATTAAATTACATAAAATTAAAAGAATCAGCAAGCATCAAAGAGGTCTCTGGTGACGGGCTTGCAAAGGGGAGCTCCTTGAACAGTCCTTGCTGTAGGCTCTTTTTTTTTGACGTGAGGGTTCATGACTCTGAGAATGTAAAAGCACCTTCACGCAAACAAAAATTAGGCCCTAAATTATGAAGTGCTGATCCTGTACCACTAAAATTAGTGAGAGATTAGTCACTAGTTTCAAAGGGCATAGGGTCAGGCTCTATGAGAAAAACACAGTCACCCTTGATTTATTGTGCATGTTTTCATGGGACAGCCTTTGAGATGCAAAGAAGACCTCAATATGGCCAAATTAAATGGTATGTAGATCCCCCCCTTTAGAACCATCTGTATTCTCCTTATCGTGCCATGCACGTCAAGCTGAAAATTTGGGTTGTTACCATGCAGATTATAACTAATTTCATACATATGATTTTGAAAGAGATCACTTTACAGGGCCTTTGCACAGGGATTACTTGCAATCCTTCCTGAGGGGTGATCTCAAAAGTTTTTCTCAGTATGATAGATTGATTTTTCTTTTGGCCATTTGGGATGATTAAAGCAGAGATCTTGACAGGTCCTCCTACGAAGGGTCAAGTCCTGCTCCTGGAAAGATGGGAGTTGGCATCTGGTAGCCTGAAACTGGGACAGACATTTTAAAATCCAAGCACTTGGCCATGGCATTAATTTAAAATGTCTGGATGCGACTGAGTTTGTCTGCCTGTGTGGTTCTCATATGCACTGTTTCCAGGAGTTGTCCTTCCTAGAACAACATAAATCTCTGAGTGATGCCGTTTGGCTGCCCTCAGAGTACCTCAGCCCAAGTAGGATGTGTTGTCTTAAATCATTTTTAATTCCTTCTCTTCTGTGGTGTGTAATGCCCTGTGTATGTCGCACTGGCAGCCTGGCCTCTGGACTTACAGCCTGGTGAGAGGCTGTGATATTGTGCTCATTAGGGAACTAGGAGCTTGGTACATTGTTGTACTTCCTGAGTTTTCATTGGTATATGCTTTAATGACTTTTTAATGTGAAATCTAGATACATCATAGAGCATGTGTGAGTCCTATACTTGTGGCAAACTGAGCATCAACTGGAAAAGGCAGAGCAAGATATTTTTTCCTCATCAACGGAGTTTGTCATTTATAAATCAAGAAAGGGACAGGCCTTCCCTGGGGGCAGAGCTGGGCTATTCTGCTGCAAAGGCTGGCAGTGCCCGAGCCTCTTTCCTTCTCCATTCCAGAAAAAAACATGTAGCTCTCAAAAGCTTGACTTTGTCAGTAGATGTGATTTCATCATAAACATTGGCTTCATTTGTGATGCTGTAATATTGGATCATTTGGGCTGTGTTTCATATGAAGGTCCCATTTATAAAAGACTTCTAAAGAGAGTCTACATGTTTAAAACCATGCATTTTATACATATAAATAGGGTATATTATGAATGGTTATGACCAGATGAGATGATGATATCACAGAATGTTTTGGAGGACCTCCTTGACACTACAGCAATCTCTAACACCAACTACCCTATTTGCCATTTAGTAACAACTTACATTGTATGTGTAAATTGAAAATACAAAATACAACCAAATTTTCCTTTTGGCAATAATATTGCAGTCTGAGGAATCCTCTATTCTAACCTGCTGGGTCCCCTCAAAGACCCCAAGACACACATTTAGGAACAGTAGTTCTGTTTCCTTTCCTTTTCACAGCTCAAATCACAACCATGCAGCAAGTGAACTTCAATACACCAAGCAGTTTGGGGGCCTTTTTCAGCCACTGCCCAAAGTCCAAGTAACCTGGAACATGTCATTCAAAATTGACTTACTAGCATTTACAGACAGGTCCGAGACATTCATACATTCCATGGTTTGAAAATGTAAGAAGAATTCTGAACGGGACATCTGAAGTGAAATGCTTGTCCTTTAGCTGTGAAATAAAATCAAACATACTTATTTACCTTATGACGCACAACCACAATTTCTTGATACAAACCGAACTCCAAATCCGTTTTCACTGAACAAAATGGTGAGAGAGGGAAGCAAAGCAGCATCACTTGGTGGAAGAAGAACCTAACAGTTCTTGGGTGCTTGGGCACTGGCCAGGTCAGCTGCCTGCTCTATGGGAGAAAGAAGCTGCAAGTCTTGGTGTGAAAATACACCCACACAAACCCTGTGGGTCTGTGGTATTTTGGTCTCCAGTGAAAGCAGAATCACTTTGACTCAGCTGCAGAAGCACTTAGGAGTTGTGTGGGAGTCCTCCAGAACACATAACAAATCATGGAGTAAGAAAGGGAATTAAAAGATGGTAATATGATACACGACTTAAGAATGTGGATTAAATATTGAATTAAGCCCTACTCCCCATGCAGCCTACAGCCAGTGCCTTCTTTGCTATAAAATGGCACCAGGGGCCAAATTCTGCTCCTGCATTAATAAGAATGAAGAGAAATTGCAACGGAATTATGTCAGAGCAAGCCTAGGATGGTGAGAGGAGCCTGAAGCCAGAGCAGCAATGTGGTCAGGGCATGCCCAGGAGGGAATGGGGTGAATGGGTCTCCTGACACAGTTGTCAGTGTAAGCAGACAGGCCTTAATTGGCTTGATCTGATTACTTTTTCCAAAAGCTTTGAACTTTGCACAGGATGCCATGGGCCTGCAGGAGCCGCTGCTCTGGTGGGGAATTAGCACAATGGCTGGGCTGACACCCCCCACCCCCCAACTGAATTGTATTATCTAACGGGCAATGGTTCAGTGATGAATGACTGACAGGTGTGATCAGCTGATGGGAATGGCTGTGGATGGTACATATACACTGCAATTTTACCAGACCATAATGTATTCTGCAGTGGGCAAAGGATAAAGCTTGTAAAACATTTGTTTTAAGTCTTAAAATATCAAATTTCTCATAACTATGGTCTTCCTAAAACTGGCCCTGGCAATTACAAGTGTTGAGCCATGAATAATTTCATGCTAGGAGGTGCATTAATTTTAAACTCCTCCTGCCTCCTCCAGACATTGTGAAAGCACATTACCAGTGAGGACAAGTTTATGATCTTATCCAGGACAACTGGTGCAATAATATGAAATGAAAACCAAGACAAAAATGTCATTGTCTGCGTACTCTGTACAAAGGGATCCTGCAGAAAGCCCCTTTTGCAGCCTGAGACCAGGAGGAGTGCTCCAAAGGTGTGAGCAAGATTTATGGAGCTTTTTCGAGCACATGGCTCAGACCAGCCATCAACATTCTGGTGTCTAGGGAAAGTTTCAAGGAACAGGGAGGAGTTTTGACATAATTGTCCCTATGATGGGTTGCATTTAAAATCTCCATCCATACTTTCACAAAAATCCACCAAGATCTAGGACTAGGTTGATCCAGATGTAGCACGCTTGGTCCCAGAAGAATTGCCCTGCAGTCTGGGGTACTGCAGGTTTATAATCTCGCTATCATTAAGTCCAAGGCAGTGCCATAAGGATCTACTTGGCAAGCTTTCCCTGCTTAACATCTACATGTTTCTGTCTGTTCGCATTTACGGCAGCAACCCCACAGTTTCACAGCTCACTCAGAAGTTGCATCTCAGTCAGAGAGGAAACAGGCATGTCTGGCTGGAGGAAAGATTAGAGATTTCTATCTTGGGCAGGGCACCCCACAGCGTATTTACCATGCAGGCTGTGGCAGAGGCTGCACTGTCAACACCATTCTCAAGAAGGATGTATAATACAGATGTTAAACACCAATTATCCCGTTAAAGATCAGGTAAAGTTAAATAATGGCAAGGGTGTGATGCTTAACATTGAACAAATTAGGGATGATATTCTCTCCCTAATGTTCTCAGGTGCCCCTGTGGTAGCTCTCCCTCACCTTGTACTACCTCAGACTGTGTGTGCTGCTAAAGCAATGCATGGTTGCGAAGTAAAAAGTTATCTTGATGTAGCATTTGGAAGCCCTGGGGTTTGCTTCACAACCTCTGTGCTAACATGCTGACAATGTCATTCTCAGTTGCTTCTCAGTCCCTTTGGACTCAGCTAAACACCTTGAGCTAAATATATAGGCAGTGCTGGTTTATATCAAGAGATAACAATTCAGAAGTCATTCAAGTTGTTGGGTTGCACAAGGTAAAATTTAATTTCTGTGTTTCATCTATGACCCTGAAAAAGAAAATATTTTGGCACATTTATGATTGTGCCCTTTTTGTCCTTTATAACAGTATAATAGCACTGAAGCCAGCTATAAATTATTTCCTTGGGATTTTTCATGCTTCCTTTTTACCCTTTAAGAAAAATGTATCAATGTGCCACTATTACTAGGATGAAAATTTCTCCTGGAAATCAAAGCACAACAAAAACTCTTTATCAGTTTCCCTGTTCTCTTCAGAGACCTGTGGTAGCAGATGCTTTAAGCTCTCTCGTGGGTGAAGGGGAAAGGTTGGATTACTGAAAAAACAAGGCAGGCTTCAGAGAGTGGAGGAGGCATTAGGAACTGCTTAGGATCTCAAACCTACAACACCTTGAACCCATCACCAGCCAGGACCGTGATGGATGGGAGAGGATAAAGGGCAGCCTAGCTGACCCATGATGCCTTCCAGTGCCCTCCAAGAAACAAGAAGAAAAGAGATTCTTATCACTCTGTGAAAGAACAGAGGGGGAAATTATCATTAAAATGCCTTCCTAATAAAACTAACAAACAGGGGTTTTTTTTTTCTTTCAAACTCCATTCTCTTATCCCTACTCTACAAGCTTCAAGATGGCCATGACTTGAAGAATTTTAGTCTTTGGGTGAACCTTTCCTAAGTAGAGGTCACATCCTTCTGCCTAGAATTCATTTTTGTTAGACAGTCTTCTTTGAAAACCTCAAGAAAATAAATAATTTTGAGTATATCTTTATAGTCATTAATGCATAGAATTTCTATGTAGAATTATGCTAATGCATATCATTAATATATGCAATAAAATGTGAATCACATGCCGCATCACCTGCTGGAGATTTACTGATGAAACATAAATGAGTCATTTTATTTCTCTGTTTGCTTTAGGTCTGGGAATTTTGCTATCTCATTGGTAAAGTGCTCTAGGATGATGCCACGTACTGGAGAAGTTGGGTGTGTTATGGATATCAAGGCAGTTAAAGACCTTGTAGCAAAGAATTTACATTATAAAGCTAGCTACTGAAAGTTCATTTTCTATGATTGTTTTCCCCCGTAGATATTTGCAGTCTGCACTCACAGCCCACTGAAATTCACCCACTTTCCCCTCCAACTCTTCCATGCCCAGCTTTCTCTTTGCCTTTATGCAGCATCATCCTGCATTCCAGAAACTCAACTGCCTCCTTGTGCTCCAAATGTCTCTCAAATTCTCTCCTGCTCATAGGTCTCAGGGGAAAAGAGCCTCTGGCTCTCTTCTCTGTTTCCAGAGCCCATTCTTATTAACCTCCCTCTCCCTTCCTGCTCAAAGGCCATTGCCCTTCTCAATTTCCATAGACAGTCTTTGAACTGATTACAAGTAAGTCCAAAAGCCAAAGAGAAGGAATTGCTATGGACAAGCAAGTGTGTTACAAGCTGGTATCTGTGATTCCCTAAAATCTGGTGCCCTGTAATCCAAAGTCTATGAAGCCTGATGGCTCAAATTCTACCTGTGCAACAGGTTGCTCATTAGGACAGGCAGACACCACAACTCCATGAAAACTAGGCTCTAGGAACTGAACCCCAACCCCAATTCATCATCCAGCTGTCCTAGTATTTGGTCATATATCAAACACTCCAAAACATTTGGGTTTTTTGGTTCTTTGAAACCAACTCTTCACCTCAATATTGGTTTTAGGTTTTTAGCATCATGGTAATCCTCATAGACCTTTGGAATTTGTTCTGCGAGTCAATGACTACACCCAAGGTGTCTGGTTCAGAGAAGCCAGGACAGATACATTAATTCATAACAAAGGAAATCCCCACTGTTCCATGGCTGGGCTATCATTTGTGAAGGTATCCTAAAACTCCTAATACAGGCAACAGAGCCTCTTCTTTAGTCAACCCCACCATCATGCTGCCCAGACTGTCTCTTGAGATATACTCAAGAGTACTGCCTGAAACAGATCTTACCCTGGTGGGAAATCAGAGCTCAACCTCCTAGAAAACCCATCTAATTCTACATGAAAAAGGCACAAACCCATCTTTGCTAAACACACTCGTATCTAGTAGCAAGGTGAGACCTGCTCTCTGTTTCTGTCTTAGAATTGTCAAGCAGCGTTGATCCAAACTCCCACTCTTACTAACTGAAAAGCTCTTCAACCTCCTTCTGTTAATCCTTCTCCTTCCTTTTTGCACTCTTCAAACCAAGGTTCAAGGTGTACTTTCAAGGCAAAATACCAATCTTGCTACACAACTGCTCCATGAGAGCATAGTTCTGTGCTCCCAGAAGAGCCATGTTTCTGCCTCTTCCAGCCAGCCAAAGGCATTTGATGAGCTCTTGGGAATCTTTAGGAGTCATATCATCCCAGAAGTGGCACAATGATGTAAATATGCTTTTGCATCATATCTTCCTGGTGGTTTTAGGGGCTGTTAGGACAAGGCTGCAAAGCTGAGTGGGTCTCAGGTCAGCTACAGGACACTTTATGCAGTTTGAATTTCTGGATAACTGGAATCAAGAATTAGCATGTGGAAATTCAGCTGTTGCAGCCCAACAACCTACCCACACGCTCTGCAGCAGAGCTGTGGGCTAAAATGCACACAAGTCTTCTCTGTTCCCTGAAAGCTGCATATGTGATCTGGAGCAGGTAGGCTTGACAACTTTTTTTTTAAAGTTAATTCTAGAGTCTAGGCATTCAGGGGAGTCACACACACGCAATCCTTTTCCGAATCCTTTGGCAGTACTGTCTCAAGGTCGGGAACTGCTGAACAGCCAGTGCTGGAACAGTGTCAGGCAGTGGGGATGTTAACACAGACACTGCAGTCTTTCTTTTGGCTATGGAGCCAGAAACGTTTCCCAAAAACTGCTGTGATGTGGTGTCCCAGACTTTGCCTACCTTGGAACATCACACTAGCACCAAGGAACTGGTTTTGGATGTGAAAAAAAATTCAGGTCACAGAGACATGCTGACAAAAGACATAGTTTAAATGTAGCTAAACCATCAGAAAAAAGCTCTTTTGCCTCTGTGCTGCCCATCATCCAGCACCTCAACCTAGGCATGACAGCCCCTCTACCTGGGAGAGCAGCATCAGTGAGCCAGGGTGGAGGGGCTAACATCAGATGCTATAAAAATGTGTGGTTTCTTGAGTGCCATCACACAGCTCAGGCCTTTAAAACAGTCTTGCTGCTGAGTGCCCGACTTAATGAACCACCCTATATCACTTGTAAATCTTGGCTCTTCTCCTCCAGAGCCTGCCAAGTTCCCATGATCACCGAATGGGGGGTAGTTTGTAGCCTTTCTCCATTAAGGGGTTATTCCTAATCCTGTTGGTTCCTATCTCACAATGACATAGCTTGGATCGCCCAAACATTCCAGTAATTTCTCCCTTTTGAGCCTGCAGACGTGGTGCTTCCTTGGCAGGCAGGCGTCCTACATTCCTGGACTTGCTTCCCAAGCTGTCTTGCCCACTCCTCAGGAATGGCTTCCCGCAGGGACTTATTTCCTTAAGGATGAGATGTTTTCATACCCTGGCAAGTTTCCCACTTCCTATCATCACATGTATCCCGTGCAAAGAGGGAGCAGAGAAGCGCAAGTTTTTTCTCAGTTGTGTGAAGTGCCCAGACACCTCAGGACGACAAGCAGGTGCTTGCAGAGTGTGCGGTCCCTTGCTTCAACCTGGGATGCCACTGGAAGGTTGTTGGGGGATTTGGGGCAAACTCTGCCTTGAGGCATGGCAAAATACAGGGAAGACCTTTTCAGAAGTGACGTGTTAAACTCAACAGACTCCCAAGAGGTGCTCCCAGGTTTACGGCAGAGACCAGATTCCCAGAAGTTATCGGCACTGAGAAAGCTGGTGCAGTCTAAGGCAGCATCACAGACATGAGCTCTGCTGCTACACAAGGTTATCACAGATTCTAACTATCTTTCTAGATCAAGCTCAGGTGAAAGTGTCTGAACACTAAGCTTTTCTCCAGGAACCTTGGTGTGTATATGCATAGTTCAGAACAGCAGCACTTTGCATCTCATTGTCTCCCCTGGCCCTGCTGGGAATCCACAGTGGGAGCCAGTGCGGAACCTCCAGCGCAGACTGACTGACTCGCCCTGACCGCCCAGGCCCACACTGCCAGCCTCCTCACTCATGAAGCCTCTTTCCCTTCCCTAAGAGCTGAGACCCGTGAAATTCCTTCCCACTGTGGCTCTAGGCAGAAACAGTCTGCAAAGAATGGGAGTTTTTTCAGGCATTTTTACCAATTCGAGTTGCACAGCGGTGGATATAAGCTCAACACAAACTGCCAGGCTGGTTATTACGGGTCATCAGCCAATAGGCTGCGTAGTTTAATTTCTGTCTCCAAAAGCTGTTAGCTACTTGTTTCTCATTTGCTTTCTATCACTGGGCTCCTAGGATTGCTGCCAGCACTTAAATTTTCTGTATGAGTTCCATTTTATTTAGGAAAGAAATAAACTCACTTTCCTATTGCTGAGAGGCCTGGTGTTAAAAGGGATGGTGGGCTCTGCTCGACTCCTATTCTATCAGCCCAAATCCACAGGAAATACTTCCAGACATCACCGCCTTGCACAGCCTACTTTACCCGAAGCGACCGTGCATGTTAGAGTCCGGAGAGCCGCCGGGACAGCCCCGCAGCCTCCGCACTCGGGGCTGTCCCCGCCGCGGCGCGGCCCGCGGAGACACCCAGCGGGGAGAGCCGGGAGGACAGAACTGGGGGAGCTGGGAGCACAGAGCTGGGGGAGCCGGAAGCACAGTGCGGGGAGAGCCGGCGGCACGGCGTGGGGGGAGCGGCGCGGGGAGCGGAGCATCGCGCTGCCCGGCTCCCGGCACACGCCGCTTGGCCGCTGTCTCCCTCCCCCCCCTCCCTCGCAGCTCTGGCAGGCCAGGAGGGTTGTTTTGGCAGAGCTGCTGCCAATAATGGGGTTTTTCTCATTTTCACTGAAAAATCTTCATTGCAGATCTGGTTTCAGGTCGCTTGCCATCTTGTACTGGTTCAAACGCAACCTTCAATTATTTCTGTCAGAATTTTAAAGCAATTATATAGGAAGACAATGTAAAAAGCATTTTCTTTCTTCTGCAGAGGAAGAACTTGGCAGCTGTGACTATGCAGTGTGCCAGATTCCTTCTCCCTGTCCAGCCCCACTGGCCCCAAGAGTCACTGTCCAAGCACAAGTGCAACCAGTGCTGGACCCAGTGTCTTAAAGTTCCAAAGGCCAAAGCTGTTAATCTGTGCAATGCCGTGGGTGAGCATGTGTGTCACCCACAGGAGCACCCAAAGCCCAGCAGCAGCACAGCAAGCTGGGCTGAAGGCCAAGGGCAGGAAGATGCTCCAGTCTACTGGCCAAAGCAGATGCTGTATAGTTGGTGTCCAAGAATCTGTTGCTGTAGGAGCCCAAAACACAGATGATTCTGGAAGAGCCGGCTGTTCTACGCAGACAGGGTGTAAAACCTGTTCTTAATGTTTGAGAAAGAGATGATGCAGAACACTGCATCAGAGCTGAGTTCTCCTGTGGAGAAGAGGCCACACAGGTTTGCACTTCTTCAGTATGCATCTGGCCAGAAGCCCCTGGGACCTGCAATTTCTTTCCCAAAAGGGGCAAGGTGATCACCCACTGTACAGCCAGGGAGAGAGCATGCTTGCTACTGATGCTGGCTGTTTGTACACCTCTGCAGTGGAGCAGCCGGGGTCCCCGTGAAAATGAGACTTCTGATACTGAGGAGCTGTTGAGAGTTGCTCTACCTGGGTGCTTCAGTTTCCTTGACTTGAAAACAAAGTAGTAATATATGACCTGCAAGGGTGTCATTACAGTTGAGAGATCTTTGAGGTCCCTGGAAGAGAAGCGCTGGAGAAATGCAACCTATTAAAAATGCAGTTTTCTCCTTGCCAATTCTATTCTGCTTCAAGGAAAGGGGCTTTTGCAATGACAGCTGGGATGAGCTGGTTTTGACAAGTCAGAGTATGCAGATTTTGATGGAAGATTTAAGTGAAACATGACTAAAAGACTAAGATGAAGTATAGTGCTTTTGCCTGCCGTGCCCAAGTGCTTCACCTCCCCTTGCAACAACCAAGGAGGGTGGACTGAAGTGTCAAGAAACCCATGCTGGATTTCAGCAAGGTACCTGCAAGTGTAGGAGAGCACATGGAATGTTTGCTCAGATAAATGCTCCAGTGTATTCTCCCGCTGGACATCTTGCTGGACCTGCCTGGAACTGAGCCAGCCATGTCCTGGTCGATAATCTCAGCTCTTGTAACTCGCTGTAGTTTTCAGGTAGTAGATTTATTACAAGGCAGATTCTCACACCTACTTTGCACTTTCTAGAATATTTTTTTTTTTCTGCTAAAAATTCTGTTGCTTTCATTTTAATTTTACACCGAGGGTGGGATTTTCCTCCAAATTTGACTGCCCCTCACATACCTCCATGGGAGTGGCACAAAGCCACCCAGGGCAAGCTGAAAGATCATCCTTCCCTGCTCCAAGTATAGGTTTTTGTCACAGCCGAGAGCCTGGTTTACAATACACCATTTAAACCAAAAAAATGTGCCAAACAATTCTGGGGCTTGAAGCAAAGCCATGATCTTGGGTGTACCCAGGTAAGTAGCAACAACCTGTTTTTGAGGGGACAAGGTTTTTGGATTGAAAAGCTTTTTCTTGTAAACCTATCTGCCTGGCTAGTCCAGGGATCAAAACCTGCACCTAAAGACAAGACCCAGCAATGCAAATGTGCACTTAGTGAGTGCCCCAGTGGGCTGGGGGCAGAGCTGCACAAGGAGGTTTTCCCTGCAGTGCCTTGGGGAATGCCGCCTGGAGCAAGGGCTCAGATGGGCTCTGCCTCATGGACCAGAGGAAGGGAGCTGGGAGAAGACGCTGTGGGCACTGCAGCCGCCCCAGTGTGCTGTGAAAGCTACACTGGATGCACCCGTCAGTCACAGGGTTCTGCTGACAAGTGCTGGCATGCACTTCAGCCTGCTCATGCACATGGGGGAAGGCAGGCAGAAAGGTTCTCCTGATTTTATAAAATCAGCTGACATCTGGGACCACAACCTGCTCTAGAGGAGTTAAGGCAGAAGAGAAAGGAGATTTTTCCAATGTGTTAACTTTTAATTAAATCTTAAAGCCTTAATTAAAGCAAGGAGGGCTTAATTAAGGACTTAGCTAAAATTTAATACTTTAATGGGACTAAAGACTTTAATTTATCACTGGGCTGAAAATGAAAAAAAAGCACAAGGGCTCACTCTGAGGTGCACATACACACAGCAGCCAATTATGAAAGGATCCTGGGTTGTCAGGTTTGTCAGTCAGAGTGTGCTGCACATACAGGAGTATCTGCGGTTGTTCACATTTCCACACTATCTAAAGCGTAAGCGTAGCTTGACATAATCATACTGAAAGGTACGTGGTAACTTCACCTCTTTCCAGAGAAGCTTTTCTGAGTTGGTGAAGCCCTGTTTCTGGGCTGTCCAACTCATGCCACAGCATCAGCCCAGGGATGAGTCTAGAGGTGTACTGGTGCACCTGCAAACACCCTGGCTCTGAGCCCATGAGCTGCCATTTCATGGTGGTGTGTGACTGAAGATGCCCCATCACTGGCATATGGCCCACAGCTCCCAGAGGACTGGCCAGCCCTGCCCAGCATTACTGCAGTGAGGGGAATGCTGCAAGGCATTTGGCTGGCTTTTAAAGACCAACCTTTCACAGGACTCGGGGCTCAGCACCTCTCATCTTCCTCAGATGGGATGTTTATCAATCTCTTGGTATTTCTTGTGGCTAGGAAATATGACCCAAAGCCACTGAATCTCACTTTCATCTTTTCAAGTGTGCTAGCATTACATAGCAATGTTTATGCCACAAATAAATGAGCTTTAAGGCACTTCTGACTACAGCTTCTGAAAGGGTCCCCACATGCACCAGTCTTCCAGAGGAATCATTTCCAATCATTTGACTTTTCAAATATCCTAATCCACTGTAGCAGTTAACGTAGCTACCTAAAAAGGAATCAAGACTATTGACAAGAACAAGAAAATCTACCCTTTTACATTTCCTTACATTGTGGTTTTGCCCTGTAGTATTTTCTGCAATCAATCTTGAAAATCTTCTGAGAGGTCAATAGGTATTACTGCAATTTTACCAGCGGAGAAGTTGAGGTATGGATGGGGCAGTAAATGACTAATCCAAGATCAGACAGTGACCTCACAGATATTTTGAAGACCCTTCCCCACCAGGCAGTGTGCAGCTGCACTCCTTTGAAGGGGATTGGAGCTTAAAAAGAGCCTTAGGTTCAGAAAACGCAGCCCCTCTCCTGGGTGTAATGTGATACTATATGGGTCTTGGCATTTTGGTCAGACTGTCATTTCTTCAAACAGAAATCTGCCCAGCCTATGGAGAAAGGACACATATGTTTCCTATAACGAGACCGTACGTTATTTTTTATATACATAGGAAGACTATAATATCTGAGAAGACTCATTACTGGCTATCCATTCATATCTGCAATTCTCTATGGAGTCCCATAGGCCTAATATGTTAACTACATCAGACATGGGGAGAGCCAAAGCTCCATCTCTGTCCAAGGAGCACAGATCACAGCAAAGAGTGCAGTGCAGCACGGAGGGACCGGTGGCAGGATGCCAAGATCGGCCTCTGTTTCTCTGTCTGCCTTCATCAGGAGCAGAGCAGCCTCCCAGAAACCTCAGTTATCCACTGCCAGAGGTGAGAGAGCAGCTGGGAGCTATGAGGCAGGGCATGAGGGTTCAGGCAGCCCAGACACATCCCCTGTGCTGGTTGGCTACAGGGACAGCAATGCCCAGGAGCCTTCAGGAGCTCTGGGTGACTTTGCTACCACAGGTTGTGCATACTTATGAGCAAAGTAGAGACAGTGTTTGGGGATGCAAACATTAAATACTCCCCAAACAATGTTAGCAATTCTCCCATAAATCAAGAAGCTGCGGTGGGTTCTGTCTGCCAGCACTCCTCACCAGGATGTGAGGAGAACAGTTCTCCTGGCACACCTCACTTGCTGAGTCTGCATGCTCAGCCCATAGAGGCAGCCTGGGGGTGGGGGGCTGGGGACTTGTGCTGTGCACTAACAGTAATTATTCCACTTTGATTCTTGCTCATCTCTGGCCCATGAAATCAAGGCCAAACTCTGGAGTGTGCGTGGGGGTGAGGAGATGGAAGCTGGGCCCAAACTGCCTTAACTGGTTCCACAGAGCTGCTGCTTTCTGCAGCGAGCAAGCCAGAACAATGTCATCTCAATACCCCGCGCTAATCTGGGGGAAACTGAGCGTGACCGACTTCACGCATGACAGCCTGGAAGCCAAGCATGGGAGGTCAGCACCAGTCGAGCTCTGAGCTCCCTCGCAGCGAGTTTGGAGAGATGAAGCACATGGACAGCTGTGTCCCATCCCAGCATCCACTGCTACTGGTCTTGTCCCTTGCACTGAGACCCCAGTGCCCATGCTGACAGCCTGGCTGGGCTTCCAGGGTCCCAGCTACCTACCAACAAGAGAGGCTGGTGCATGTTTCAGGCATCCTGTCATTAACAAATGAGGCACAGTGCTTGATTAATTCCACAGGTTTCTTCCATTAGGAGCCACTACATCATTGCTACGCGAGAGCCTTCCTCCCCTCAGCGCTGACCTTCCTCCCACAGCTCGCCCATTTCCCTTGGCTGTGGAAGTTATTACAGACTGGTTATTTGAAAGACCTGGAAACCGGGGCAGCCGCTGCTTCCTTTCATCTCCAGCTCTGCTGCTCCTCACTTCTTGGCAGTTTGGAAGGATGGTGGAAGTAATTAATGGTTGGGGAGGGGAGGAGGAGGTGCTCCTAAAAGGGGAGTCAAAAATTCCTCTTGACAATGACCACATGTCTGAGGCTCGGCTACTAGTTCACCTGACAGCAGTAAGAGTCTAGTAGTCATTAGTCACCACTACAGACATGCTCCATGCACTTCTCCATGCTCTTTTCTTTCCCTGATGAGGGCTGAAAATAAAACAGCATCATCCACTCTGGTGCTTTCAGGCACCTTTTGTCATCTTGCAGGGAGAAGACTGGGGAACTGATGGCTCAGAGAGCTTTGTCAGCACCCTTGACCAAAGGTGGGGGAGGATCTTCAAGCAGAGAAGTACAGCAGATATAAAAAGATTAAAAAAGAGCTGGGAATGGACAGAGAATACTCATAGGGAATTCAAGCTGATTGATAGGGAAAGCTTGTGTGACCTGATCCCACGTGGCCTGCAGCTCCCAGTTTACTCTTTCTATAAGAAACCCTCTGTCTCTCTTCCTCAGCAGCCTCTCCCATACCTCCCTGCCTTTAATTTCTCTCTGCACCTAATATTGGGTTATCTAAGGGGTTACTTTCAAAGAACTTTCTTCCTGGCATGCAAGCTACAGGCATCATACCATGATATGATGGCACAAAACCAAGTGTGGAGCTTGGCTCTGCAGCATCATGTTCAGGGCAGTGTGGAGCAAAGGTTAGAGACCAGCCCCTGACTCCCAGCCCCGTGCTGGCCATGGGCGAGATGCTGAGGCCAGGAAGCCTGTGTGCTCCTCTCCCTGCTGACTTTCCCACCCGCTCACACGTGATAATATCTGAGGTTTTGGCTCAGAGTCACCTGTAATTAGAACAAAACTGGCAACTTTCTGAGGCTAAACTCCAGATAAAATTGGTTGTGAATGAAAATATAAAGGAGAATGAGTGCTATAAAGTGAAAATGATATATCTGAGAGCTGATTGGGATCTAGAAGAGCAGCAGGGGAATGCTAATGCTCCTCTGGAAGATTTGGATATTACGTTTTGGACTGAGTGCAAAACCAAAACATTTTGAAACATAGGCAGGAAGAGAGTGTGGCTCTGCATCTTTGCAGACGGCCTGCTTGCCAAACTGTCCTGTAGCCACAAGCCATGAAGAAACCCTAGAGCACTGTGCTTGTCCTAGATCTATTGACTCTGCAAGGCCAGTGGCTAAGGTACAAACCTGGCATCTGAGCCTCGCTCACCCACCGGCTTGGTGTCGTCACCCAAGCACACTGGCAAGGAGCATGTGGGCTCACTGTCGGCTCTGCAAAGATCCCTTTCAGCCTGCCTGGTCATGGGGCTGCTTCCCTGGATCAGCTGGACTTTGGACTCTCAAAAGTCTTCTGGAGCAGAGGCTGCAGATTTGCTTTTCAAAGAACTCTTCAGCTTTTCTATTTTATAACCCAGCACCCTGTAACACCTATCAGCCCATACCTCTGCCAGACAAATTAATCCTGCCGTCCCTATTTTTCAACAGGAAAATGGGAGCATAGCAAATCACAGCAGCTATCCCAGGGCCAGACAGAAGATCTGACCTATCAAATCCAGGTCACGCAGTTCCTCAACCAGGGTATCAATTGCTGGATCATCCATTCCTTCATTCACAGCTGTCCAGAACAGGAGTTTTCTCCCAGAAAAGAGGGTAAAAGACTCACTGGGCCCATCTTCATTTCATAAGTATCTTTGCCAAGCTTTTCTGCCCCATTTAAGAGGGCCCAGGCATGCCTTATAAAATATCAGATGGAGATCTCTGAGATAGTCATTTCATTTTATGCTGCTCAGTATAGTACGTGATTTGGCTGTGCAAAAGCATTGCACGAAAGAGTTCTCCTATCTGTCTGACCTAGACATCAATCATTATAAGTAATTGTCGTATTGCTGAGAGAAGAGTGGATCCTTTCACTGGCAGAGCAGCCATACTGTTTTTGAGGAAAACTGCGCTGTCCAAGGAAAGCTGTGACAGGCTTGATTGGCGCCCGGCTGCCATGCAGAAGTTAAACCAGATGAGCTGTGTCAGCCCAGTGGAAGGCAAATGCATGGATCGTAGCTCCTCCGAAAGCCTCTCTTCCCCTAGATTTGTCACTGACTGCATTGTTATCTGCAAGGGGGCAGAATGTAATCAGAAACACATTTTTGAGTGAAGGACTGACCTCTGCAGAATCACCAGGAATTTCTGAGGCTGTGCAGCTGTGCAAGTGCCTTCCCATCTATGCAAGGCAGAGCTGTGCCCACTTTCTTTTCAGTGCTCTGAGCTCTCATGTGGTGCTGAGCAGCATTTATTTGCACCTTAAATCCTGTGTTTCAGATACAGCTGTGTAACACAAATGTTTCAGAAGATGGCAATTTTATAGAGTCAGAGAGAATCAGTTGAGAGTCTTCAATCGGAACCCTTCCCTACCCCGGCATTTCACAGTGCTCAGTACTGTGTGTTTGGCCACTTACTGCTTGTCTTCCAGAAAATCACCTCCTCTTGAATTGAAGAAGCAAGAAATGCAAAAGATGTACACATAACTTTGTTCTGATGATTAATTATTCTCACTAGTGAAAAGGAAAAAATGTGCCAAATTTTATATTTATTTGGCTTCAGCTTTCAGCTGTTCATTCTTGTTTTGCCTTTCCACTCCAGATTACACAGCCTTTAGTACCTGGGATTTTCCTTCTGAAAAGTTGCTCATCTACTGTAACCAAGTCACCTCTCAGACTTCAGCTGGTTAAAATCAGATGAACTGAGCTGTTTAACATTTCACATTGTTCAACTTGGAAAAATATTTGTAATCTTCCTTGTACCCTGCCCTTCCCTTCACCTCCATTTTTAAAAGTGTGGAGCTAATCCCAGAAATGGGCCAACCAGCAGGTCCTAGCATCAGTCCCACCAGTGTCACACAGCGCCAGAATCCCCTCCTTACTGTTCCATGCTGATCCCTTCCCAGAGCCTGTGGGGAACCCTAAGGCTATCCCAGGACACAGTTTCCACTCCAAAAACTATTCTCGTGAAGGCAAAAACTTGCTTTGGGGTCAGGTATACAAGAGCTCTGGAGACTCTGGCCTTGATCTCTAATGGAAGCAATAGAGGAAAATCTACAGAAGCTACTAACAGCCTTGAAATGTAATTCATTTCCTGCAGAGTATTTTATTAATATTCCTTGAACAACTACATTCTCAGAAACGTGCAGTACCCCCAGATGCTCAGCGTTGCAAACCTCTGAAAACCCAGCCCCAGGGCTCAGTCTGGAGGGTGCTGAACACCTTCATGTCTCGCTGAGGCACCGGGTGCTGAGGTGCTCAGCACCTCGGAGGCTGTGGCCCTCAGCTGTCAGTCAGAGTGAAAGTCCCTCCTGAAGCTATACATGCAACAGGCTGTGCCCAGAGGTGATGTGTTCAGCGCACCTGCTTCTGGCAGCAGGCTGATCGCTCTTGTAATGTTCCTGGACAGTGCACACTCTCCTTGGCTCTCTGGGAGGGAAACATGTCTTGCAGCCTCTCTAAATGCACCAACTTCAGGCTTTGAGATGTAAACTCTGGGAAGGATTTGCTGGCTTATTGACGACAGGAGCAATTGCTGATAAAACTTCACCAAATAGGAGCTATGCTTTCTTTGCACTCTTTCAGCTTCATTTTCAGGTCTACGTATAGAAATCAAGGGGAAAATTTCTCTATACTAAAACTATAAGGACAATAACCAGAAATGAAATTAAAACACTTGGTCAATGCTTTGTTTATTTTCTTCTAATCTACTTGATTTTTCCCTAAACCCTCTCACAAATTGATTTCACTTTAGGAAAAAGGATGGATCACTAGTTCTAATGAACACGTTCATTTTCCAGTGATTTGAGGTCACTGTGGTAGCAGGGAGCAGGTGAGCTGAACATACGGTTTTTCTTCTCATTTTGCAAGTAAAGGCAGGCCTCGCAATTCTCTTGCATACATAAATCCTGTAACTGCCTGTGCGTCACATACACAGGATTAAAACTTTCTCAAGGTGAGAAGTTGTAGCCACAGTGCTGTGGTTGGAAAGCTGAGTCTTTACCTGCCATTGGGACAACTTATTTGCAAGTTCCTGGTCTTGACAGCTGGCACTGCACTCTGCTAAAATGCAAGTGGAATATTTTCAAAAGCACTCTCAGAAGTTAAAACTTCTTTTTTGATATCCAAAATAAGAAACAGCCCTTCCAAAACACTTGGCACCTAGCAATGCCCCTTTGAAAATCTCCACAGTCACTTCTGTGCTTTTTTTATAATGTCTGGCAAGTTCCTGTCATGCTCAGCTGCTGGGTAATCACCCTTGTGACTTTTTTGCAACTTTCACAATCTTTTCTATCCTGAGGTTCTGCTGCCAGTTCGAAGACCCTGAACAGCAGAGCACCTTGATGCTCTTCATGGTTACTGGGAAACACCTAAAAATGCAAACCAAATGTATCCTAAAGGCTCAGGTGCCAAAAGGAAGATTATATTTTTAAACTCTTGATTTTCTAGCCTGCTGAATAAATTTTGATCGCTGAAAGTTTTGCAATTATGCAGATGGCTAAAGAGCTCTCTGAAGGTGTGGCTGAGCTGGAGTACAGACTGATATCTGTAATAAAATCCTGTGATGACTTAGGAGTGCCACTTCAGGCAAATACCCCTTTCCAAGATAAAGAGCAATACACCATTGCAGTAAGCTGGGTTCTTTTCATTCTTTTGCCTTCCCGATGTTTGGCACAAGTCCAAATCCTTTCTGTTCTCCACCCACCCATCAGACATATTCTGCTAAATATCCTGTCCTCTTGTCGTTTTGGCAAAAAATAAACTATGCATGAGAAAGAATTATGCCTGTGAGGCTCTCATAAAAAAATTCCTGTGAACGATAAATCAAAACAAAATAATTATTATCACCAGCCACAGGACCACATTTATGTTTCTCATATTTTCCTCTTACTTTTCATAGATTGTCAAGTCTACACAAGAGCAAGAATCAGATTTCCCTAAAGATATTGATACACCAGTAATCTCCAACTCTGAAACTGAAGCTCACCTTGTCTACAAGAGACTTTTCTATGCTATTTACAGAGAGGGTTAAAATTTTCTCCTAAAATTAGAGATGATACATTTCTGTCCTGGAAACAAGATGCCTTTTTTTTCCCCTATGGCTACATAAATCTTCCACTGTCCCTGTGCTACCTTCTAACTTGCATTTAATAAATAATGAGTACTTATAAAATGATTTTTCTTCTTATATTCTCAAGGGCATTGACATATAAACACATACCTTGTAGACGGAGAAACTGAGGTGCATAAGACTTGTCCAAATTCAGCAGATGCCTGATCTCACCCAGTGGGTCTATGGCCCTCCACTGAGCAGCACTGGCACAGCAAATCAAGATCAGGCTCAGGGACATTTTCCCCTGGGACCACTGAGCACAGGGAGCATCCACCCCTGCAGGAACAGTGCTCAGCACAGGGACATACTCCCACTGTGTTGGAGAACACAAGTGGGTCTGAGACAGGAGTTTCCTGCTCTTAAAGGGAGAGTCGGACTGTATGAAGAGGGGAAGGGCCAGTGAGACCACCTTTCCTACCCACTTGCCAGGCACTGCCCAGGGTTTGGATGCTGGGCTTCAGTGCAGCATGGACCAACTGGACAGCAGTGAGGTTTAGAAGGAAACATTCACTAAAGAAATGTTGAAGTAATCAGCATGGTTCAGTCTAGAAAAGAGAAGGAAAAACAACAGTCTACCGTTTTTCCCAGCTTTGCAAAGTACCAATGGCTCACAGTACCTGAAACAATTTGGAGATGTGGCAGTTCAGCACTCAGAGCTAAGGTGTAACCTCATCTTTCTGTCCCCAGCAGCCTTGGAGCTTGACCAGAGCTAAATCCTCTGAAAGTCCAAGAGCAGATGGAATTGCTCTTGAAACTCCACCAAATAAATGTGCATGGGACTTTTCCTAACACCTCACAGGAGTTCAAACAACCACCCAGCCTTTGTGTCAGCACCTATCAGCTTATTCCTGCTCCAACAGGCAACAGGAGTTGTGCCTCTCTGTGCTCTTACAACAGCAATTAGGCTCATTAGAGAGCAATTAATACTTTTACTTATCAGTGAAGTTCAGAAGATTTTTTAAAATTAGTTTGAAAACACATTCCCCATAGGAAAAAATACCATGATCCTACATTTTTACTGTATTGCAGCATTTCTGGAACTTAACTACACCTTTTGCTGTGTTAAAAAAAAAAGAAAGAAACCCTTGTAATTGCTAACCAAATCCCCTGAAAAGGGGCATTGAAATAATCATTTTTTTGACGAGCTGTTACTGTCAGGATTAAGTAGGAAATGATGGCAATGCTTTTATGTTAATACCTCAACTTTTGTGTCAATACATTAGCTATGTTAGTGTCAAACAAAATCCTGATTACAAACTGATGTAATATGAAAAAGGTGCAAGCCCAGCCAGAAGCACTGTGGCGTGAGCTGTTACCACAGGTGCTGCATAAGGAGAAACCTCACCCCCTACACAAGCCAAAGTAATTAGTGTGTAGCAATACAGGTAATAAAAGATAAGTCAAGGCACTGGAGATTTATGGAGAGAAACAGCACACCTCTAAGCTGTGGCTGGGATCTTCTGGCATGTTTGCCCTGTGAAATGGAGTGTGGTGCAGATGCCAGAGACCACAGAGCCACAAGCTGTAAGTTCAGGTTCTGCACAGACCAGCACCTCCAATTCCATGATTACACTGTTTGGGTGAGGTAAGCACTGCATACAAGCTAGTAAACCCTGAGATTTATTGGGCTAATGCAACCAGATCAAATCCAAATCCAAGCTGGTTTACATCTAACCACTTTAGGTATCCCTGCACTATGCTCTCCCACTCATCTGGTCTGCAGCTACCACAGTTTGGTCCCACTGGCAGACACTAAAATCTTATTTACGCTCAGTGTCTGTTGAAGAGAAGTACTGAGGAGAAACGCAAGCCAGAGAAAGCATTCATGGAGGATGGCTAGTCATGTAACAGGGCGAATTGCAACAAGAGAAGGAGATAAAGAAGGTAATGGGCTACTCAGCTCTGATGGCCTGAAGGTTTTAGTGTCTGCTAGATTTTTGATGACACGTTTGGGAGGAAGGGAGCAAAGGGGTGACATGTTTGCAATGGACTTTTATCCATTAATAGCTTCCTCTTACAGAAGTCTGTTCTGAGTAAGCACAGAACACTCCTGCCTTGTCTCCTCCTGACGATGTACCTGGCTTTGCAAAGGTCTCTGGGGAGCTTGTTCTCTGCCTTCCTGCTCTCTCTGCTGGCAGTAATTCATCCTCAATCAGCTGATGTGGAAGTAACTTCATAAATGAAATTTCAATACCCTCTGAGTTCATAAGTTTTCCACATAAGTTAGGGCTAAACACTGATTGTATGAGTTGACCAAAACACTTTAAAGATAGGAAAAACAAACACTGAGATGGAATAAACTCCTGGCTACTCATAGAGTTAGAAACAAATGAGCTGCAGATTTGGAAGTTTCTTTTCCATTAATAGCCTTGTAGACCAGCATGGCTGAGAAAAAGGGTGTCTGCACAAATGTACGTTGCTAACACAGGGCCCACCCATGGTCCATATAGCTATTTCATGGAATGTCCTAAACCTCTTCTTCCCTGTTAAGGTTTTCATATTTAAAAAGGGAAGATGCTGCTGCTATAACAAGTAGAATTGTGGTTAAAAAACCCCAAACAACCCATAATACTCTTCTGTCTAAGAAGACCAGGAATACAATGCAATATAGAATGTAATCAGGAATAATAAATAGTGTAGTCTGTAAAAATGAACACCCGTGAGTTGTGGAGAACTCTGCTGCAGAAGAGGCAGTGGGACACTGAGTTGGGATCTAAACGTTATCACTGCAGATGATCTGATACCACTTGGCAGCACAGGGTGTTTCTGCAGGACAGTGAGTGGGGTGTGCTGGGTCAAAAGAAGTTTGGAGGGTCACAGGCTGACATCTTACGTTGCTTGGCCCAAAGATCTCATCCTGTGAGTTCCCCACCCAGTCATCCATGGCAGGGCATTACAGGGAAGACTGTGGAACACTTGCACATGGTAAGCCTTTTAGTTTTATTTTCATAACTACAGTCTCCCAAATATAAAAGCCAAGCATGTACTTCACAGGTTGGCACCGTGAGCCACAATCTTGGAATGTGGCTGCATGGTAATGTTGAGGGCAAGTTTCTAAACACTCCCCACCCTTCCCTGAGAAATGCAAAGACATGGGCTATTAAATAAGCTCTTCATTTAGTAATTTAGTTGCTGTTTGTACAGTGCTTTGAACGTGCACAGTGCCACAGCACAGAAATGCTAAGTACTCTGTTATTTAGCTGCAAAGCCTGTGATAATCCCTCATTATGAAATAATAATTAATCATCATCATTTTATTCTCACCCCCACCCCTACCTAAGCCCTACAGGCACTGACCAAACTCTCTCCCAGAGCATGTCTGGACAGGACAGGTTGACTATGGATGCAAAGTTCAGGTATGAACTTTCCCAAAGTTCAGGGCTGTGCCTACCTGTGCGTCTCACCTAGCCCGGCAGAGGGGCAATGCTTCCTAATCGTCAGTGGAGGATCAAAGCTGCAGCTCCACCCAGCCTAACCACTCCCATCATCCTCACTAGTCCCGAGAGGGAAATTGAGACATTCAAAGGGTAACCAAGGACTTCAAGAGGTTGCATCTGAAGGAGCTCCCTCTTTCCATGAGGGCAGAGTCCCTGACTCAGCCATCTCTGCTGTATGTTTAAAGATGGGGCAGATCTGGGCCTAATTCCATGGAGGCAAGGACTGTCCTGTTCTTAGTGACTGTCCAGAGGAGGATGAAGGGCACTGGGAGGCTATTTGGTTTCAGAGCTATCTAGTAAAAGCAATTTGACATTTAAAATATCGCAAAATAGCACAAAAATATAGTCATGGCTGTTGCAGGCATAAGAGAACAGAGCCTGGACATGTGAGAAGCCAGAGTGGACATGCTACAGAAATGCTGGGACATTGAACTGGTCCCCAGCCGTTTCCACCAGCCATAAAGCACCAGTGTACTTAGAGCCTGGGTGAGCACCTGCAAAATGAAGAGGCAATAGACAGGGCTTAGTCATCAAAGAGAAAGATCCTTCCTCCTGCTTGGGACCCTGAGCTCTTCCCAACAGTTAGCAGGGGAGATAGTAAATGCCTAATGTGAGTATGAGACCTCTTTCCCTTCCCATCCCACCTCTTAAAAGACCCATGATTCTCACCAGACATGGGGATGTCATATCTCTTGTGGGAGCTGTTCTGCTTTGTACAATATATTGTTCCAGAGCAGATGTAGATGTTCATGTACAAGCTGAGTGCAACATTCCTACATGTGTTTGAAGATTTGGGCCTAAGTGTCCCAACTTGCACAACACTACTTGCACAACCCAATCTGCACAACCCAACCTGCACACCACAACCCCCACAGCATTACAGACATCCTTAGAGCCAGTGGGTTTCCCATCAACCATGCTCACACTGGAAAATCACCTCTCAGCCTTCTCCCAAAATTTTACCAAAGAGATGTCTGCAGCTGCCCCTATTTACCTTAAAGCTTTAATAAAACTAAAATGAAAAATATTGTGAGATGGTTTGTATTCCATCATGCTCTCTGGGGAGAATAAAGAATTAATCTCCTAGATACTAAAACAAGGACAAGCTTAGCATGAGCAAAGTTATTTCTGAATGCCAAACAAATGTGAGCAAAGCTTCCTGTACATCCTCACAAATAAGCAGCATTCACCAAAGCTGCTAGATTAGCAATTTGTCATTAAACTGACCAGTAAAAAGGAATGGCTGTAGGTGAGAAGGCTGCTATGAAGGGTCATTTAGATACAATCCTACTGATAATCCTTTGGTATGAGAAGAACACGGGAGAGTCTGAAACCTTGGTCTGCTCTAGGGTGCAGTACTCTGGAGGTGGAGCTCCACTGATTTTGGCTCTTCACTTGCCATAGCTACAAGAAGTCTCACTGTGCCACTATTAGGGTTCAGGTATGTTTTCAGAATTAATTTTCTTAGTTAAGCTTTTATTTTATAACTGTTCTTCCAATTTTGTAATCAAGCAGCTGAACTGTTTTAGATGCAAATTAAATATGTTCAGTCTTAGGCTAGTGCAATATTTAATGCGGAATCACTCCCCTTTCCTTGCGGTTGTAAATCTAAATAAATCAGAATTGCTGACGTGCCCCTTTAAGCTTCTGCAGTTGAGCTAGGGATGGCGTGAGCACTGGTGTCAGGCAGCGCCAGGTAAAGGGAGACCCACACCCCTTAGCAGATGTCACACAACACTTGCTGGCATGGAGCAGACAACAACAGGGCAACAGAGAGCTCTAGCAATGTGCCCCTTATTGAGAGCCCTATTTCTGTGAAGCATTTCAGTGAGTTATTAATGATATTCTGAGTGCAAATAATGCTAAAAAAACCTGTGCAGGATGCATTAAATAGCCTGAAAGC
This sequence comes from Brachypteracias leptosomus, assembly GCA_013401335.1. Lineage (NCBI taxonomy): Eukaryota > Metazoa > Chordata > Aves > Coraciiformes > Brachypteraciidae > Brachypteracias > Brachypteracias leptosomus. Next base: position 178,330 of record VYZX01013311.1, read on the forward strand.
ACTTGAAAGGCAGAATACAAAAAGAATTTTTAAGAGGGAGGGATCTGGGGAGTTTTTGGAAGTATCCTGGAGAGATGTATTCCTGTGCTTTTGGTTCAATGAGCTTTTCACTATTCTTTTCAATAGTCTGGAAGAAAATATAATACCAGCATTAGAAAAAATTCCAGAAAACCCTGGCAGCAAATTGGATTAGCTTTTCACTCTTGCGGGAGAAGGCAGCCTGAAATTCAAGATATTTAAGCTCCAGGTAGATCTATCAATATGAGAAATAAGACATTATTTTCTAATTGTGAGCGGTATTCACAACTGAAACAGAGGAGGCTTCTCCATCATTCACACTGTTAAAGTGTATAAGTGGAGATCTTTCTGCACTACAGCTGAGGAGCTTTTACACGTCCATAGATGTTGTTGGATTTCTTGCCAGAGCTGAAGACCTTTGATTCACAGTTACAAAGCAGGTCTCTTCTGCTCCTAAAACCTTGCTAATTAAATTAGGCCAGTGCCAAAGCTTGTTCAGAGTTACACCGGATTTTATCCAGAGCAAATCCATGAACCTGTTCAATATGCTCTAGGTTTACACCAGCATAAGGAAGAATATACTTCTGAGCCCTAATATTTAGATTTTAACTTTCTCAGAGGAAAATAGACAATACCAAAACCACTTAGACAGCTTTCTTTTCAGGGAGTTGATGACTATTAGTAAGATACTTTCCAGGTTCTCTCTGTTATGCATCCCGCTCACAAACTGTGACTGTCTTCAGTAAGTTTCCATTCAAATTAGGTTGTTTGCCTCTTGGCCATAGATATTTCTGCAAAGAACAGCTTTCAGATGAGCTGACATTTCCAAAGTGGTTGGAGGGACAAGTCTGACCATGCTGTTCTGTAGCCATGACACAGTATCAGATACTGACCCAGAGGGAAGGTTTTTCTGCTGAAAAAGGAGTTAGAAATAGATCCTCTTACTTCTGTCACAGCTTCTTGACACTAAAAGGTGAAGATCTGGGATACAGAGGGACACTGGGGAAGAATGGCTTCACTGCAGAGCTTTCCTCTAGCCAAGACTGGCAGTAGGTTCACTAAAGAAAGGCAAACAGCACTTTCCAAAACACACAGCTCTGGTTTTGTCCTACAATGGTGGCAAAACTGGCTCCAGCTGGGAAGACAGGAAGAGAACAATGAAGATATGGACTGTACCCTGACTGAGAAGTTGTATGATCCCACATAGGTCATAATGAATATCTAAGCCTCAGTTTCCCCATCTATGAAAAAGGTGTGGTGATAATTTGGCATGTCTATTAAGATAGATTTGCAATGGCCAGATTTGAAATAATATTAAAAATAGTATCAGAGAAAGCTGAGATGCTCTCTGCTTTTCCCTCACCCCAGTCAGGTTTGACAACCCAAAGGGCACAAATCAACTGCAGGAGCTGAACCAAGACTTGCCCACTGGGACCTGATTTTGCTCTTGCTTATATTGGTACAAAACCCAAGTAGCAATGGAATTACATCATTTTAAGGAAGAAGTGGAGCGCAAGTTTTATTTTTTTTGAGAGATTAGTGGTACTTAGAAGTGTTTTAGAGCTTTCCCTCTTTTTTACCATATTTTATTTTGAAAGATTATGGTCATGTTATGCCAAGATCAGTAATGAACTTTGATGCTTCTTACTGTATAATGAAATACTAATCATAGCATTTTGCCCTTGCGTATCCATTGAGTGAACAGTTGCCTTCCAAAGCTCTCTGATGATTATACCATTTCATTGGCATCTACCCTTTCATAAAACACTTGAGAAAATAAAATAAAAATTGTGCTGTAAGCTTCTTCCCATCAGAAACCACAGGGATCTTAGGCTGCAGAAAGAAAAAAAGCCTTCCCTAGTGCCTGACAGCAAGTTGCATTCTTTGCTGAATGGGAGGTCAGGAGGTGACCTTGCCCCTGCCCGACTTCCTGATCCTCCCCGGCTGCCAGCGCTGTGCCTGGGAGCCCTGGGCTGCTCCCGGCTGCCTCACAGTGCACCCGCTCTGCACAGCCGCCACCAAAATGGCCTGACAAGGCTGGAGGGAAAAGGAAGCTGATCCTATTCCCACAGCCTCTTGTTTGTTTTTAATGGTAAATGGCAACTCCACCACTGCACCCCGCAGGTCCCAGGGAGGAGAGACATGGGCTGCGCAGGTGCCACCACAGCTGCGACCCTGCAGGGTTTCAGACAACGCTGCAATGGGCAGCGAGTGCCTGGAGGGATGGGGCATAACCCTCTGATCTTACACTGAAACTGTTTGGCTTGGTATCCAATTCTAAAATTTCTTTTCCTTCACTTCCTAGCCTCTTAAAAAAGAGGTAACACATGGTATCAGGTACATTGAGGCTGTTTTTTTGCTGATTAAATAATTACGTGAAAATTCCCAGAGAATCTTGGATAAAAGGTGTAAAACACCATCGTTACAAAAAGAAAAAGATTTGAATAATGAAAGATAGAATGTACCAGTGGATCTACATGAAGATTATGAAAACTGGAGGACTCATATGAGCAAATGTCTTTGTAAAGATGATCTGATTGGGAAAACCATTGAAAAGGCCACAAAAAATTCCAATTTAATGCCCAGTTCAAGAAAGCATCCTTTCCCAATAAAGAAGCCTAAACGCTTGTATAAAAAAGCTAAGCATGTACTTAAATGATCTTTTGACTCACAGATTATATTTCATTCATAGGAAAAAAAGTATTTTCAGTAACATTCCACTGCAGGGCTAGAGACAGAGAGCACCTTCACCCATAGGACTGTATCTGTCTTGGGTTTTCTTTTGGCCTGAACAGAGAACTACTGCCAGATGGAACACCAAAAGGTCTTCAGGAATGGGAGCCCTATGGAAGAAGGTGCAGTACCAATGCACATCATTTGCATGATGCACAAATCCAGGCTCTTTTTTCTAGAAAGACACCACAGAGTGGAGGCAGCAGCTGGTCAATGCACTGTTGCTGTTGGTATTGCAGGGGCTCTGATGGACATCTCACTCCTTCAACAAGAGAGTTATAGCAACACAGGAAAAGTCAAACTCCATCACAAATGTTTTTCTCTGGGCAACCAGGAGCACAGACAGTTCCTTTTGCTTCTGAGGAAACGACTGTGAGGACATGCAAGGGAGATATGCAGGAAGCTCAGCACCAGATTCAACTTGTCTTTCTCATGTTAATCACTTATCTGTCATAACACAACAGGTAATTTTCATTGTACAAGCAAGCACTTGGAAGACAAAGGCAGCCAGCCACATGTGAGGCTTAAAATGGCTGGCAAGTGCGGAAAATCATCCTGAGACAATTAGGTGCTGGTCTGTGAGTTAGTTTGGGGTTCCGCTTTTGAGAACTTGGCCTTCAGAAGCATCACTTACATGCAGCATTTCTTTTGCAAAAACAAATATCTTTTGCTAAATAAACTTGTGCTGGTCTGGCTGTATCATGGATTCTTTGAGACTGAATTTTTGAATTTTGAGACTGCAACCTCCTCAGTTTTTTCAAATTATCACTTGCTTCCAGAAGAAAAGAAGAAATTGTAAATACCATAACTAATACTCCTAGCTTCTTGAAGGCTGCCTGCCTCTGCTTCATTTGCCCAACGTCTGTCTAACCTTTAGCTGATGCCACACAGTAACAAGACATGCACAGGTGCACTGGCAAGAGAAGTCTTTTTTATGGCCATATCCACATTGGCACTGGCTGGCTTTAGATAAGTTATACCCATGTCCCATGGCAAAAGTTATTATACACTCACTCATGGCTACTGCTGTGTGTTTAATTCTGTTCTATAGAGCTATTGTACCCTTAGGATTTAAACTGTCAAGCAAAGAGCCTGCTCTCTATTTTCTTTGCTCTTGTTCTGTGTCTGCTTTACATACTGATGGAGGATTACCCTGGTCTTACCTGCTTGTCAGGCAGCTATTCCACTAAGTACTAACTATATTGTTCTAAATCTTTCACATTTCTTGACTAAAATTCAATTTACTTTTTTGTCACAGGAACCACATGTCTGATTGTCCTGGACTCATTCTCTTTCTCTGGTTTTCCATGTCTTTTCAAAATGAAAAGCTTGCAGAAAAGCTTTAACTGAGCTAATGGAAGGGGAGTTTGTTGTTTTTAAGGCAGCTGTGTGTCTAATAGCATTTTGTCACAGTAAAAGGAAAAAAAAAATATAGTCAAAGCAAAAGCTTCTAAGAAAGTCAGTCTTGGCTGTCTTTATTTTGCATGCTATACAGCAGTTGGGTTTTCGCAGTTGCATGGAGCACAATGACCACATACAGTCTCTTCTATCTCTGTGCATCTATTCCACACACACACCTCACACTCAATAGCTCTTTAGGTCCCCTTTATGAGTGTACCCTCTCTTCTGTCACAGGATAGCCCCTGAGTGCCCGAGCTCTTGGTGAGTGTGGATAGGGAGAGACCCAAAGAGCAGTCAAGACATTTTTGGATCATGTGCCATGCAAAAGGAATGGTTTGCTAATGGGCAATGATGGTGAAGAGAGAGGAAATCTAGGGCCAACTTATTAGCCAGGGTTGAAGCAGCAGTTGGAGGGCTGTGAAGCAGTCAGGGGATGTGCAGAGGAAGGGTGCCTGGACATCGCTCAGCAACATTAAGGGTCTGGAGAGTGGCACTCATCCAGCCTGCTCCCATCCTCTGCAGCTGCCACTGCTGGCTTAGGGTTTCTGCACCAAAGCACTGGGCTCGGGGGGAAGGGGAAAGCGTGGTGTGGAGGCAACTGCCACGGCAAAAGGGAGACGAATATTTCATTTGTTCCGGAGCCTGAAATAGCTCTTAGCAGCCCTGAGTGTGAGAGTCACGTTGCGAGGGGGGGAGGAGGTGTGTGCCAATTTGTCAGCAAAGCCGCTTCAGAGTTACGCCAAAGATTTCTGCGTGTCTGGATGGTCCTTCCAGCAACCAAATACTGCTCAGGGTAGGTAAGCCTCACACTCTGGGGGGATATCAGAGGTCAGACATGTTCACTCAGTCTGGCCTGGCTGGAAAGCACTGTTATCCGTATATTTTCAAGGCAGCAGCTATGGCCCTGGAGCTGAGAGCCCTGGAGAGTCACATCTCCCTGGATGTTTAGTTGCAGTTGGCCACTAAGCACCTTTTAAAATGTCAGCCAGAGGGTTAAGGGACAGGCCACAGTCTGATAACAGACCCATGGAAAAGCCAAGACAAGAATCTGACTTGTACAGACATAACATGCTGGGCTCACACAGACTGCAGTGAAAGGCTATCATGCACATTTCTGATTCACACTGGTGTTTTAGTATAAAACATAACATTTGTTTAATCAGTTTTGATGTGTGTCCTAATAGAAGGAACATGGCACCAATCCATGGGATAGGAGTCATAGGTTTTGGCCTTGAACCCCTATTATTTCCAAATCAGAAAGACAAAAATGAAATGAACAAACTGGCACAGTGTTATTTGACCTCCTTCTAAATCCTGACAGCTATCAGTGCCCCAATTCAACCTTCACAGGCACTCACTTGTCTCCCCTGTCCCACAAAGCCTACCCAGCTCCTTGTTGTCCCAGGTGGAGCCCAGCCATAACAGTCTACCTGGAGCTTTGGGCAGCAGCACAAGAGCTTGGTTGTGCTCCTGCACAGGCTGGAACTGGCTCAGATTATACAGACAGCTCTGAAGTCTGCGTGCGTGAGAGGTGTTATCACCGAGGGGGACACAGTGCATGCTCAGAGCTCAGAACAACTCTGCTGTGCTGCAGATGAAGTTTGTTGAGTGGGTTTAATAAGCTTAGTTAAAACCAGATTGATTTTAAGACATTTAAAACCGATTAAACTGGGCCACATGACATGGTTATGCCTTCAGGTGGAGATAAGACCTTAAATTATTATTTTGCCTCTCAACTGTAATTGCTGAGGAGCTCATACCTGCTTGTATTGACTGGAAACTCCATTCTAAACCTAGGCATCATTCTGTTCAGAACAAAAAGTAGAAACTTTTCTAAGAAAATCTCATCTTTGTTCAAAATTCCTGACCAAATCTATCCAGGAACCAAAATCTCCTGCTGCTAAAGCAATTATCCCTGGAATAAACCTGGAATATGCTTTGAAAACAACAAATTATATTTAAAGAGAAATACTCCTATTTGAGTTCAGATTCGAGGTGGCATTCAGACTTCAGGCTGGATTTCCCAGTTGCGTCTTGAGCTATGTGGGATTAAATGAGTTGAAGTCAGCCAGAGGAAAGGCAGGAAACTCTGCCTGGGTGCAGGGCATCGCTCCACCTCGGGGAACGGGACACAAGCAGAGCCCCTTTCAGGAATATTTCAGAAATTAGAAGCAGACACCAATATCTTTATGACATCATTTTAGAAGAGCTTTTAAACCTCCTGCTCCCTCCTGTAACACAACAGACTTTTGAAACACTGAAACTCCTTTTCTTAGCTCGATCGCTGCAGTTATGAGAGTCAGGAGGTGATGGACTGTGTCCTTGGACATGTCTCAGTGCATCATTAGGCTGAAGGTAAAATGCAGCAGGAAGAGCACTCCGACAGGATCCAGCTCTGGGATACCTTGTTCTAACTCACATGTCAAGATTTTCCCCTTCCCCATTCTGGATACTAATCTGGGAGAGTATATTTTTCCCCTGACAGCACCTTTCTCTCCAACACCACCTGGTGCTGAAGCAGAGGGTCAAAGCATGCTCATCCAGCAAAATAAAACAATGCAAACAGCATCCCACTCCCAGCTGAAACCCTAAAATCATTATCTTTTAGAAACAGCCAGCCCTCAGGCTGCAAAGAGGAGAGGGTGAGGGACCTGCAACCCTGCACAGCTCCCACTGTAAATTTGCTGGCCTCCTGTCTTGTTTTAACAGAATGAGGTTGGGGGAGAGAAATACCACACATAAATTTGCACCATCAGTCATACAGGGGGAGAGAAAAAAACCCGCAGTCGTCTCCAAGATTTACGAGCCCCCCTGAGCTACAGCACAGAAAAAACAAAGACACACACACATACACACAAGGAGCGAAGGGAAACGTGATCCCACTTGCAGCTTTATTCCTTTATCATGTTCCCTGACAGCAACCTGGACCTGGGTTGTGCGAAGAGGAAGCATACAGAAGGTGTGGCTGAGAACAGCAGAGCAACAGTCCCCGATTAGTAATGTCCATATTACACTTGCTTGGCATTTTTCTTTCTGGATGATCTCAAAGTACCACAGAAATCCTCCAGTCCCCCTCTGACCTCAATTAAACCTGAATAAACTGAATCCTGCCATTCCAGTCAACGGAGTTGCTGCAAACTCACCTGGCACAAGCTGGGACCGAGGTGCCTTCAATCATTGCTCAGACTTTCCTATTCCCTGGGATGTGCCCATATGGACCTGTGCTATCTGCATGTCTTATTTCACTTGCGGTTTTTCCACAATTTTCAGAAAAGCTATGCTTTAACAAGGAAGAGATCTGTGGGCCCAGATTCTCAAACATGTATTTCTATTTTGGACAGCTTGGTACATGAAGAAGTTAGATCTCTTTAAACTTTCTCAGTTTGGGCATTCAAAAATGAAGGCACTAAATAACAGCATTTTTTACAAAAAGCCGTGGTTGTGGAATCTACTGTCTGTCTCTTACAGAGACAGTAAATGGTACATTGGTAAATGATACACTTAAAACAATCTAAATCAAGCAAACATGACAAGAGCTTATCATCAATGATCAATCACACTGCTTGTTGCTACATTCCACCCAGCTCCTTACAATATTATATCATCTACTTAGGCTGCACAGAGACAGGAACATGCCCCTCTTACATGTGTGTACAACACCTAACACACACCTCCAGACCCAGTCCTGGGGTCTGACCACTGGGGAATACTGCCTTCATGCAAATTAGGATTCATGCAAATTGAATTAGAATTTCCATGGCCTGGTCATTTTTCCTGAAGTCTCCAAAGCCTTAGCGAACACCTTGTCCCTGAAGGAAAGAAAGGTGGCCAAACATCCTACAAGGTCTGTAGCAGTACTTGGAAATCTCAGAACCTGAATCTCCTAAGTGTCAGCTGAGGGGCTCTGTTAAATGCTCATTTACAGTCTCAATTTACTAAACATTAGTTTAAATGTTAACTAAATTCCTTCCACCACTTTCACACTTCTCTCCTGCTGCTTTCTGACCAGGTTCAGAACCATAGATTTTAAACTTCTGAACATCAGGAATACCCAAAACCCCCTCAGAATCAGATCTCAGTAGTCTGTTTTAAAAGCTTCCTCTTGTAAGTATACCTTCAATAACCTCCAGCTGAGGGATGGTTGGATAAAGTTCACCTAAGCATATAAGCAGAGATATGGTGCAATGAAGCAGCCCAAAAGCATCATAAGTTTTCCCACCACTGCTGCTGACTCCAGTGCAGAACCAGTGTTGGTTTACACCTATTTTCCCATTAGTTGACATAAGCAGCTTAATCTGCAACTTGTCCAACTACGAAGACTTTAACAGCCAGTGATTTCTTCTCTTTTCAATCACATCACATGACTATGCCCAAAAAAGTTTGAACAGCTCTCCCTCTCTCAGACTACTGGGTGTTCAAGGGATTATTTGGGTATGTTCCAGTTCAGATGCTTTTTCTAAAGTCACTCTGTGAATTTTACTTCAGTAACTCTGCTATAGCCTGAGATAATTTGTAGTGTCTGTAGACAGTGATGCTCAACCCTTCCGAACACTTGTAGGAGGGGGACTGCAGGTGCATGTGAGAGCAATATTTGGGCCAGCAGAAGACCTGGGACCCATGTCCCAACTATTGCACTGGCTGACAACTACTCAGCACAAAGTTTTTAAAAATAACATGACTTGGGAGTATGAGCTGTCTTTGTAAAAGTCACTGAAGAATTTTGGACTCTAGCACCAGATGTCTTTCCCTGAAGCCTTGGCTCCTCAAAGCCATGTTAAGGCAGATGAGTGCAGACTGGACCCAAGGGCATGAAGCCACAAACAACCTGATTGCATTTGGAGGCAGGAGCTGGAGATTCAGCAGAAACTGAATTAGTTCTTAATGACCAATGTTAAAGGCCAGCAATTAAAATGATCCTTTTTCTGTACTGCCAAATATAAGTTAAATTTATGTTCCATATCTATGATGTAAAACCTATGGTGCACTAGGCATTTGGGATTCATTGCTGCATGGGTGAGGCAAAGGAGCAGGAGGCCATATTTTGACAGAGCCAGAGACGTGTAGCTCAGCTTCCCTTGAGAACAAATCTGTGTGTGAGTGTGCGGGAGCTGTGCACAAGCCCATGGGATGGTTTTGCTTGCTCTGTAATGGATGCTGCCTCAAACAGGATTTCTTCAGGGGGATGAGGCAGGCTGGAGGAGGACTAACACAGTGTCCCAGTGGCTGTGGGATGACGTATTTGTGCCTTACCATCACACCTGTTGTTATAGAGCTCAAATGTGCTTTGGAAAAAAAGTCCAAACCTCACTCCAACCAGATCTCATGCAATCCAAATCCTCCATTCTCCTACCTCCCAGAGCTTTTGTGCTGCACTTTCAGTGCAATTACATGCTAAATATCTGTCTGTCAATATTCTGGATCCCCTCAATTTGTATGACACGCTTTAACGCAGGCCTAGCCAAGCCTAATGGAATGACAGCTATGCCCTCCAACCATAGACCGAGTGCTGCTGGGAGAGCTTGCCCGGCTCCGCAAGGAGTGTGGGAGGGGGAGGACAGAGGAAAAACAAATGCCACCAATTAGCTGGCACAGTCAGACCCCTGAATCAAAGGAAACATGTTGCCTTCTTTCTGACTGCTGGCTCCTAATGAAAAATCAGAGAGGGAATGCCACGTTGAGTGTCACCTCGCCCCAGACAGACACATAGCCTCTATCTTGGATAGTTTGCCAGCAGGTGGAAACCTGGGGAGCTTGTACTGAATGTTACTGGGCAATGCTGGTTTACAGCAGCTGAGGATTAGATCTCTCAGCTTCTGCACTGATTCTATATCACGGGTGTTTTAGTCATGCACACCAGGGAAGAGTCAAAGTGGAAGAAAGAGTTTTCTTTTTGAAAGAAATCCTTAAACCCCCAGGCTAATCTTCCATAATATCGATGAATCTCTCCAAGCTTGTTTTTGTCTCCATGTCCAAAACAGCTGGGAAGGTCCTTAGAATGACCAAATCCATCATTCTCCGGTAGGAAACAAGAAAAAAGGGCCAGAAAAAAACTGCTTAACAACCAGAGAGGATTCTATTTGTTCAAAACCTGGTGCAAGGGGAGGGGGAAGATAAAATGTATCCCGACTGCACGTTGTCAGGAGAACGAAAACCGACTAGAGGGACACGGCACTAAAAATAATGATTTTTCGGCCAGCAGCCAGACAGCAGCCTAATCCCGTGTGAATAGAGACATCACTTGAATGGGACCTGTCAATGTGACTGCTGATGCCGATTCCAGCTGGACAGGTCTCATACAGCCGAATAAACATACCTCAATCCTATGCTCTAGTCAAACTTTTTTTTTTTTTTAACTGCTTTCTTCCCTCCACTGTTATTGCCTCTACTGTAAACTAAGATTATTTTTTCAGGTTAAAGTTAAATGAAATCCATGTCTTATTAACCCTGGCATTTCAAAGGACTGCACTGGCATCTGGTTGCAAAGGTGCCTATAACTGGGCTGTGGTACAGTTTCTTTATATGGTGTTTCACAGCTTCCATAGTGCAACATCTATTTTTTACAGATAGAGATTGTTGATAATTTCTATCTTGCCATCATAAATGTTTAATAAACACCCCTGTACATCAGATACCAATTCCTTTGCCTGGAATAACGCTCTGGACAGGGATTCAGCTAGTCCAAATTTCCCACTCAGTAGAGAAAGTTTGTTTTAAATCAATGCAAGAATTTCCTAACTTACATTTATGGAAGAGAAGACAATAAATCAAAGGAATACAAGCCAATTCCTGCCTCCTGGTGGGAGCTACCAGCTGGAGCTCTCAGACTTCCTCATAGTCATCCCTATCCTTGCAAGATCCATTGGGCCTCCATGAACCAAAGGCTTTTGAATGGCTGCAGACCAGCTATGTTATAGATAAAACAACTCTGGGGTTCCTGCCCTAAAATGGCTCTACCAGGAAGACAAACACTGTGTATTGTGCTAGAACAACACTGTGTAGGCAATGTACAGCTGGACTTGCACTGTATATATTCCTCCGTGTATTCCAGGCCTGTCCAATCTTGTAAGAAGAGCTCCTTACCAGTTTTCTCCAGGCCTAACATCCTGTCAAATAGCTGATGTTCTTTGTTGCACATTTTAGCAACGATTGCAATACAAGTGTGCAATTCAGCATCGTCAATAAAGTATGGCAGGGCTGAATCCATGAAACACTAGCTCAGTCCTTCTGTTCTTGTAATTATTTTTATAGCCTTGAAATAGAGTGGTCCTGCTAGTTAATCACTATGGGGCATCAAGGATGCTTTACTTTCTGATTGACATGATCTTTTTCTTGCCTTTCATTAATGTTTAATGATGTCTATAAGGAAGTGTAAATCAAAACCATCTACTTTGCTTTATAATAATGAGAACTACAGAAGAGCACCCCTAGGAAAAAGCAGCACCTTAGAAGTACCATTGCTGCACCTTTTGTGTTTTCTTCATTCCCTCTCTAGAACTGATTGTCAAATCTCTTTTGTAATTCTTTATTCCTCCCATATGTGGACTTTTGTTGCCATGTAAATTCTAAAACTACAAATCACCTGAGAGAAAGAACTAAGGTTATGGGTAAGGATTTAAATCTTGTGTTAAATGTGTTTTGACACTTGGGCAATATTTGACCTAGTCTCAAAGGGTAGGAAATGAAGACAATCCAGTCTAAAATGCCTGAGAATTAAAGCATTCAAAAAAACCCCAATTCAGCCATGGTTCAAAACTACTGAATAGCCTACTTTTTACAGAGGGCTGAAATTCAATTCTAGTTCCTAGGTTTCCCTGGAGCATCCCAAATTGGGATCCATGGCACCATTCTCCATTTTAAGGATGTCTACTGAAATACAGAAAGCACTTTTGTTCTTTATGAGTTCAGACACAATCTACACTAAATGACTCAGAATTAATAACTGAAGTAATGTCAGCAGAGCCAGATGTTTAGCATTTGTAAAAGTTAGCCCAAAACAGCTCAGTTCAGACTTTCCAAATGCTCAGAAGCAAAACATCCCAAAATATTTTCAAACACGTCAAAGTTAAAAGTCCTTGGTGAGGTCTTTGTGGAGAGATTTTGGTTTTAAACTTGGCTTTATGTTTTGGGTTTGTTTTTTTTTTCCAGGCCTGAATAATGATGCAAATCTGATGAGAATTAAGACAGTAAAGGAGCCTACAAAATCCTTTGGCTACACAGCCACAGAGAGGGGGTCTCCAGAGAAGGAAATTTCATCCGGCTGCTTTGCTGACAGGAGAAGGCTCAGTGTGATAAAAGAGATCCTGCCACTTGCTCTGAGAAACCCCAGCAAAACTCTGTGCTGATACATCTCTGTTGACACCTGCTCCAGCTGGTCCTTCGCAATTTGACAGGGCTGGAGGGCTGACGGCTGAAGTGGAGGTGGGCCAGGTCCTGAGAACAAGCCTAATATTTCATGTGTCTGATCTGGCTTTTTCCTGTTGCAAAGGCTGCAAGTGAAAAAAATCAAATATTTGGGCAGCCATTCTCTCATGCTGCCAAGGCAGAATATGCCTCTGATACATTTTCTAGCATATCACCCAAGCCAGTTTTTGCTTTCCCCATTTCCAGTCCCCTGTACTTTGGTTTATTGAACATATCCTGCTAGGGAGGACAAAATTTCCTCCCTGAGAATTCCCCCCCATGTATCCTCCTGTGTTGTGCTATGCAATCTGCTCTCCTCTGATGTTTCCTTACTGCTGCAAGTTCATTTCTCAGTATAGTATTGCTAAATGCTTTTTTAACATTTTATCTTACAAATCAATCCTTTCAGCTCCCTATTCCTTATACTCCCTTGCAAAAGAACACTGCATTGTTTATCTTCTCTAGTCCCCTAGTGACTTTGCTGAAATCTTCACCTTGGGAACATGAAAATATTAACTGTCACTGGCTCTAGTGCACAGCCAAAAAGCCTTGGAGGGTGCAGGAGACCTGATGCAGCGTTCCGGATGTGTAACACATCTTTCTCAATTTACATAAAACATTCACTTGCAAATATTGACAACGCACAAACTGCTGATAATCTACATGCTATGCGTTACAGAACATATACACGTGCCATAGCATGACAATATCAGCTAATATATCTATTAGTAAGTCTTAGGGAAGGGTTTTTATCACAACTTTGTAGGTCTGTCTCCAGGGTTTTTCCATGAATATTATTGCTTGAGGCTACGATACATCTCAGTTAGCAACTGGGAGGAGAACATTATAATAGTCTGAACCTCACTGGAGGGCTAATTTCTGAGTCACACACACTGGCACTGCTTTTCTTCCTGGAGTGGAGAAGTGTTTAGTCTATTTAGCCTTTGTAATTCATGAAACAATAAATAAACAGTCATTGACTGTGTTGTTCTTTCCTCCCCTTATAAATACATCACCCTGATATGTGTTATCTGCTGCAAACACCAGCCAATTTGCTCTGTCCTTTCGAGATAAGATGAAGCATCTTTTTTCAGTGAAGATGAATAACCAAGTTAGACCATGCTACCTGGAGTCAGGTTGCAGGTGCCTACCTGTCGCACATCTCCAGCCCACGTCCCCCTGCTGCTGTGGTTAGCCTTGCTGCTCAACTGCTTCCAGGTACTTCAAAGAACACTCTGGAGGGAGGCTGAATGCAGTACGTCCACTCATTGAAAGCATAAGCCTTGCACAGCAGTGGCTCCTTTGTGCCTCTCTTTCCAAAGGAAGAGCCTGTATTTGGCCTCAAAACTGATGTTTGAGCACAGTTTTATTCCCCAGCTATGCTGTGATAATTCCCCATGTTATAACTCAGTTCTCACAAAGTGGTGCTATCATAACAACAAAATACGTTGCCTTCATTTCATTCCCTTTCAGTCCATCAGTGTTTATAATCCATCCTGTAATCACTGAAATTTAGCTTCCTCTAGTGAAAAAGCAGTACAAACAAAATTTGGGAAGGATTACACACCAGAAAAAAAACTAGTTTAAGAACCCATTCTGATGGTATTTCTTAGATGCTGTGCCAGAGGGAAGACTTTCAACTAAGAGAAAAACTTGGAAAACTCCCATCTTTTTGGCCAAATGATTGTGAGCAATTGTAAGTTCCATCCCACCAGCACAAAAGGCAGTAACAGGCAATTCATAAATTACACCCTGCTGCTGCCATCAGCCATGAGTTACCAACTTGTGATTTTGTAGAGATTACACCAAAGCCACAGGCAACATCAGTCCGTCCTGAGCTCTCAAGATCTCCCAAGCTTTATATTTGTCCGAGCTTTCTTCTCTCTTCCTCACCTTGCAGCAGACTTTGCTTTTCACTTCAGATAGCACCAACAACATATGGAACATTTTTTTGAGTGCCCTGTGCATTGAGTTATGATAAGACAGTGTCATGCCTAGTGGCCCAGGTAAGCTATAATGCATGTCCTCTTTTGAGGAACTGTAGCCCAGAGCAACACCAGCCTCACTCCAAATCCAGAGCTATACTTTGCACATAGCAGTGTGAAGTTTGTGAGCTACACATCATGAGGCACATCGGCTCATGTGATTGCAAGATGGATTTTCAACTATTTTGCAAAGTCAATCAAAAAAGCTAGCAGAAGTTTTTAACACTTTAGTAAAGTTTGGCCAAATCCAAACCCTTCTTTTTTAATGTATTTTTCTACTAGCCATTGATTAAAGACCTAGTCCGATGAAGGAATTTGGGCAACTGTTCTGCTCTAATCTTCTTTTGTAAGCAAATACAGTTTATACAAATGTTCAACAACTGATGCAATGATTTGACTTTAATGCAATTAAAATATCTTCTTCCAGTGCTTTCCTTTTGCCTGCCCCCATATGATTTGCCTCTGCATTTTCCCTTTCTGGCTTTTCTACACATACCCTGGTCTTTTCTACATCCTTCTCAAGGGATCCAGCTTCCACTGGAAGGCAGATCGCTGCTTCCACAATACAAGTATCCATGCTCCCCCTGAATCCAGTAGGCCAATGTTTCACAAGGTTTCTCCATCTTGGATGCTGCATCCTTCTCTGCCCTGTGGTGTCACACTCTTATGTGTCCATGTAGGTCTGTAAGGGAGGGATTTGCTTTTTGATGACCTTGGCAGAGTCCTGAATCCTGGCCCAGTGCATAGCATGGTAAATAAGCTGAGGGTCCTCTGTCCTGTGCCTGCTGTCTCTCCCTCATAGGAGCAGATAGTTGTAACAAAAACCGGCAGTCCCACCACTCTTTCATCCCTAAATACCTCTCCATTCTGCAGGGTAGTGTATATAAAGTTAAAACTCTGTGTAGCTTGTTATATCCTCCCCATCATAGCTACCTCTCCTTGCAGCTCTGCCAGGCAGAGGCTCTGGTTAACACATTAAGCTTTCTCACTGTCCCTGGCATTACCATTTTGCACTCCTGGAGCCCTTGAACTGATGGCAGTGGTGTTGGGGGAAGACAGCATTAGCAAACACAGAACAACCCCATAAACACAAACCAGCTCCCTAGGATTCAGAGAGAGCTTGTGGAATCTACAAATCCCAGGAGTGTATGAGGCACAGTCCATCTGTCCTCCCTCTTTAGCTGGCATAGAGTCTTCCTATACTGCATTTTCTTCCCAAAGAAGGGAGCAAACTGGTGTCAGGTGAGGATTTCAAGGTCTGGCTCATCAAATTCCAGCAAAATGACCACCCTCGTAACCCAAAACAGCTGCTGTGTTTATAGTAAACATAAGTGATAACTGAGTGGCCTTTGAAGCCACCATGTCCATTGCTGGTAATTATGTACAAGTGGATAAAGCAATGATGATCCAGAGCATTCATTTAACGTTCATACATAATTATGGTCATTATCAAATTTCTGCCCCTTCAGCAAAAAAGGGGGATGGGATCAATCATCTGATACCACACACAAAAACAGAAAAGGAGGGGCTTCTTCACTGAGTAACTCACACTGGATAAAATTCCTGAGTGCCACCTGGTGCAGTGGACACCGGTGCTCCAGCAGAGGCAGGTGATGATGGAAGGCTCCTTGGGCACACCAGCCAAATGGATTCAACACCAGGGCCTCCCACAGAGCTGTCCCAGCCCCTGTCCCTTTGGTCTGGGAGATAGGGTAGTTCAAACACCAAATACACCTCTTGGAATGTCACTTCTTGAGTGAGGGGAGAGGGCAGTGGCAGCATTACTAATTGCAAGGAGGAATCACTTGTGAGCGTCGGGAAGCCTTACCCCCCAACAGTGCCACCCCCATCCCAACCCATGCTGACTACTTTGTGAAGGATGCTCTCCTCTTTTCTCCCAAACACTCTAATTTTCTGGCAGAAGGAAGTACCTAGTTTGCAAAGGGTTATTCCAAACACCAGAGCTGCCTTTATGGTGAAAATCTGAAATAACCCATAGTGAGAATTATCTAACAAACTCCAAGTAAGCCAGTGAGAAAGGCTGGAAGATGAATTTTACCTTCCCAAAGTTGGTGACCTAAGGATCCATGTAACATGTTTATTCTCTAAATAAAACCATATGATTATAAAGTATCTAAAAATTCTCCAGAAACCATCAGAGCTGTAAATATACAGACTTTGTCAAAATCGCACCATAGCTACCTGGTTGTTTACTCTGCACTCCAGTGAGGTGAAAAGCACCATCCACAAATACCTGGGCATCCCAAAGGCCTTTTCCGTTGTATTTTCACAGGATGAGCTTTTTTCCCCTCCTTGGAGGGAGAGGACTGAAGATCAGAAAGAAAAGTGAAGCGGGACCTCAAAGTGTGTTGCCTGGCACAGAGGACTTGGAACAACATCCCCACGCAGCTGCACAGCTGCCTTGCACAGACATGGCTTGTTGCCGAGCAGTCTCACCATGGCTGTGAGACCATGCAGCACAATGCAGAATTATGGGGTTGATCATCATCCATTTCTTCACTTGCAGGAGTCCCTGGATGGGTTAGTTGCTCATCAGGAGCTGGTCCCTGAGGTCAGGGCTGGGGCACAGTACTGGACCAGCACCGGGAATGTGCTTACAGCACTCTGTTCAGAGGATAAAACAGAGGGCTGAAATCTCTGGAGTTGTTAATCTGTCACCTTTCCCCAGCACTGAATTAATTTTTTTAACATGTTTGTAAAAGAAAAATAAATAAAAAGAGAAAATAGAAGAGATGATAAATAGGTCCCCTTCTATTCCCTTCATCATTGGGCAATACCACCCAGCTATCTGGTAGGGACAAAACATAAAAAGATTTCCCTACCTTGACAGCCCTGAGCTCCATTTGGATTGCCAGAAGCCCTAAATATCTCTGTGTATCCCAGATTTACTCTCCTCTTCCTGCAGCTCCGGGAACTGCAGTGAAGTGGCCCTGCTAGGCTTTCATGAAATTCTAGATTGCGTGAACAGTGCTGCTTAAGTAGAAAGCCAATTTAACACCATGCTAGGCTCTTCCAAAAAGATCCTGAGTTTCCATTATGCTACCTTGATTTTCCTACTAAGAAGCTGGAAGAAAGTGTCACATAACCTGAATCTATCCTGCACAAAGTTTGCAGCTGTTAAAACAGCACACTATTTCCCAGAGGGTGCTTGTATTTGATGTAGAACAGAGTGTGTGAGGCTGCCTGCTGCACTGGGCAGTGCATTGGACTGGGACCTGCGAGACACAGAGGCTGTCCCAACTCTGACCTCTTTTGTGACCTTGACCACGTTACTTCACCTCTTTGTGCCTTTGCTCTACTTTATCTAGCCTCCCTGTTTACCGTTGGCTCTTTATGCTGGATATGTCTGCTGGAGCCTAGTATGGATGGCAGGCTCTCATCATCATCATGCTAACATTTGCTAGCCAGTTTTTGCACAACTCTTCACAACAGAGTGAGGGATTTTCTTTCCACAGCAAACAGTGAAACCTGGTAAGAGCAAGTACAGACACTGCCAGCACCCATGAACGCAGACTGCATGACACACAAATCTCGCCAATTGTTGTCATTTTATCTCTAAGAATCACTGCTTCCACCTCAAGGAAGGCCTTCTCCTGGAGCCCAGTGCCTCTGCATCCAAATACTGTTGGCCTCTTAGAAGAGAGGTGCTTTAGGAAGTGTATTGACACAGGGAAAACTTCCAGAGTTTCTCTCACTCTATTTCTCTTCCTATAAAATGTAAGTGAAGTAAAGCAAGCAACTGGCAGCATGCAGCAGGAGAGGAATATGCTCCAGAGACTGCTGGAGTGCACAGAACCCTGGTGACACCAGTGGTCTTTGGAGCACAGGCCATTTCAGCTGGATTGTCTACTTACTTCCTGACACAAAGGCCTTTAACACAGCTGCTTTCCAGCTAACAGAGCCAAATGTTTACTTGAGGCTTGAGTCAATTACTGCTGAAGACACACCAACAAGAGCTGGTTCAGCAGGAGACATGCAAATGCATGCTGGAGCACGGGTTTCCAGTGACAGCGTGAAGGCTGCTGCCCATGTGGTGCTGCTCTGAACACAGCTGTAATCATCTCTAGCCCAATATTTACCTTCCTGAAGAGAACAGTGACCAGCCACCCAACAGCACCTGGCTGCTGTACAAAGCCCCGGTCAAGCAGCTTCCTCTCTGTTTTGTTGTGAAAGAGGAAGGGGGTCACCTCATAATTTTCTCTCTCTCGAGCTGTATCACACAAGTAATCAAACAATTGTTGAAAGTTGGGAAGGGAGATGCTGGGGCAGCAGGGGGGAAAGGACTGTGTGTTAACCTAAGCGATAAGCTTTGCCCAGCCACTGCTTCGCCTGCCTCACAGGTGGGGTGATGGGCATGTGGGGTTTGTTCTTAGCAGTTCACCTGCTGCTGGCTTTCATCACTTTTTATTCAGTTATTTTGTTTATCTTAGAGGCCTATTGTCATCACCTCCGTGCTGCCAGGGCAGGCTTCAGGTGCGGAGCAGCCCACAGGGTGCTCAAGGTACAGCCAGAGCAGGGATCAGCAGCTATGCTGGGAGGGGCTCCCTGCTCCCTGATGGGTATGAAAATTGCTTTCTTTGCTGATAGTGATAAAACCAGGCAAACAAACACCGCTCAAGCTATTGAGCTTGTCCTTCTCCTCAGAACTTGAATTACGTGAAGCATTCAAAGCAGTATAAATAGACCTAATTTCCAGTAATGAAGCTGAAGTAGGCACGAGCAGGTCTGAAAACCACTTGATGATAGGTCCTGTTGTGGGATTATTGGATGAACGGAGGTGGTAAGCATGGTTATTGTTTTCAAGCACAAGTTTCATTTGGAAAAGACTGTTTCCCATCTTTTGAGCTTCCATTTTCAGATGCAAAAATATTGCCCAATTGAGCCAAATACATTTTCATAGGATTTTTTGACCGCTGTCCCAATTACATTCACATTACAGAGGCTTAATGCACAGGGGAAGGCATCCTGTGGAACTCTAAAAATTTCTGCAGAACGGGGGTGTGTGGATGTGCCAGATTTTTACAGATGTGCCCAGAAAGGTGAAAACAAAACATACAACAGACTGTCTACTACTCATTTATGTGTCCTTAAGAAGGCTTTAACTAAAACACAAAGCATGATCTTTTAGTGTGAATACATCCTATGCTTCCCTGGTATTTACTTGCAGTGTACTGGCTGAGCATAGCTACACTCCTCTCATGTTTATTCTGCTAGACAAAATAAGCCAAATTTTTATGTAAGACAAACAGCACTTTCTTCTGATCATTTTAGAAGGCCTTCTCTGTACCTCCTCCAGTCTGAATCTACCTCTTCTAGGTGTAGGTCAACCCATACTGAACACAATATTAAAGACAGAATTTCCTAGATGGCATTGACACTTCCCTAGCTCTGTTGGGAATTGATTCTCAGATGCATCCAGGAATAACAGTTGTCCATCTCCTGGTGACACTGCATTGGTGGTTTTCACACCATAAGTGACTCAGACTGCTCCTGGTTTTGTGACTGCTATAGCAGCTCAGTTTAAGAGACCATTGCATTGACATGGTAGGTCATACCAGGAGAGGTCATCTCATACTCAACAGAGACAGCTGCACCATCAGGTACAGGCTTTCAGCACTCCAGCCCCAACCAATATCCTTAACAGTACCTCCAGCACCATTTGAGCTCCTCTCCACCTTAGGCACTTTACTCTTTCTGCTCTTGGACACAGTGGTTGGCTCTCAGGCCTCCTGTTCAGATGCACAACCCTGCAGCCAACCTCAATCACAGTTGCTCAGCTGTGCTGCTCAGGGATAGCAGTGTGCAGCTGCTGACCCCCAGAGCCAGCCTCCGACAGCCCTGCCATGGATTTTAGTAGGATTTACTGTGCTGAAATGTAGAAAGTTTCATTGCCTTTAAGATTAGTCCCTTCATTTGCATATACAGCAGCGCATATTGCTTGGGTCTGCTTCCCTGTAGAAGGTGCTCAGTCCTTAAATTATCTCTACCAGGACTTCTGCCTGCAGGACACCGACAAATTTAATTCCTTCTACCAGCAGTCACTGCAGGTAGGCAGCTTCCAAATGCTACTGGGGCAAAGACCATCAGCAATTTTATCACAGCCAACCTAAACTTGGATTAATTTGTCCTAATTGTGAATGATCCTAGGACTTCTGATACAGACTAGTGTTACTACAGTACAGGATTTTTTTAATGCTCCTTGAACTAAAAAAGTAATCTTTTCATAAGAAATATCCTAAGTTTCCATTATAAATAGCAAATAGCAAGGCTGAAGCAAGGTAGGCTGAGGAAAGGCTGCTTGGGTACAAGCAATGCAGCTCCCACTGTGGCCACCAGAGCCTCCCCAGGGAGCACAGCTGCACTGCAGGGTAGCGTCCTGCAAGAATAACAGATAAACATGCATGCTTCATAAGCCACTGGGCACTATATTTCTTCTGATGAGAAACACTCATTATTCTTCCATCCTCCTCTCTGTGTTATTAGTGAGAGGTTTTAAAAAGCAAGTCAGGGGACAGGTTTATTTACTCCCAGCCGCACTGCACGGCACCCAGGTTCATTGATATTGGTTACAAATGACCCTGGGTCTTCCATTATGGGCTAATGTCTGCAGCCCTCTGACCTCCGGAAGTGCTTAAGGAAGAGCTGCAGTAAATCAGAGCAGCACTTAGTTGTGGAGGAAGAAAGTCTCTCCTTATCAATCTGCCAGAGGGAGAGGAAGGACTCTGGCTGGGCTGCTGAAGGGTAATGTGTTCTCGGCTGCTTCGAAAACTCTGCAGACAGAAGTGGTCTTTGTGTCTGTACTTTGCCACCAAGGGTTGTTAGAGGGAAGTTGGAGGGCAGTAAGCCTAGCTGCGTCCTTCAGCCTAGGCTGGTATGGCAAATCACACCCACTCACGTCACAAGGCAGGTCCTGTGCACACAGGTTGACTTCTGGAGTCCACCATTGAAAACATGGGCTACATCAAATACAACTCAGCTGATACCTGCACATATTCCTCTGCTTTTAATGTAAATTTCACTAGCGCCAGCCCCACTGCATCAGCCTAAAGAGAGCTGCAGAAGCTGCTAGACTCACAGCATGGATGGTCAAGCTGCTGTTACAAGTGGTTTTCAGGACGCCATCTGAGGAGCATTCATTGTGGTGATGAGAATGGCCAATGTGATGACTATCCTAAACAGAAAGTCCCTTCGGAGAATCAAGAAGTGGAGAACTGACAATCTACACATCTCATAAGCCAGGTGGGTCAGCCACTATCCTGCTCTGGAGGTGTCTATGCAGGCCACTGCCCGACTCATACAAACTCTTTTACTGTTTTCACCTGAAGAATATCTGGTCTCACACACCACCTCTATCATAAAGTAAAGACTGCTTCAGGAGCCTGCACTAAGGTCCATAATCAATGTTTACCACTCAGCTTCTTACCAGAGGATATGAACAGTCTGTGCAGTCTGAGCAAATTAGGCATCACAGAGTCAACCTGAGGATGCTGTTAAACACCCTGTGTGCCAGAGCTTGTGGGATTATAGGAGGAAGCAATAACGTAACCACAAAACACCACATTGCAAATCATCTTAACCACAAGCAGTTCTCCCCATGAGAGTGGAAACAAGAAAAATTTGCCATATCCGCTGTGCCGACAAGTGGAGCCCAGGAAGAGGGCACAGAGCCAGGAGAGTGTTACTGAGCAGAGCTCCCATCTCTGCAGGTCCTGCAGTCAGCTGGGGAATTCAAAACTAGTAACAAGCAGCTTTTGGGGAGGCCCAAAGAGCATTGGGATGCGACCAGGTACTTTCCTGCTCTGGACAGACAAAGAAGGGAAGAGGATGAAGATCTGCCATTGAGAGCTGACATGCACAACTTATCCCTTACAATCAGGGCTTGATCATGAGCAAAGGTGGCAATATCCTTTTCTTTCCCATTTATCTCCTATACAGCTCTAGTCTTCATCTCTTTCTCAGAGAACCTGGCTCAGTCAAATCATAG
Organism: Brachypteracias leptosomus; assembly: GCA_013401335.1. NCBI lineage: Eukaryota > Metazoa > Chordata > Aves > Coraciiformes > Brachypteraciidae > Brachypteracias > Brachypteracias leptosomus. The sequence goes on from VYZX01013311.1 coordinate 200,872, forward strand.
AGCTCCCTATACCAAAGAAAATCCTATACCCTGTACAGAAAAAAAGAAAAAAAAAAAATTTTTAAAATTCTGCTGTCCTGGAATCAAATGAAAAAGCAGCTGATCAGCCTGATCAGCTCTGGAGAAGACTTGGAGATCCAACACCCCATCTACATCCTTCATCCCAGAAGCAAGGACACCACCCAACATAAAAAGCAGGGGAAGAAAAGGGAACAGAGGATTTTTAATGTAATGAAATGTGTCATGTTCCTAAAAAGTATTGTTTTATCATATACATGTATACGTAGATTGCTTTTTATGTGTGTTTTTTACTTCTGCCTGTCCAGAACAAACACTGCAATTTTACTCTCCCATAACTCTTTCTTGGCTCCTTCTTCACACTCCAGTACAGCAGCATCACAGATTCGGTACAGGAAGGACTTACTCGATCAGCTGATCTCGTTCACTGCCAAGCTGGCATTATTCTCTATTATATGAGGACTAACTCTTTGGGGAAAGACAGGGTGTAACACCCAGCAAAAGGAGAGACTCTGTAGACTGTCTTTTGGGATATAGGCAATACTACCAGAAAGAATACTTTTTTTCTGGCAAAGCTTAAGTCCAAGCCATACAAGAACTAGGGCCAAGGGTGCAGCATCACCTCCCAATGACAACTCACTAGGTCACACAGAGAGGTTTTTTGTGACTTATGTGCTTTGGAGGTTTGTATTTTATTGCAAAAGGAAGTTTACAGTAGGAAGGTTTTTGTTCAGCTACTGTTAGAGACAGGCCCAGACCAAAACCTCATAATTAGAGAATCCCAAGTCTTGGAAATGTCCACGAATATATTCACACTTCACTGTTCAGACCCAACTTTCCACTACATAAGGATCAGTAACTCCTTTTTCAAAGAAATACTAAGCTCAACCAACAACACAGAGACTGCAGAAAGAGTGGTATGTTTCTATATGTGCAATGCAGAAAAGATTTTTTTTAAAAGAATTGGCAGCATCCATTGTGGGCCTGGGTTCCAGATCAGCCTGAACACAGCAAATGTGACATCCCATTTTTCTGCATCTCTGTTTAACTGTTTGTTTGCTGTTCACTTGGTGTTTCAGAAGTACCAAGTCACAAAATCTAGTCCTGCCAATTCTGTCACTTCACACCACAGTTGCTCCTCTTCCACATGATGATAACGACTTTGAAAAATTCACTTCGGATTTTGGTTTCCTTCCTGTGTCTCAACAGCTACACAAATGATGTCAACACATACAGAACAATAGCTGTCATGAGCTGATAAGCTCAAAGTGCACAGGGGCCTTTGTCTACAGGGCAATTCCCAAAAAGAGACTTGCATGCATTAAAAATTGTATAGAAACAATAACTCTCGTGGAAACAAGGAAGCCAGTATTTATTGCTTTGTTCTTTTTGTGTGTAATGATATCTTATCTCAACTCTATAAGACTTTCCTACAAATCTGTCATAAGATTATCACAGCAAAATATCATGTTCTTAAGAGGTTTCTTATTTTTTTATTTCTTTATATCCCTCAGTGCAAAAGTGGATTCAAACCTTAACACACAAAGAAAAACCTTGAATTGCAAAACAAAGCATAAGTACAAATTCAATGTTATTTTTTGGATTGGAGACACTTAATGCCAGTTTCACGTCATGGTAGCACAAAATCCTGGGACTGCCCATTAAGGCATTATCTGAAATAAAATGTGTGATGATTCTGTACTCAAAGAAAAGCATCACCAAGGCAATAAACTCATGGCACACTGTATTTGGCAGTGGAAATATCCCTGCCTTCCACTGCTTTGTCATGTTCCTGGAGCCCTGTTATAGGAGCGTTGTTTTAAAATCAGGATCATTGAATGACCAGGTTTAAAGCACAAGCAGTTTGCCAGAGGGGAGCAGGGGGATATATGCGCCCTACCTAACACCAAGGCACCACAGCAGTGCCTGGCAAGGGAACCCAGCCAACACCACTCTGGGGAAACCCTATCGGACACAGCATGAGGCAAAAACATGCCAAGGGATTCCTCAGCCCCCCTCCCTAAGCACTGCTTAAAGCCATCTTGTTCCTCCCTCACCCCTTATTGAATCTTTTTTCAAACAAGCAGTTTTCTTTCATGAGCTTACCCATCCATCAGCTGTTTAACAGCAAATGTGGACAGTGAATGTGGGCACTTCAAACACGAGGGGCATGTCAGCTCGTGCGAGAGTTTTAAGTCTTCACAATAGGAGTAAATGTAATTCAAGTGTTCAAAGTAGCTTGTCTATAAATATGGGTAAGTTGAATTTGAGAGCTTTGAAAATGTGAGTGTCAGTGAAATCCTGCTACTACGAAGACGATCAGGCTTTTCTCCCTTCCATACTAAATGATTTTAAAACCTGTTTGGTGACTGTTTTTACAGTTATTGTAAAGTGAGAAAACTTTCAAATTCACACTTCCCCTAGTATTTTTTGCCACAGAGAATCTTACTGCCATTAGTCTGGTTTGTAATGGAAAACAGATGAAAGTAGGAATTAAATCAAAACCTTGCCTTGAATCTAAGGTGTTTGCATGCCATGCATCCCAAGAAGTTTTCCCAAAAACAACAACATTAAATTAAAAGCTCAAATATTTCTACCAGACCAAACAAATGCAGATTAAGCTTAAATTTAAATGGGAAGTGAAAAGATTTTTCCTTCTTCTCACCTGCCAAGTCTTCAAAGATCAGGGCTCTGTGTTTCTCTTTCAACACTTAACAGCAGAAACACCTAGGGTTGAGTGGAGAGATTTCCTCCTCACACTGGCATTATTCATTATTTCTGAAGTGTCGACAAACGTCTTCAACACTATACAACACATACAAACAGAGAGTCCCTGCCCCAACGAATTTACAGTCTGAGGCTGTTATCTTTGTTCTGCTTTGTTCTATCACCACAAATTTCAACAGGGCACCAGATGAGCCCAATCAAGCTTCCACCAGCAGTTTTCCACTGCTTTTAGTAGGAGTTGGACCAGCCTCAGACAAAGTTATAGAATTAGCTATTGCAGGAGAAAGCAGACTTCTTGGCATGCCTGCAAACAGCAAAAAAACCCGATTCTTGACAGTTTAATTTTAAATCAAGTGTATATTTGAATGTTTTCACACATAATACATTTTGAGAACTTAAAGAGCTCCCTTTCACTGCATCTTTCAACCACAGTGGTGCTATAGATCAACCAGCAGTAGGCAATTTCTGAATCAAGGCTGACTGGCAGCTATAGTAACAGCTCCAGCTGGTGGAAGTTGGTGAAAGTTTTGTTTTGTTTTCTGGAATTTTGTGCTAAGTTTTCTGCCAGGACATTTCACACACTGCAAGTGTGTATTTTCTTTGACATTTTGAGAACCTCCAAGTGTTCCTGCAAATAGCTTAAGAAATTCCAAATTCAAATTGCCACAATTTCTGCATATATGAAATTCTGCACTGAGGTGCTATCTGTGCCTTTTCTCCAGATGTATCTTGTGGAAGAGAGAGCACAGTCACACAGTCCTGTGCACTGACACACAAAAAAAGGCACAAACACCTACTAACACCCAAAAGGTCATACAAGGATAGTATGTTCCCAACCCGGGAGCAGGGGTATAGGTCTTTGTCAACATTCCTATGTAAGGCAGGCTTGATTTTAAACCTGGTAATAATTAATTATTGCAGTTCAAGCAACATTTGATACACAACTGAAACATGTTCCAGCTAAAAGCACAATGGACATTACAGCTATGACCGGAGAAAGAAGCATCTTAAAACCACAACGTATCCTAGTTACTACTGATTCAGACCATGCCAGAGCGCAGCATCAGCACATCCAAATGCCACAGGGTTTCAACAGACTGACCTCACCACTCTATAAACCAGACTAAGTTCAGACAAAGACAGTGTGAAATGACTGAGAAAACTCCACAGTACACAGAGCATCTCGGGAGGCGCAAACTGTCGATGTCCCCACCCAAAGCCCTTTCCAGCCTACCTGGTGCCATCTTCAGGTGGACAGGGATCTGAAAGGGCATTCTTGTTTATTGCTTTTTGTTGATTTGCTCTCTCTTCCAAACAGGACATGGCCATTAACTGCTGTTACCATCCAGGCAAGACGCTTAAAGTTCCTCTCTTTTGGTCCTCCAGCCTTAGAAGTACTTCTTGCAGTTATCCCTGGTTGCAAGTAGTATTTTCCTGGTTTGCTCAGAGATGTCCTCCCTCCAAGATAAGAAGTCCAAGCAGCTTCCATCCTCTTCCTCAACCATTTGGCTCAGTCACTCAGCCACTCTGGAAAAATTGAGATAATGAGAATTCTGTGCAACAGAACAGCCAAGCAGTACCATAAAACATTAAAGTATGATGTAAAAGTTTGCTATAGCGATTTTTATGTTTACTCCAAGAAATTTGCTCTCTGATTCTTTTTAATGGTATTTTTTTTTCTCCTACTTCTTGGATATTTTCCAAAATTTCAAAACCAATTTAGGCATAAATAGTTTTCACTAGAGAGTATCCATCTACTTACATGGAAACACTGCTTGGGTATTTAATAGGGTAACTACTTGTCTACAGTATATCAAAAGACTTATTTAGTTTCTCAAATATAGTTTTTTAGTACTTATCAAAATTTTAGCTTGGACTTAACTCCCTTGCTTTGAAAAGCAGAACCTCAGTTGTTTTCTCTCCTGTAGCATCAACCCACTGATTTCACACTCCATGTAGAGCTGACAGGACCCAACAAAACTCTCAGCTGCATTCTTTGCATAATTAAAGATAATCTCTTTCCATCCTGAAACTGCCTTTTTACTGTGGAACCGATCTGGGATACAAGCCTCCTATCAGATTGGTTATTTGGATAAGAAAGGGGTTTTTTGCCACATCTTTCAGATGGGAATGGAGTGTTCCAAGATGCATTAGATTTAGGTTATTGTGAAAATGAGATCCACTGTGAAGGTCAAATGAAAGCTTAGTTTCTGCATGCTTATAAAATTCTGGATACTTGAGCTCGGAGCATGAGTCCAAGTCCTGTATAGGAGCTGCCTTCAGCCTGAAGGACATAAGGACCAAAGGGGGACCAAAGACTATCAACCCTGATCCCATAAACCCTAAATCCTTTATAAACTCTGAAGGGTCTTAGGGGAAAGAGACTTACACAGTCTATACTTTCACCATCTAGAAATAACCTCCTCTCACTCCCTGCCTCCCTTTCACTGTCTCCTGCTTCCCACTCACCCATTTCCCATAAAGGTTGTTTCCAGACACAATTGATTTGAAAACTCAGATTGTTCTGTTAGAATTGCTGACTCTGGACTTGAGACCCCAAGCCAGATTTGGACAATCCCCTCAGGTCTTTTCTCTAGCTGATTTATAGCAATTTTTGTTGAGACAAGGAATTACGATCTGTAAAAGGCTTGCTATCGGCCTCTCGTAAAACCCCAGCACCCTGTCAGAGAAGGGATGGAGCCTGGGAAGAAAGTTTCAGCAGTGATCAGCTGGTTTCCAGATGGGTGGCCTTCCACACGCTGTCCAGTCCCATAGGTCCAATAAACCAGCCCTGATCTTGCACTTTAAAAAAATAAAGATACAAACCCTCCTGTACTCTCAGTTAAGGTTTTATAAACATGCTCCCAGTCTCTGTGTCAAATTTATTAAGAAGAAACTCATTCTGCCATCTCTCCCTTTCTCTCTCTTTGCATGCATGTGGCAGCCCCTTTTGCTCCAGTTTCTCACTTTTACATGGGATGGAGAGGCTTGCATCGTGATTTACATCTTTCTTGGTTGTTTTCTCATCAGAAATAATGAAGGGGGCAAACAAGTCAGAAAGTTGAGGGATTGACCTCCAAGGTATAAAACCACCCACATGAGGCAATGTTTGTTCTCAGTCTGGCATAAATTCTCCTCTTGTTCTGTCTTCTGTATCTTAACAAACCAAAAGAGTACATGATTAAAGATAGAAGAGGTTGGTCAGCAACAGTGGTAGTCAGGAAATGGCATACTCCTAAGTGAGAATGCTGCCTCTGAAACAGCACTGTCACGGAACCAAAGTGCTACTGCTCAGAGGACTTGGTTCTGCCTCAGTGCAGAAAGCAAACTTACTCTGCACCTACAGACCTGGACTGCAGTTCCACTCTAAGAGGACATCTTTATCAGCCTCTACACAACTATTTATTCAGCTAGTATGTCTGTCTGTATGAATTGTGACATGCATAATTTTCCCTGTATTTGGCCCGAATTCCCCTTTTACTTTCAGCTCATTACTCTTACTGACATCGCTGACTTCAGCAGTGCAAGGATTTCATGCCTGGCATTACCCTGAAGGGAACCAGAGATGGCTGCTGCGGCTTCTGTGCCTGGCAGATGTCTCAGAGCCAATATTCAGTCTGTGGACTTTCCTCATAAAGCTGCAAATTTGCAGCCAATTTCATTCTTCTTTAATCTCAGTCCATAAACATTACTACTTCTACATAGGAACCATTAGGACTGTTCTCTCAACTGTTCCATCAAGATGATGAGCCTGGTTACAACATGTAAAGAAACTTTCAGAAAGTGCAAAAATAGAAAGCATAATTGTAGGGGGAGACTGATTGCCTTCACAAAGAGTGGGTAACTGTCATATTTAATAAAAAATGTAGAACTGAATTTTTGGTCATCATAAATGTCTGCTCACTAGAACGAGCACCTATAATTATGTGTGATCCTGGAATTTGAGTACTTAGACTTGGTCCTTGTACTCAGGAAATTAGTGGGAACTATGCTAAGGAACAGACTCAGTTGCACGGGTAAATATGTGATAATGGTACCACTGATCTCCTAGAGCATTCTGGAGGATTCACTGTGTGCATGGGTAAGGACGATCTAGCTGACATTGTTTCAATGCAGGTTGTTTGGGGTTTTTTTTAAAGAAAACTTGCAAGAAGGTCCCTTAGCAAAGATTCCTAATGTTGTCATGGTGTGAGAAGGAACAACCTCTTGCACATTAGTAATGGGTTAAAAGAAGGAAACTCCCTTTATACACCAGAACAGGGTTGCTAAGACACTGTTCCAAAGGCCTGTCCTGGCATGCCTCCTGTACAACTTGTCCATAACAATGCAGGAAAGTGGTGATTAGGAAAATGACGTTTACAATTGATTCCCAAATCATTCAAGATTGACAAATCTGAAACTGAGGGTGATGAGGTGTAGCAAGATCTCAACAAACTGACTGACAGGGTATGGAAGCGCCAGATTGAATTACATTTCAATAACCACAGAGTAATGCACATGTGGAGAACCCCAAACTCCATAAAACATTTGACATGTCTGGGTTAGGTATTACCACTGAGAAAAAGAGATTTAGAAATCCCTGGGGATAGTGCATTAATGACCTCAACTTAGTACTAATCCTTGGCCAAAAAGAACCCTATAATGTTAGAAATTGTTAGGAAATGAACAGAGGACAGAATAGAAATCTTCCTTATGCCCAGATATGAGCCTTGACCACTGCCTACTGTGCTGTTCATTTCCTCTAAAAGCATAGAAGACACCCAGGAAACACACAGCAAATGGCAACAAGGAACAGAAAATAGATTCCACGTAAGGCAAAACTAAAGAGAGATGATTTTTCAGCTGGAAAGGAGACCAGTACAGGGTGATATAGTAGAGGTAACAAATTCGCAAATGTGATTTGCTAGTTAACCAGGCAAAGCCGGGGCACCATTCTTAAGCTCAAATTCAATACTTCCTTAAGCATGTGGCTCAGGCTCAAGCTCTGCCTGTCGTTATCTCAGTCCCCCCTTTCTCTCCTTCTTCCTTTGGGTTTTACTCAGCTCAGAAAATGTTAACATGGGAGCCCCCTTTCATGCAGTGATTCTCGTGTGGTACAACACAGTAATGTCTCAGTGACTAGCACTGCCTGTGGACACTCCTACACACAAATACGTTTCATTGAAAAATGATGTATGCAAAGGCACAGATGCCAATATGTTGTTAGATCCCTTGTGGTACAAAATTATTGTTGGCTTAAAATAGTTGAAAAGCTTCTTTCAAATTCCAAATCCATATGCACAAAGGGCAAAAACAAAATTTCCTTTGTTATTTTCCCTCTGTATAACAGTCTATGTCAAGGAAGGCAACTTACAAACCAGAGGTGCATTTTTGTGAACAACCCCAGGTGTAACATTTTCCCATGGGAACAGATCTACAAATTTTGATGCATTTTGCGAGTGGTAATTGCAGCGTTCAGAGCACCTCAAAACTGCAATTCTTATTTGAGGGAAAAAAAATCTCTGCAAAGAGATCTCTGCCCATGTGAAGAAAGAACAAGGTCTTTGGAAGGAACACTGAAATGCATTCACTCCTGGGAGACTGAATGCAACCAACTAGCAATGGGGATTTCTAGATCAAAACCAAATAATCACCCAAGTAATTAGCTTTGTCTCTATAACGCAGGTCTTCTCTGTAGTAGCCACCTGTCACATCTTTGGCAGGAGACAATTCATAGCTGCCCATCACTTCTCTGTTATATCTGTTATAAGAAAATCCAGATTTCCTTGCCATGACTTGCAGCCCACCTGAAGGCTATGACCAGTTTCTCAGGGACTTCAGCATGGCCAGACATTCATTCTCAGATATGATCAAGCCTTTAAATAGAAACAAGGTGTCCCACAAACAATTACAGTATTTTCCATCAGCACAAAATTTATCAACCTCGTCAGCACTGACAACCTTTGTTAGAACAACGAAACTTCAGTGGAAGCCTACAAGAACCTCAGGGCGTAGGATCAGGATTATTATTACTAACTTTTTAGAGATATAAAATTCCCACATTGGGCGCACTGAGAGATACTTTGCAGCAGATTAATGCTTCACATCCACTATTAATAAACTTTCACTGCTGAGGTTCAGAATAGCCACAAAATGCTATTAGCAATCTTTCCCATGCAACTCTGTCCATCTGCAGTATTTGGCATAGATTTTAAAGTATGGTAGACTTGAGTTTTCCAGGGAGCAGCCATCACTCCTGAGCTCCCTCTGGAGTGACTACTGGAAGCCAAAAGCATTTAAGAAAAGCTAGATAAAATCAGCAGCGCCCAATGTGGGTTCTTTCTGGTTTCCTGCAAGTAAACAGACATGTTTACAAGGGGCTGTACATTCACATCAATCATAAGGTGACTTTGTTTACAGTAGAGGAATTTCCTGCAGGCTTTTGCTGTCCTGGTTTCTCTCTCTTTGTATTTACTTTTGTTCAAATGCAATTTAAAGAGAGCCATAGGTACATCAGCTGAATTCAAAATGTGACACACTGAAATCTGGAGCATGCTCTAATTCATGCCCAGATTTAGTTTTTCTTTTTCTTGTTTGTTTGTTTAAGCTAAAACATGCCTCTGCATTAAAAAGCCACTTTTCTCTACCCATCTAATTCATCTACACCTGGCAAGAAAGCAGCTTTGATTTGTATCCTTGTAAAATACTGCTTTTCTCATCAAGCCCACAAAACAGCAGAAGGCCACCTGACACGGATCGGGCTTTTACTTCAGACATCTAAGAGACAGATCCCCCAGAGGAATTAAAGTCAAAGTGTTTTTGAATGCTACTGAAAGACTGGCATTAATAGCAGCTGAGCAGCTGAGATTAAGATGTTCTGCTGCCATGAATCAGAGTGAACCATTTCTCCACCCCTTGATTGAATAAAAATTTACTTCAGTGGGGATTTAATTTGAAGAACCACTGCACAATTTGGCCGCAAAATTCAGAATTTGGACAGGGAACTGTGTCTCAATAGCAAGTTCTTCATTCTCTATGAAAGAAGTCCCAGAACCTCCAAAGATAGAGCATCTGTACTAGAGCTTTTTGTCTGTACTAACCCAGAAATTAATACAGCCAAAATCTAAATAGAAGGAGCTGTATGGTCACTTCTGCATGACACAGAGCTAATGTGCTGCAGTGAGCTATGGGGCAGGAGGGAAGCTGCAATCCTCATCTTCACTTTCCCTCTCTGATCTCTCCCTAAAACCCCAGCTGTGTCCAGAGAAGCAGGACTGCTGCTCCTGATGCATGGAGATGAGCGAGGCACACAACAACAAGAAGCTACACTATTCTTGTCTGCAGCAAGCTTAAGCCAAAGCACGACACAGAGGGTTTTGGTAGGCTGGCAGCCACCTGCAACTGCTGTGCTGTCTCTCCAGGCTGATAACTTGGGTGTTATGAGATACACACACACTTTGATAAAAAGTTATGACTGAGGTTTGATTCATGCTTAAGCTACTTGGTACAGATAAGAAAAAGCTGCAGCACTCAGACATACTTCTCAGCCAACAGGATGGCACAAATCTTACAGTGGCTCCATCAGCCCCTGAAGTTGTGTGCTCACTCCAGCCTTCACTGCCTCTGTTCGCTCTCTGCTCTGCTGCATATGACCACGCATTACCTCACTGTGGTTTATTATCCCTCGGTGCAAGTGAGCATTAACAGGTCAAACAGGGGAAGTGCTAGGAAAAGGCACTCTTTTAAGATGCAGGCTTTAGGAGGCGAGGGACGTATAACCCACAAAGGCTCCAAAAGATGACAGAGCAAGAATGAGAAGTGCAGAGTCAGAGATTTGCCAAGAAGAAAGTAGATCCCTGTTTCCGAGTGGCAGAATAGGGAAGTATCACCCCAATTTACCCTTCCAGGTAAGAGAGGCTCAGTTGCAGAAACAGGAGCAGGGCCCATATGAGCATAAAACTTTAGAAATTTCTTTTCAGTGGTTTCCAATGCACAAGCCATTATTCAGCATGAAAATCGGCCTAGTACAGGCTCTCTTTGTTAGCATCTGTTAGCAAGAATGTCAGCTAATCAATACATTTTTATTGCCAGATACCTACAGGGCTGGAAGAGACGCTATTTCTGACATTACTTTCAGTGTTCTTCTTACAACTTACATTCCTGGAAGCAGTTTTATTTCACCTTGTGTGGCATCATTACTCATCTTCACCGATGCTTATCTAGCTCCATAAAACTGCAACTGCCCATCCAGAAAGCTGTGTCCCTCTAGACAGTCTTCCAAGCTCACACAGCAAACCTTCTCCCCACCACTTCACCCTGCCAGACTATCACGCACAGGTGGATCAGGATTCGGCACTTCATGGTGGTGAGAACCCCTGTAGCTGACTTGCACTGTCCCCACAGAACGGTTTCCCTGCTGTAGGCAATGAGTGGGAACAGCTGGGTCTTGGCAACACACAACAAACAAATCTTCCCAATCTTGTAATTCAATTTACAAAGCAGCACCTCATACTACATTTGTGCACCACAGGTGAATAGAGCCATAAGCCACATCTGTTAGCAGCCCTTGCTGCAACCACAGACTTCTACAGAGCTATTTGGCACACTGGAGAATACGTGTTAGCAAGCCTGGAACTGCCTCCTGGAAACTTCCCAGCCTCTCTTCTTGCTTCTCCAGACACTCCTCCCTTCCCAGGTATCTGTTTTTCTCTCCTATAGGCTGGCAGAGCCCTGGGTTCCTCAGAGCTTTGTGCTTTTGAGGAATTCCAACTGCACACAGACAGGGCAGATTAACCAGCAAGTGGTGCTAAGCCCCAGGTGCTTTTCTGTACCACAAGTGCTGCTTCCCAGGGAAACAGGGCATTCTGAACCAACCAGGGAGCCTTGTAATCTCCTTCTGCCCCTGACCTCTTGGCTTTTGGCAAGTCACTCATCTCTCAGGATCCTGTTCTGCACCTTAGCTATTGAACTGTCTGAAACAGCACAGTTAAGGCACAAGCTCCAAGCTTATGTCCCAGCTCTGCTTTTCAGATTTTCTTTAAGATTATGGCCTTTATGAACCTGTGTCCCAACCTGGATGTGCCAGTTCCACCTTCTGCATGTGGTGGAAAAGCATGTGGTGGTGTGACACCATGGTGGGGGCAGGAGGATGCAGCCCCAAATTTTTTTCCAAGATGCCCAGCCCTAGCATACAAGCTACAGAGGGCAAGGTCTATCTCCTCCCACACACTGGGGAAACCAAGGAGCCACTGTGCCCTGTCACTTTGGATTAATGCACTGCACTCAATAAATAATAATGTTTTGGTGTATGGACCAAGGTGAAGCCAAGCTTGCAAAACATTCAGCAGCATAAATACCAGGTATATGTGATAAACTATCTCTGGGTTTGTGTCTGAAGAGAATAAAATTAAGGTAAAATTCATCTACTGTCATTTTGAATCATCTGAATAAGGCAATTTCAATTAAAAGGAGGGGACACACAGCCAACAGTACCATGCACACTTTGGGAAACATGTCAATACCAACAGTATCTTGGAATAACATTTTTAAGAGAATTAATTTAGTTCTGAATACTCTCTTGCCTCAGGACCCGTTTCTATTTGTCCCAAGACATGTTGAAACAATAAAGAACATTTTCTCACCAAGCCCCTGCAAAAAATTTTCTCTTAAGGCTTAAAAAAATTGGCAAAAAGCCTTGTGCAACAGAAATGGAAATCCTCCTTGTCACATAATCATCACACTGCCTCAAAAACTTCATATAGATATTGGTAACTTAGGAAAACTTACATGCTTAAAATGAGATCTTTTTCTGGTAAAGACCAGCAGACACTCTTCCTTTAGCTTTGTAAAAGGAAAACACTAAGCAAAACTTCTCAGAATATCTTCTCAGAGTAATGAGCAAACAGATAATTTCTGTAAGTATTTAGACATTATATACTGATGAAGCATGCGCTGTATTTGACAGAGAGGTTGTGATATGTTTAGCTGCAGGACAGTGACATTCTAGGGCTTCTAGGCACTAATATAACCCAAAGGATCATCAGGCATTTTGAAAGTTTGGAAATAACCAGGACATCACAATAAACACACAAGTGTTTGGCATTTGCCTTACATTAACCAAACTAACACATCATCTAAATATACGTGAATGTACATAAAACTCAGGTGAGCTGATCAAAATGGGGATCTACTTTGAATCATGCCTGGTTGCAGCTTTACATTCTTTGAAGCAAAGTGGCTGAAGCATAAGAAAAGAGGCTCATTTCTTCTGTGAACCTCTTTTGAGCAGTATCTGCCACACAGAAGATACTGAGGAAGAAGAAACATGTCCCTAGCATCCCACGTGCCCTGATATTCTGGATGGAAACACTAGGTGGTAGCCTGACATTCATCAGATGTCAGAAGGAAAAATGTGAGTTCCAGCAAATCCTTTTTTAAGTGACTGTTTTCACTGTGGAGAAGACTATAATGGCTGTTTGGCAAAATACAGGGGCATTATGGAATAGTGGAGGATAAAGGACTCATAATGGATCTCTTTGGTAGTGTCTACCACAGCTAGCTCAGAAGCCAGCTTGCAGTGGGAGGAGGAAAGTGAATTTCAGTGTATCAAAGACCCTGAAGTTATTACCATCTTGAGGCATCATTGGAACAGAGTGAGCTCACTACAGGAAAAGAAAAAGCATCAGAGTGAATGAAATGTCTCTGCATCATGTATTCAAGACCTACTTCTAAAACACAGTAAAAGCACCTGCATGGTTTGCAGCCTCCTGGAGGCACCCTGCATGCAAAGGGGAGGTTGTTAATCTATCCTGTAGACACGTGCACCATGCACTAGGGATTGGGGTAATAGGGAAGAAAAACGACTGAGCCCAAAGGAACGTAGCCACCGGGGAATAGCCTCCTTATTTCTGTACCCCCTGTGAGGATAAACAGTCTCTTCCTCCCTTTACTCATAAGTAACCTAGAGAGCTTCAGTCACTTATTTCATCAGAAAAGGCACAACATGAGCCAGGAAGATAAACGACCTACAACTGGCGCTATTTTTCATGTTTAAAGCACAGTGGGCAGCAATAGACACCTACCTGCTTGGTCTTTCTCAACTTTTCTACAACTTTTTAAGAAAAGTAGAAGAATCCTCAGCATTCCAGTCTCCTTGACATTGTTCACAGTGAATATTTGCTTAGCAAGCCCTGTATACCTGAAATTTCCTTACCCAGGCTGTGTGCATGCTCACACCTGACTGCAGGTCTGCTGTATTTGCTGCCACAGAGATTGCTTGGCAAACAGCAGAGATCCAGCAGCAAACTCAGCTATCGTTCTGTTATAAGGAATCTTATAACATCTTCACATATTTTTACTTAAGCTATTGTAGAAATTATTCAAGTGTTGCTCCTTTCCCCACCCTGCTACTCATTAAAAATTATGACAAGCTTCACAGACTTTCCATCTCTCCCTGTCTAGTAAAACCTTTCATGTAATGCTCTGATGCGTGTGGTACAACCATTTGTGCTGTCCTTCAGCATTGATTCAGAAAAGTGTTTCAGCATATGATTAAGGCCCTCCGAGGACAATGACAGCCCAAACACACTGCTGAGCTGGCTCTACCAGTGAATCAAGATTTTTAGCTGTTAGGCTTTGAATGAGGATCCTGACGCCCTGCACCAAGCAGCAAAGTCTTCTGCCTCAGAGTTTGGTGACTGCTGCAGCTTTAATCTTTTGGTAACTACTAGGGCTGGTGTATCCCTGTCTCAAGGCAAAGTAGGCACTAGGGTAGAGTAGTGCCGATGAGCATAAAAGACTAGCATGAGCAGCTAGGGACAAAACTCATGAAGATTCAAGTCATAGGATGAAATGTAGGTAGCAAGAGATATCAGAGCTAACAGGAAATTCTTCAAAGGCTCATAAGTATCAAGACAGTGAGGAAAGAAAGTGCTGGTGGCCTGCTCACCTGGGAGCAGGGCTGTGATCCCTCAGCTCAGAAGCAACGCTGGAAGTGGAGCAGGGAACAACTGGTCCAATGCTCTTCTACCCCTTATGTCCAGTTTGTTCTGCTGCCACATAGGCAAGCTGATGTGGCACAAAGGTGCAGCGGAGTGCAATTCAGAGGCACTGTTGGACTCCAGGGGAGGAGAGGGTCACTTGTGCTGCTGTGCTGCCAAGCACTCTCGGGATCTCCTCCAGAGCTCTGCTTGCCCCGTGGGACTAAGCAAGTCTGGCATTTGAACCGATGTCTCTGGGGATCCCATGCAATCCCCTCTGTGTCTGAGTGGCATGCCCTGGGAGAGCACACACTTGCATATACGCTCCCCTGGGTAGCAAACAGAACAGCAAAAGCAAAAAACCTCCTGATGTTAAGCTGTGACTGAAGATAGATCCTCTTCATGCAAAGCCCTGTGCCATCCAAAACCAACCCAACTGTCCTTCATTTTGATCTTTACCAGGAATTATTAGCACCCCTTCAGGAGAAAATCCACCTCCTGTATTCTGTTTCCAGCTGGCTCCAATTCACTCATGTTCTGAATGTCCCACTGGATTCTTCTAACATTTTATAAGGTGGCAGCTTAAATTCCTGTAATTGGTGGCCCCAAGCATGGCTATTAGAACACAGTATGAAAAACAATATTTGGGGACAACGGAGCCAAACTTTGAAAAAGCAGCCTCTAAATATGACTGCAGCTTCAGAAATGAGAGTTTGCAAATGTCCAGAGATCAGCCTGCTCTCATGTAAATCAGGTCACTTAGATACTAAATCTCCTGGTCTGATCCCATCTGTTGAAGCTTGAAAGAGGTAGGGAGAAGGGGAACATGTAGAGCTATGCAAAGCCTCACTTGCAGCACTGCCAGCACACATGTATCTTGAATATGTCTCAAGAAGGAGAAAACCTAACAGAATGTTCTACTGTGTTTGCTCTGCTCAGGAAATGGTAAAAAGTGGTACGATTTCTTTCTATAAATCCAGACTAACAAGGCTGATTCCCTTGCTCCGTAAATGCTGATTTCTAATAATAATTGGTCAGCTACAAGATGGGCGGCTGATGCAAGAATCATTGGATGAAATCTGGTGCCCTTTCTTAAGTTGGGGCTGGCTGAGATGGTCAGCTGGCTGGTGACTGACCTCTCCCCTCCCTAAGTATGTCAATAAATGGGTTTTTAAATAGCTCTAGGTTAATAAATAAACAAACCTTGTCTAAATTCATAATCTTTCCAAACTGAAGAGGAGTGAGAAGAGGGGAGAAGTTTAAGTCTGGATGAAGATCCAAGTATTACATACTGAATGTCATACAATAGAACTGAGTGAGAAACTAGATAAAGCTAATAACGAACTCATAATTGATAACAAATCTGTCATACCCTAAGCAATAACATATCATCCACTGCCATCTGCCATACATACAAACCCCTTTGTGTTAGAGTTTGATTTCTTCACTTACCGTCACATTCAAACACACTTGTCCCCAAGACCATCTTGTCCCAAAGGAAACCACAGTTTTAAAGTGCAAGTCATGAACACCCTGATGGATATAATGGTTATCAGCAGCATTTGGCATTACATCCAAGGTCATTTTTGCACTAGCTAGTAAGGGATCCTTAGTGACCTGTAAGCACAAGTCTATTACAAACCTGTAGGTCTTAAATGAGCTAACAGCACATACCGTCTCCAACCTTTTAGGGTAAGTGTGAAGATGCCTCTTAGATCAGATCCTCAAGATAGCCTGGGGATACTGATACACTCAGGTTTGAAATTCGTGCCAAAACAACCCCAAATAAAAATGCTGTGAAAAAATCCAGTCTTAGGGTGTCTATTTAGGAAATGAGACCACCAAACTCATTTGAGTTATTTTGCTGGGTTCACAGCTTTTAGAAATCACAGACTCATTTAAGGGGTGCATGTGGGGCTCTTAACAGAAAAACTGTTATCAAACAGTAGAGAACTGGCAAATGCTTCATGTAAGATGAACCTGAGAGTGTATCTTCAATTTTTGTTGTTGTTGGGAGTAACAAGATACAGTGGTCTTAAGGCCCACATTTCCCATAAGTATCCTGGATTGCACCTTCATACTCCAGTGCATGTTTATTGCATCAGTAGTATTGTATGTGTGGTTCTACTCTTCTGGGTGCAAAATCTGCACTTGCTATATTTGGAAGCAGAGTAGAAAGCCGGTTGGCATCTCCCCTCTTTCTCCCCCCCCTAAGATACCCCTTTATAGCCCAGCAATCCCCAAGTACTAGATCACACCTTTAACCAGTCACTCATCTTGACTCAAGTGTTTGTAAGAGTTCCCATTAGTCTCTTTTCCAGCATTTCACACCTCCAGCATTTGAGTTCCCATTAAGCTGAACCAAGGAGACATTCAAACATTACAGATCATCTCAGGATACTTTATATTTAGAAATCAGCCTCAGGCTACAACAGTTCTTGAGATTCCTAGCTCCCTTCAGAACCAAGTATATAACGTATCCCCCACAAATCACTTCAATTACAATTCATATTGCATAGTCCCCAAAAGCCACAGAGAATAATGAGGCTTCCATTGAGCCAAAAAAAAAAAAAGAGTCAGGAAATGGAAGACATGGCCCTAACCACATGTAAAATCCAATCAAAGATTTTTTTTGGTCATTGCAAAGCTATTTTTACAAATAATTAGATCACCTCCCTGTACATTTTTTAATTAGTTGCTTGCCTTTATGTCACAAAATTAATACTTTTCTCACACACTGGCTGAAAGGTTACCCTCCTCTGGTTTAATGTGAGCTGGCAAAAGATAAACATGAGCTGCCTACAAGATAAATCTAGAGATGAACACACTCCATAGTAAAATCCTCCACTGCATCTGTTCACTTCATATGAACAACTGCTGCAACCCGGTATTTTTGTTCCAACATACTTATGCATTTCATACATCAGTGGTAAGCGATTAGGCAGAGCAGCTCCAGCACTGCAAAGAGCTCACCAGCTGAACCGTGTGTGTGTGGGACGATCAGCTGCCAGGCTGAATCCACATGGATTTTGTTACCTGTTGCCCCTGTGCAACACAGTAATCAATATTAAGGGATTACACTCTAAGAACATGAGTGGGGTTCAGTTTTCTCTAAGTGACCCAAGCACATGCTCAACGTGTTTGTATGAGGAGATCAAGTGAAAGATGCATTAGACAATAAAGCAGCACAAGCCCACGTTCCTGTGGGCTAAAATCAAGGGCACATTTTCAAGCTCTGAGTAGGCTAAAGAAACCTGATGCCATCTGAAACAGCTTTCAGTCAGTGTGTGCCAGCTGGATAGAAAATTCTCATTATCTTCTTATCCTGCTTTATACCTTACTCGTTTTTTGCAGCATCTCTATAATAAAACAAATAAGTACCATCCCAGAAAGAGAAACGGAAGGGCCACACAATGTTTTCATTATGAAATGCTTCATATATTTACCTCCAATAGCTTTTTCATAGGAGCTAAGGATATTCATGGGGAGAGGTACAGCGAAATCAATCTGTGCCTGGAAAAGTTGATATGCTCCTTACTTGTTGTAACCTGAAGCCACTGCCTTCTTTTTTTCTCTCTCTCCCCCCCCCCCCCCCTTTTTTTTTTTTTTTTAATTACTGGTACATACATATTTGAGACCTGAGCCAAAATGATATTAGAAGGCATTCTGCTGCAGCTTTGCTGATTCTTTGAACTGGTCCTTTGACAGCAATAAACACCCATGCTGATAGCAGAGTATAAGGTAATTTCAAACCAGGTCTTAAAGCAGCAAAACCAGATGAGTGCTGAAAAAAATATACCTTATGTATGTGCATGTTGTGGTCGAGTATTGCAGCGTAACACCAGGTGCTCTGGTAACTCCTGGTCAAGGAGGTTAGAGTGCTTTAAAAACAATCATGAGGTAAACATTGCAGCATCCCATGGAAGCAAAGAGGTTTCCTTCACTCCACTCTGCAGCCTGGTAGAGAGACGATGCCTGTTTCCACCCCTGTGAGCCTGGGGACTCTGATCCTAGCAGGACCACAGGATGTTCATCCAGGAAACCATTGACAGCACTGGGACTGAACCAGCAACTCCCAGCCTTTTCTCTAACCAGGAACATTGTCCTTCCTCCAAGATGAAGGAAGAAAATAGACAGAGATACGCCAGTAGGCTAATGTGAGGACAAATGCTGTGCTAAATTTCCACATTAGACAGTGTTGATAAAGATTTCATCATTTCTATATTGAGTACACAATATTTAAAGTGCAGTTACATTGTGTCAAACCCAAGCACTCAATTTTGGGATTTAGTCCCCAAAACCATGAGATTAGTATTAAGATAGCATAATTTGTTGGGTTGAGGTTTTTTTGTTTTAAATTTGTCTCCTAATTTCTGAGTCTTGAGTCTTGTTTTTCAGATTTATTTTTTTTTTCCATGACAAGGAGGGTTAGAAACTGCCTTGGTTTCTGAAAGCTGAGATTCTCCCTTAATTACATGCATGGGTCTAGGAAATACACCAAATATCACATAACTTGGCGTTCTTAATGTGTTTTGTGTTCAAAGCACTTTGCAAACCTCAGTTAATGAATCCTGCAAGCACTGGTGTATTTGGAGGCAGTCAAAAATTATTGCTCTTACCAGGACTTGGGACACATTGGAGGATCAAGCCCTAAGCAAGTTGTCTCAGGGTCACTGGAGGATTCATAACTGGGATTGCAGCTTTGGGTTCCTCTTGTCTTGAAAAACACTTTTCTTATTAAAGATATTAGCACTCAAATAGAGCCTCATCCACTCTAGAGCATCTATTTACAGTCTAGGCAATTTTTCTTATTTCTGTTACTGACCTACTCTTCTAGCCAACCCTGCAAAGATAAAGCAGCATACAACGTTCATAAAAACAATGCATGAAAATGGTTTTTCAATTGAAATACCACACACCTCTGTAAGACCTAGGAAGCAGCAAAGCACAAAATGGCAGCTCATGTCTCCACACCTGTCTTTCTTCCCCATACGCTCATCCAAAATTTTAATGGGAGTGTTTATTTGGAGAAAGAAAATTTAAAAGCTAATGGATAAGAGATGCACACTGGGGGTTCAGAAGGCCCCAGTCTAGGGACAGGGAAGGTCTCATTACACCTGGAGAGCCCTTTTTCCTTTCACTGCTAAATCCCACTCTTAGGCGTCCCTTCTGGAAGGCTTTCTGAGGTTGGCAGTGTTTGCACTGCTTTGAAATGCAAGTCTCCCCCGCTTTGTTTGTTTTTGAAATGGTTTGAAAGGGAGGAGCAGACGTCCTTGGCTACTAAAGCTGAGCTTTCCCAAAACACAAGCTGCTGCTCTTTGTTTGCTTCTCGTTAATTAGCTGTGTGTCTAATTAGTGACAGGTTCCCTTTGGCTTTCCTGAAACCAAAGCCGCTCCATGTCAATAGAGGTCCATCAGGGGACTTGTCAGTGCCCGAATGGTTTCCAGCTGCTCTGCAGCCCTCCACATAGGCACACGTGCACACTCACCCACTTCAGCCGACTGACTGGTGACAGCCCTGCCAATGGAGATACAAGTCACTTTATCTGCACTGAACCTCTGACTTCAGCCAGGTCCAATCTATAAAATCCTAATTCACATCACATCGGAATTCACTGTAGAGACAGATTCACAGTAGGATTAAAAAAACCAGGATCTTGGTTTCTAACCCTCTGCTCTAGTCCACTCTCTCTTCCCAGTGTTTTGCTCTGACACTTTGGTGCAGATTCACCTCTCTGTTGTTGTAGTCTAGGAACACAAATTTCACTCAAGGGTGAAAATGACTTTTTTCAACTGCACAGAGCATCACTCAGCTTTCATAGCACTCACTGTACAATACTGTTATCGCAGTCTGTTTATTTAAACTGAGGTGAGCTTGGCCTGTTACCAGCTTTAAATTCACCTTTTTGGGGAATCATTGAAAAATCCCTTCAGCTGTACGTGCTGGTGTGAGGAAGAGGAAGGACACAGACTTGCACCATCCCCGGAGACCATGAGACTGTTCCTCCCCCACGCACATGCTTCCTGCTCTTCTCTGCTCACTTCCCCCCTACGGGTTTCCATCAGCAGGTCCCTAAAGAGAGAGGAGTTTATTTAATTCCCTACTGATGTCAGATCCTGTTGGTGCCAGAATGATTGATGGGCAAGCCCCATGACTGACGGGAAGATGAGCTTTCAATTAGCTGTGTGGGCTGTTTCCCTCTCTCTGCCCTCGCTCCCCACAGTCCCTCTGGAGCAGTGCCCTCATTGCAGGGTTTCTCTTTGTACCAGCATTCTGTATTCCCTACCCAGCACCATTTTAAACAAATCTGCCTTATTTTAAACTGAGCAATGTTGAACTTGGAACTCTGTCTTGGGCATAAAACAACCACAAAACACATCAACCCTGGGCCATCAGAGAATACATTTGTTCAAAAAAAGCCACAGGGTTCACCACATTTGATTCAAAACCTCTCTGAAAGCTTGGTCTGTAGCACCTGGCAGATCACATCTCCAGGGAATCACAGAACCAGGAGAAAAATCACAATCCTTATATAGTTCTGACTCCTGTTTTGCAGTAACTACTCTAAGACTGGACTACACACATGAACTTTGATTACTCCTAAGAAACACCACCAAGTGCAAAGGAGATGAGAATTCAACCTTTTTAGTTTCTTGTTTCTGCAGAACATGTAATATCTTAGATCTCACTCTCATTCTTGTGTAAGAAATCCAAGTCTTGTCACAAACACTTGTGCTGACAGGATGGCATGAGAATATCAAAATAGCATTTTCATTACCTCCTCTTCATATTAACTTGAGCCCACCAGATTAAAACACCTTAACCCAAACACTTTTACAACTATAAGATCAAGACAATCTTCAGCAATGAAAATGATGATCATTAAACAAAAGCATCCTTTGACTTTTCTATATGGTCTTGTGTTAAACTGTGATTAAACAAAACAACAACAACAATCACTCACAACCCAATGTTGAGCATTAAACCATGTATCAGTGACCCCATGAAGCCTCTTCCACAGCAAGTGTGCTTTGATAGCATCATGTCCTGGAAAGAACTGACCTTGTAAAAGTCATTTCCTATAGCAGAATCCAACTCTCTCTTAGAAGTTAAGCACAATTTTCACAAAGATAATATACTAGTGTTTCTTTCCATGTTGCACTAGAAGTAATACAGTTTCCTGGAAATATTTTACTTCACCAAGATTTTCCATGAAGAAGAAGCTGTACAATCTAAACATTGACTCCAGCCCAGAAGACTGAAACCAATTTCTTGTGTCAGAGTTTTTAGCAATAGCCAGATGTAGATGAACAGCAGGTGCCAACAGAAAACATCAGCTCTGGGCTCACATGCTCTTTACTGGCCAAATCCAAAACACGAAGCTAGGTTATCATTTAACTTTCCACAGTATAGCTGACCTAGTCAGTGACAACTGTGTGGAGATGAAAGAAATCAGGGCAGTAATGAAGAACTATATTATTCTGGGGCAATCAACTCCAGAAACAAACCCAGGGAGCTAGGAGTTGAAAGGACACATAGGCAGACTTTGCTGGGGATGTACTGAAGATATGAATATGTAAGACCTGCTCTCCTGATCAAAGCTATTTTGAGCAACTTCTATGAAATTCAATCATGGCTAGAGAAACTTACCTTAACCTAAATCACCTATGTTTGGTTCTCTGTGCCCCATCCTACTATCCACAAACACATTCCTGGTTTGATCCACATCTAGTAGACCTACACAGACTGCTTCACAAAGCTCACTACTCCCAACTCACAAGCACTGTTGTCTTCTGGAGTTTACCAAAGCATTTTTAATTCAATTCTGGAAAAGCACATCTAGAGATGCGCAGCATATATATATGATCGATGAATTTGAGATAAACACTTCTGTACTGACTGGTACAAAGATTCGTTACAAATTAAATAGCGTGCCAGTATCAATAGTGATTAAATACAGTTACAAATTCATATGCCATTCCAAATCTAAGCCAAATTTTCCTTGTTTTAGTCAGCCAACATAATTCAGTCTGTTACATTATGCTTGTACTGTTTGAGAAAGAACACTCCAGAAAACTGGAAAGAAATAGCCTCTATTTCCCTGTGGAAAAAGAAATCTCCAAGGAATGGCTCTGTTGTAGTGTTCCAGCATCTGTTGCTTTTCTAGTTCAAGCTAGAAAATACAGTACATAGAAATTAATGAAAAAAATCGAGCATCTGACAGATTTGGTTTGGGATCTAGGTGATATGTATGAGCAGATGCTTGAGACTTTCCTGTATGACATTGCTCATCCTTGATCAACTGCAAGTAGGAAAGCAACAGATATCATTAAATTGGGACAGAAAACCACGAAGGAGTAGAAGCTGAGGCATCAGTTAGCCTCACCTCAGCCTCAGTTACAGCACATGAGCCTAGAATAAGTCTGCTGAAATCAGTGCCATTCTTCCAGACTTACATACATGAAGCAGAGATTAGAAGGTAGTTCTGACAATAAATCAGAAGGCGTGAAATATCATCACTAGTTTCACTGCAGCTGGTGTACTGAAACACATGCCTTTCTGACAGAGAGATGCTATAAACAACTGAAGCCTGACACTTAGAACTGGTTTGGAGTCTGAAGGTTGGACTGCTTCATTTGGATCATATGCTGAGGGATGGTAAGATTGTCTACACACTGCCTGCTGAGCAGTTTGAAATGAAAAGGGAATCTGGCTTCAGTCTCCATTGTTCATCTGTTGGGAAAATAACTTGCAGAAAAAAAGAAAATGCATTTCTTTTTAGCTTTCTGTCAACTTCCCCTGCAATTAAACATTTTAGATCTAGTGCAAAGGAGGGACCAAGGAAAAGGGAAATAAGGGAAATAAAGGGAAAGCTGCAGAAGCAGCTTAATTATGCATAATGTGGAGCCAGATCCTACATTAAAAAGGCTATACAAGAAGCTTGGCAGGCCACGAGGGAAGTAAGATGCTTAGGACGTCTTTTTAGATGCTACATGCTTTTAAAACCAGGGCAAGAAGGCTATAAGAAATGCCATTAGTGCCAGTCAGTGTAGCACGTCTGGCTTCAAATCTGCCCTTGCAACACTGCCTGTGTTTTTTCATCTGTGTCTGTAGGAGAGAGCAGTAAACAGTTCTAGCAGAGCTGTGATGGTCAGATTTGGGATGGAGTTTGGAGGAAGTGCTCATACAGCTAGTGCTACCTCATGAATTGCTTGTCTTTTGATCTAATGGAAAATAAAGTGGTGGAAATGCAGAAGAGCTGCATCCTGACCTGGGGATGTGTTCCCTATAAAACATCTCCAGACCACTTGAAGCATGAAGCAAAGGAAAGGCAGAAGGATCTGATCTGGCCACTGACCCTGTCAACAGCGTTTGCTTCAGCCACTGGCAGCAGAGATGAGTGGGACACAGTTGTGTCTGTGTGTCCAAGCCCCATGGACGGGCAATGGGATTCAGAGAATCCTTTTGTGGAAACAGCCCTTAGAGCCATTCTCCCAGACTGGCTGGCTGGAGTGAGCAGGCAGAGGGCAGGTCCAGCTCGGAGAGGTTTCTATCCAAAGGACAGAGAAATCTGCCCCAGAGCAGGACGTCCTCGCCTGCTCGCATCGGAAGTAGCAGAGCAAGTGCATCAGCAGGACTCTCTCCAGGTTGCTGGTGCCCTCTGCCGGCCAACGGGATGAGGATTCGCCTGATGGGAGCAGTAAGGGGGGAAAGACCCCGGACCTCTGCAAGCCTGCGTCGGAAGACCTCAAACACATATCATCCCTTGGTGCAAGAAACTCCTTCCCCCTCCCCCGTCTGACCGGGTACCCCAGACAGACACACATCTGCAAAGGGATGAGGTGGTCATCATAAAATCATGCACATGAGATGACTGTGAGTGCCATTCTGAGCCTCAGCATCCCCATCACTCCCAGTCCCTCTCCAGTCAGCAAGGGCAGGGCTGAAGGGATTTTAAAAAATCACCAGCATTTGTGGTTTTGTCTTCAATGAACAGCCTCCTCAACACATACTGAAGTGTGTCAGCCTCTATATTCCTGCAATATAATGGGGCAGGGGAAGCACAGCACAACCCAGGAGCACTCTACTTGTTCAGAATGAAAGAGGAGATTATCTGACTAGGGCTAAACAAGAGCCCTGGAAGTGCAAGCAATGTCCAGAGGTAGATGAAAACAAGCTATACTGCAGCCATTCTGGTGGCATAAGATAAAGGGGCTGATGGCTTAAAGAAAAGGGCTCATTGCACAGGAGAAATGAAGGGTAATCTGCTCTTTTTATTTCCTGCTCATGTCAGCTGGTGATGAATTAGGAACATGGATCCCTGCCGAAGAGCTCCCGTAAGCCCAACAGCAGGCTGAGAATTTGGAAGGTTCAGTTCCACAGGGACCCTGCCTTGTCCAGCAGCATCCTGCTGCAGCTGCCTGTGGGCTCAGGTTTTCACTGCAGGTTGAGTGAAGAAGCAGGAGCTGCCTGGGCACTGCTGCTTTGACTGGTAGGGCAGCCTCCCCCATGAAGCTGATGAAGGGGATGAGGAGAGAGGAAGAGGGGCTCTTTGTTAACGATGTGCTGGCCTTTGAACTCTGGACCTTTCCTCTGGGGTAGGGAAAGGGCCAGTACAGCAATATGCCAAGATCAATATGCTCTACTTGCTCTAGACTGGCTGTTCTCAACATTTCTTCTCACCATTCAGACAAAATCTAAGTTTGGAAATTGGTTCTCATTTTCAGCAAGGCCTCTTTCTAAAAGGGCTCCTCCAAAAAGCAGCTAAAGTAGTTTAAACAAACAAGGCACAACTTTGTCACAAGGCTGTAGCTCAAATACAACTAGGGCCCAAAGAACATGGGGTAGTTGCAAGATGTGCCTTCTTTCAGGACAGGGCTTCCTGAAGCAAAGGGTATTTGATCTACAGCACTCAGTACCAAGCTTGTGCAAGACAAAGAAAGTAATTTCCAAACTATACCCCTGAGGCCCAGAAATGAGATCACACATCCTATAGATGGAAAAGCTTACTGAGATTGGACTCAGATTTTAAGGTGGCTGCATACATCCAAAGCTTTTCTGCTTTTCCTGGCTGTGTCAGTGTATCTGAAAAAGAATATTGCCTCTCCCTAGAAACCCAGCCTCCTTTGCCAAGCTCTATGATGAAAGGAGAGAGGTGTGCTAGGTGATCACTTTTAGTAACATTGGGATACAAGGACATGGGGATATTCATCATTCAACAAGCTCACCTTTTGATTTCCATACCTGCAGCACATGGCTGCTCCATCCCATTCAGCTGGAATTTACTGAACCAGCCATGCAAGGAGTGACTGAGAATTAGGAATGAAGACACGGTGCCTGCTTCATGCAACCCTGAGAAGGAAGGAAGTCTTGCAGTTCATTTGACAGCATCTTTACTGCCTTTGCCCTCCTTGGCACAAACCAGGCTGAAAAGGCCATCCCAGAGCAAGGAAGGGTGTCCCTGTGAGGGGCACAGTGGCTGCACAGTACTATTTATGATACAGGCATGCTGTAAATAGCTGAAAGTGAGCGGCATATGTGTTTGTGACAGAGCCAGTCTAGCAAGAGAAGTTGCTGTAACTTTTTTACAGGTTAGAAACACTGCTCTCTTAGCACAGCTTCAGAGGACAGCATGTATCTCAGATTCTGGGGATTTCATGCCCCACCAGTTCAGAAGAAGCAGCAGAGATGCTTTCATCCCTTCAGCTCCAGCCTGTGTCCATACTCACAGCTCAGGAGCAGCCAGAGCAGGCTCAGAGCACCTGCACTAGGGGATTGTGCAATAGCCCACAGCCTGAACACTGTTTCCCACACAGAAAATGATGAGCTGGCCCCTCCAGATCGATCTGCCGCCCTCCAGCTTACAACAGGCTTAGCCTTTGGCCACCCACTGCAATATTATTTCCTCTCTGTTTGTTAGGGTGGCACTGTACTAAGGAAGTCCTTTCTCAGACCTGTCTTGGAGCCAGCTGACCTGGGTAAGAGCCCCACTTCTCTTGTGTAAATGTGCATCATTCACTGCACCCCACACTTCAGATGCCAAAGAGAAGAACAGGCCTTGGCATCTGCTCTGCAGGCCCAAGAGGTGTGCATTGAAAGGCAACTGCTTTCAGGCCATGGGAACAGCTCTATCAGGTCTCCATTAGAGAAGGCGATGACAGTCGCACTTATACAGGTGACTAGGTTTCACCCATAAGAGACAGGCAGGAGGATGCTTTAATGAAGGACACACCAAGAAAAAGCACCTTCTCTTGCTTAACCTCTGCCCCCCTGGTCCTTGCCACCCACAGTGAGCTGTTCCCTGAGCCAGAACAACCAGTTCTGGTGGCAAGAGCTTGGCTTGATGTCACAGAGAAAGGTTAGAGCTTGCAAGAGATTGTGCACTTTCCCGCACGTTTTCCCTTTGGTGGCACTGCAGCACCTCTCCTTCCCAGGTGCCCTCTCCTGGACTAGACTTCAATTAACTCACAGCCTCAGGCTATAAATCAAGTCAATAAAAGGGGCTGTAAAATAAACATGAACAGGTCTTCCCCTTTCCATTCAAACGTACTGAAGTGGCAAAGTCTTTTTTCCAAGTAGAGCTTAGACACCCTGTGCTTCACTGGCCTCACAAGAGGGAATTCAATGTGCTCAGATATTAATACAGGTGACCTGGTCACTGGGATGCAGGTAGCACTAAGTGCCCCATGGCTTGGAGGTCAGCCTCAGGTCGCTTCTTCAGAGTTTCCATGGGGTGGACAGGTCTAATTTACAGCTCACGAGAGTGGGAAAAGAAGATTTTAGAGATGGAGGTTAAATAAGCAATGTGGTTGTTTTTCATTATAAGGCCATGCTTACCAGAACATAAAGGCATACATTTCATCCAGCAGACCTACCTGACACCTCAAATAAGTAAGAAAACTAGATCTTCAGCCTCTGAGCCAAAATCTGCTTCAAGGGATGCCCATGGGGTCAGCAAAGTTGGCTGTGTGACACTGTCAACACAAAGGACTAAATTCTGCTGTCAAAGCAGCAGCAGTGAGAACTGCGACCTTTTCAAAAATTTGTAGAGGAAGAGAAAAGAGGGTCTATAAACCATTTTCATTTGCAGCGCTCCAGCGTCTAAAGCTTCCAGCTGAAAACAGAGCCACAGCATGTCAATTACTGTAAGCCAAAGTGAGAGAAACAACCTGCTCTCAAGTAGTGAAATTCCTGTAGGCAAGAGGAAAAAAGAAGATAAAGCAAGAAAAGTAGAGCTTTAGTCTGGTTCTCTCGATCCACCCATGGCCCTGTATTCTCTCACTGGGTGATGAAGCAGGATACCCTCTCCAAAGGCTGTCAGGAGCAGCCTTTTAAAGCAAGACCCAACTTAGGGAAAGTTCTTTCTCCACCTCTGGTAGAGTTCAACCAACTCTCTATGCTGCCCAGTAGCGCAGCAGTCTCACTCACTTGGTCTACAGAAGAGAAACCAGCTTTACTACTCCGAATCACTGCCAGTTCCCTCCACATTCCAGAGTTCACATCAAATGTTTTAATAGTCTTCAGAGCCATATGGAACCTTGAAACATTATCTACCTTCCTGAGTCAATAACAGCAAAGTATCAGTAACTGCCCAAATCTTTGCACTACCACGCCCTTTGGAAATCTTCCATCTCCCTTGTAGCTCATAATCCAGCCCCAGGGAGCGTCTAACTCATAAGAAGACTGTTTGCCATGAGCTAAATCCTCACCATATTATCATGAAAGAATGGATGAGACAACCGCAGCTCATTTTCATTAGCAAAGGGTCCACAGCCTGTTCAGAAGAATGGAGCTTCTCCTTGCATTAAGGAGTGAGTGAGCACATACACATGTACCTGCAGTGGAACAAGAAGGGTTAAAATCCTTGGGTCTGTCCTTTTGTGGCCACTCTGTCAGTGTGGATTGTAGGTTTGCAAATAAGTGCTCATTCAGAGAAGCAGGTGAGACATCTTTAGAGTCATGAGATGGATCAGAAGATACAGAAAAAAAAGAGTTCAAGAAAAGAAGGAAAAAGCTGAAGGGGCCTGGAGTCTTCCTTCAAGTCTTTGTCCCTCCTCTGCAAATGGGGAGCTATGACAATGCTCCTGTAGTTTGTCCAGTTAATTATAGAACAATATGGGACTAAGGCTGTGATGGATTGGTGATTTACAAGATAGGGGTGTGAGAGCCAAAGAATAGTAATTACACGGGCGCTTCCACATTGCCTATACAAGTGACTGGCTAATGAAAAGAATCCCTCCTATCTGCCTTCCCCTCCTCGATAAGAGCCAAATGCCACACAGGTCTGGGTAAACAGCACAGTTTGGCTTCACTCAATCTCAAGGGGTGCCCGTTGTCCTTCCCACCACCCTGGTCCTGGAAAGACACCTAGGGAGAAGGTCCAGCTCTGGCAACAGCTCACCTTCGCTGAAGGGAGTGGATGCCCAGGGCAGAGATAAGAACCACTGAAGCAAGGCCACAGGCAAGGGGACAATGGTGAGGCTTGGGCCGCAAAGCCATCCATCACATGGGACACAAAGCTGTTGTCAACAGGGACGGCAGCATCCCCCAGGCATGTCAATTGTCAAGTGAGCTGGATGACAGGCTTGTCAAGGATTGACAAGGCCTCTAGGGAGATGCCAAGAGAAGAAGAAAGACCATACAGTGAATGTTGAGATCCCACACTGGTGCCAGGAAAGGCCATGTTTTGCAGATTCCTTCAAGGCAAAGAAAGTGTAAATCTCTTGATAATCAGGGTTGATTTTTCTTAACTGAAAGATTTCTCCAGTAGCTAAGGATGCAGGACTTTTCCTTGGTGTAAAGGAATATTGCAACTGCACAAATTAAAGCCCTTTATATATTCTAACCAAAAAAATACAGGCTCAGAATATTCAGGGACACCACCACCCCCCCCACCCCTCCCTACTTCTCTCAACAGCATGAGCCTTTCCCTAGTTAGAATGTTGTAACACTGAGCACATACGCAAGAAACCCCACCTGCCCTTACCTCTCAGCCTGTATCTTCCAGCTCTGTGACCAGCAACTAAGTGAGACAAGCTTTGCTCCAGGTACTCCATTATAAAACCAAGGAACATAGCAGGGCACTAACTGCTCAACAGAAGGGTTGCAAGGGATGGGAGCTGTAAGGTGGTACACATGTCAATCTTGACTCTCCTTCACACTTTATGCACATCCCACACCACTACTTAAGGCTTGCTTTAGCAATTGCCTTTTGGACGAGCCCTTTCAGTGGATACTCTTATTTCAGACTAACATAGCAGCTCAGTTTGATTTCCTGACCCACTCAAGCCTAATTGTCCTGCGTACACAAGCCCTCGCATGAGTAGCTTCTTATATATGTAGTTCCACCAAATCATCCACCTTGAGGGAACAAGTAAATTTCCAGCAGGTCTGACTTCCACATGAAAGTAATACAAGAACAGTCTTTCAGAGTTCAGTACTGGCAGAAAACAGGAATGAAACACATGTTTCTGATCATTTCAGAAGCTCCAAAAAGTTAGATTCAGAGAATGGGCAAGAGTTTGAAGGGGAAGAGGGGAAACACGTGCTCTGTTTGAAGTGTAAGGTCTCATTTTTTTATTAAGCTATCTTAGCCACTCTTAACACATGCACATGAAGTGTCAGCCCAGGGCAATGTGCAAAGTAGTTCATGATGCAAATATTAGAAGTTAAGACATCCCAGAGCTTGGAAACTGCTGAACCCAGCAACGTGGTCTGAGCTCACTATAAAGGTTAAAGTGGAGATGAAGGTCTGAACTCAGACTCACTTAGAGTGGGGTACATCTTGAATTATAAGCTGCTCTCTCTCTTCTCGTTGCAGCTTCTGGGACTTTCCTTCTCTGTGTCATGTTTAATGACTTTTTGCTTATTTTTCTGCAGTCGGGAGAGATGCCACAAACCTGGAGCTGGGCCCTTCCACCCATTAATCAAAAGCTACAAGTGCTCTTCAGGGAGACAAAATCTCTGTGTGTTTTCTCTGATATTTCTGGAGCACAGCGTGGAGGGCAAGGGGGTTGGGCCAAGGACCCCTAGTTAGATTAACATTTTATTCAGAGACCTATTAATCAAAGTCAGAAGTGGCGTGAAGCAGCACCAAGGGAGAAAAATGGCTGGACAATCAAGGCCCTTTCAAAAAAAACCAAAACAACCCAATAAAACCCCTCTCAGCTTGTCCTGATTTACTGCAACTTGCTCACAGTACTGCATGGGAAAGGGGGGCATTTGCAGCCTCTATCCAAACACGAGTGGACCATACAGGTATATTCTGGCTTTTTTCACATTAAGCAAACAACTCTCTGTATCCTGCCCCCAGCACCAGTCAAAAAGGTCCCTATCTTCCTTTCTCCAAAGCATAACGAGCTTTCATGCAAGCTTATACTTTTTAATTATTATTTTTGGAAGACAGCACGATTAGACTTCTTTTTCTTACAAGGAAAGACAGGCTCAGTTAACGGGAAGAGGTCTGGCCAGCGTTCTGCTTGATTAGGGCCTTTTGGAAGGGAGCATTTCGCCCCACAGAGGAGGAGATAAATGGCCTTATACAGTATGTTACTGACGGGGGTCAGGCACATATGTGTTGGGAGACTGAACAACCCAACATTTGTTCCCTCCAGCACCGGCACTAACCCATCATGAAACAGAGCACAGCAGTGCAGGTGGTATGAGCCTGAAAACACACAGATGCACCGGGCAAAGTGCAAAGGGAGAATTTTTATTTAAATTAAAGACCAGCCAGGGAGGAATTCAACACTTATCTCTACAGTTTGCCCCAAGAATGCAGCCACTGGAGCCCAGCACATTTCAGAGAGAGTCCAGCCAATCTTTGACTTCTGTCTCCACAAGCTGTTTGGAGAATGGCATCTCGAGGATCTCTGAAACCTCAAGGCACAGAAGGGAATTGGGCCCCATAGCCCAAAAGTGTAATGGCATTAAGAACATTATTCTGCAGGGGTTTGACTAGTAATACCACATGAATTAAACAGAGCCCAGAGGAAAAACTTGTGCTTTCCTAAAACCTTGTGCTTTCCTATGAAAGTGGGATAAGTCTGCTGGAAGACAGAAGACAAGGCTAAGCTGGAGAGCAACATTATGACCAGTCATGCCAAGCAGTTCCTAGGAAACTATGGCAGATGCCTTATATGGAGACAGCTCTGCTGCAAGGGAGGAGAGAATTGGCTCTTTCTCAGAGGAGACAGGGAAAACTGCATGCATATATCCTCCACCCAGGAAGAGCCAAGGCATCTCCAACAGCTTCAGGCTGGTTTTCTCCTATGGCAAGTTTCTGGCAGCTGCTAACAGCAGGGAGACTTGAGGAACTCAATCCCTTCTCTTTTCCCCAGGCTTCTGCCCCTTCCAATCCCAAAACACGAGTATATGGAGGAAGAAATGGATTTTTCCTGTACAGATACATGAGACGCCAGGCAAAGAGAGGCTTGTGGAATGCACAACCCAATGGATCTAGTTTCCCAGAAAGACTGCTCTGGCCTTAGTAGAAGGTTAATTAACTCTGGCAGCTCAGGGATGGAAAATGTCCACTTTCTGCACTAGAGTGCCTGTCCACGGGTGAAGAGGGGGCCAGGCAAACCATAGGGGCAAAGGTCCATATGCAGATAGACATGAAAAGCTTGGCTGGGCTTGTGCCTGGGTCCTGTGGGAGGAGCACAAGAAAGATTTAGCCAGTTGCTATAGCCAGAGCAGGGTCTTGTGAGTGCAAGGGGAGAACAACAAAACCACAAAAGAGCTATTAAAACACAGCCATGCCAGGCGTAGGTGGAGACGTATTATCTTATGGGGCAGGCACGCACTCTGCCCTCCCTTCTCTGAGCATCACAAGTGCCTTTGTATCTTGGCCTCCAGGAAAGATGGTAGAGGGCTTGAAGGGGCTTGAGGACACATCCCTCCATGGATATGGTAGTTCACAAGTAGAGGAACTGAGTGTGTCACCATAGCATAGCAGAGAGAAATGAAGTTACTCCAAGGCCACGCAGACCTGATGAAAGCAGGCTTTGGCTTCCCTTCCACACTGAAAGAGGACACTGTCCCATATGTCTGTGCACACTTGAGTGAAGTGTGTTTGGGGATGGAGACCTCTGTTCTTACTGCTAGTTCTGCACCTTGCCAGACTGCAGGATACATTTAATGCTCAAAAAGACCAA
The DNA here is from genome assembly GCA_013401335.1 of Brachypteracias leptosomus. Classification (NCBI taxonomy): domain Eukaryota; kingdom Metazoa; phylum Chordata; class Aves; order Coraciiformes; family Brachypteraciidae; genus Brachypteracias; species Brachypteracias leptosomus. Next base: position 233,730 of record VYZX01013311.1, read on the forward strand.
AGTCAGAGACATCACTGCCCAGTGCAGCATCTCCCAACTGCACCACGCATCAAAAGCTGCCCTTGTTCCCTGTTATTCCTCTAACACCCAGGGTTTGAATATTTTGAGAAGACTCATGGCAGCATTTTACAAGACTTCTGGGAGGTGGCAGCAACTACCCATTTAAGCACAGGGCCTGGAGACAGACACTGCCCCCGAGACCCTAGTGTCAGCCTGTAACACCAACTCTTCCAGCCTCAGGCTCACTGAAACCTAGAGGGAACTTGACTATTAACTTATTATGAAGAACAAGGGAACACAGTCCATCTTCTGCAGTGTGCAAATTATTGAGAAGAAAGCAAGGAAGAGCTACAAGCAAGATAGCCACCTTAGGCTGCATATCCTCCCCTCCCACTTCCCAGGAAGCTGGTGCAAGCTGCAAGGGTGTTCAATCCCGGTTTTGCCACTGATGTGCTCCATGAGAGCAGGCATGTCCTAAAACTTTCCCTGCTTCAGTTTCTCCATCTTTGCAATAGGTGTACCAACTGGTATTCAGCTTGATAAAGCCCTCTGAGATCCTTTGATAAGAAGTATCTATAAGATAGATATTTTTCTTTTACTGAGGATGTTCCCCATACTTCCTAAAAAGCAGGTTCATCACAAGGTAGGTAAAAGGATGAACAGTGCCTGGAGCTATTTTAAAGTGTCCCACGCTCCAAAAGGTAACAGACCAATTCCTCTATGCTAAGTTAGGATGGAATAAACAACAGCTGGGAAGTTTACAACTCTGCTCAGGAAAGGCTCTCTGTAGCAAAAGGAGGGCGAGACATTAACACAGAATTTCTGCAATTCCTTGGCTTGCTACTCAAGATAAGTATCATAGCCTTAAATATTTGAGGGAAATACTAAACCTAAACAACGTAAAGTAAGGTTCAAACTGAATTGTTTGCAAAGAATAAGGAAGGAAAAGAGAAGGAATAGAGGCCAGGAGGCACTGGACAAGCCAAGGAAAACATTTTGAGAACACCATGCCACTTAGAGCAGTCAAATATATTTCAAAAGCAGAGAAATAGTTTTTCAGTTTATTGCATAGCCAAGTTGTAGGCAGGAGGTATATCCTTGCCCCTGCTTTGAACCACAGATACACCCTCTCCTTCTGCCCAGTATTTTTCACTCACAAGTCTCAAAGCACTTAAAAATATTCAAACTTAGAATACTTCCGAGATTAACTTTCTAGATCAAGTTTCTTGATAACTCTACTCAATAAAATAGACTTCAACTTTGTCCTTCTGCTCACAGAACTGCTGTAAAAGCTGTTTTGCTGTGAAGCTGCAGGGTGCCTCATGGCAGCCCACAAATTCTACTGCTTTTCCCTCCATTGCAAGCTTAAGCACAATATTTTATGTTTTACGTACAGCTTGGCATACACTGACTTGGGTGCAGAGACTGCAAGAGAAGAGCCTCCTTTCCTGCTGTGCTGGACCCTGAACCAGGGCTGGATTAACCAGAAAGGTAGGAGGGCAGAGCAGGAGCAGCAGAAAGCCAGCGCCAAGACAGGCAAGGAAATCCTGACATTCCTCTCTGAGTCTGTAACCAGATCCTCCCTCCTCTGTTATTCTTGCCACTCATTCTCCATCCCTAGGAATTGCTGAGGATACAACTAGGCCAGCTAAGTAGGCAACAACTGCTTCAGCATTTGCAAATACTCAGTGATTGTCCCAGATCAAGCTCCTTGTTGCCAGGGAACTGCCCATCAGGTCTAGCCCTTGTTTCTGTTCACTCCTGGGTCGTTTTCCTGATCGTGTGCACAGACTTCATCCTGAGGGCTGTTTGCTGTCAGCTTGCTTCGAGCATCAGTAGAACTGATGCTAAACTCTGCAGTGAGGATCTTCCTCCCTAGCCAAGTGAGGAAACCTTTTCCTGGTAGCTCACAACAGCAAAGGAACAGCCAGCAGTGAATGCTCCCACACTCCTACCAGGGACTTCTTTGTCTTTGTAGTGCTCAGCTTAGACGTCCCTTGCTCAGGGAAGTTGAAGGGAAAGACCTCTGAGGATGGGTTAGTGCTGGCCAGCCTGGGCAGCTAGTGAGGATGCCCCAGCCACAATGCCATCCAGCAACTCTGGTGAACTCCTTGTGGCATCAATCCAACCCTGCAATGCCAGGTGGGGAACAGCCTATCTTAATTGATACAGGGAACACTGGTGAACCCACTCATGGCCCAAGTATTCAGGAGTAGTGCTCTAGAGAAAGGTACAAGACAGTGTCCCATACTGTACTAAGCTATCTCTTCTAATGGGTAGTCTCATTGAAAACACAGCACAGTTTACACAAGGCTCCTGCTGGCTCTAACAGCAGAGAAAGCAGTTCCACACAACCTCTTAGCTTTACACGCTTCTTGTCCTGGGCACAGATATCCATCTCCATACCAGTTTACTTCAACTGAGCTTCTTTATGCCCTGCTAGTGCCAATGCAGAGGGATGCAGGGACTTGGCAGGGTGCAGCTGTTAATCATGCAGCAGCCAAGCTCAGTGTCACATCCCACCCGCTTCCCCCACCAGTTGTCAGAGCACAGCCCAAGGAGACATCAGGTCAGCATCTCTGGGGCTGCAGCCTGACCCCAAAGGGCAGGGAGGCCAAGGCCCTTGACCACACTAGTGCCAGGCCATCTGTGTGCTGGATCAGCCATTGGGATCCCTGCCTGCTCCCTTCCCTTGCACGCAAAAGGCAGCCTCCTGCCCTGTCCTCCTATCCCAGCAAAAGCTCCTGTTTGCTATGCACTCCAGCTGCTTCCAACAGAGGAGATATTCCCTCTCTGACTGATATTTCCTTTGAAATAAGAGAAACATGGCAGGCGCTGGACTCCCAGTGTGTCAACACATGCAGCTCAGCACCTCCAGGGGTCCTGGGAGTCCTTTCAAGACCTGCTGGATCACTGTGGTTAATAAACTCTCAGCCTCTGAGCAACGAAGTCTTCTACTTTCCAGGGAAGAAACCCCAAATGCTGTCAGTCCTGTGCTGCTTCCATCAGGTGGATCCACTTGCACAGCAAAGCACAAGTAAATCTGTAACTGAGGCAGGATCCAGCCTCTTGCAGGAAGATTTATGCCACAGAGGCTTGGCTCCAGATAGAACCATAAGCCACCTCTCCTCAACAGCAGCAGCCCACTAGGCCATGGGGTCACTGGTAGTCGTGTTAACAAAGATCAGTTACCTCATCCTCCTCTTTCTGTTCCTCTGCTGTCTCATCCTATTCAATGAAAGACACTTCAGCAGACACCCTTTTCACTATACAAGATACAGAGCTAGTGGAAACCATTCAGTGAATTATATTTTATTATGAAACCCTGAACTTGTCAAGATCAAGGAACATTTGATGTTAAGTATCTACTTTTAAAATATAGATTTAAAAATATATATATAAATCAGTGGACTTGTTTAGATGTCTGTTTTCCAGTTCACAAATATTGAAGGTCTAACATTTGTATTACAGTAAGTTTTCATTTAGAAATTCAAGTGGGTTTCTAGTAAGCAGGAGGGTGAGCATGGAGATGAATGCAGCAGTTGCATGCCCTGGGTTTCAGCTGAATCATTTCCAAGATAGACTTTTTTCCCTAAGATGGGAAATATCTGAGGTAATTTCCCATCCCACATGAATTTCACAATTTCCCATCCCCAGGAACATATAGTGCCTAGCACATGGGGCCCCACAGACATCTACAGATAAAGGCAAGGCAAGGTAGGAATGCTGGAAACTCCCAGACAAATGAGGATTGAAATTGCATGCTAATTTTTCCTTGGCTAATTAACTGCTGCAACAAGTTTGCGGGATACAGTACCCAATTTTCAGCCAAATTTCCTCTCATTTTGACAGGATTCAGAAGCTTTCGGTGGTTTTAGAAATACTTGCTTCACTGTACATAGCTAATGTTGCACTACTAAGACATGCATAATCAAGTGCCCTTGCCCCACAGCCGTGCCTTCCTGCCTTGGATCTCATTAAATAGGAGATCCTTCTTGGCAGTTTGTGTGCATGGCCTAGCACACACTCCAAAGGCTCCTTCAGTGGACTGTCCTGAAGCCGATGGCAGAACAGGGCAGGGCTAGAATTTCACTGCACTGCCTTTGCTACACATTAGCAGCAGTTGCATGTCCTCATCATTTTTCTCCCCACAGATCTAGAACAGAAACTAGGGCACTGGTTTACTGCAACACACAGTGACTTACCCAAAATGTGACTACTCCCGGGGTGTGAACATCACCACAGTTCAAACCACACTGCGCTTAATGGAGAGCCTTTTGTCAGATCCACACGTGAAAATAGGTCTCATCATTTCAGATTACAGACAATGCGATTGCCCCTCTCTCCACCCTTACCTTATGTAAACATATCTCTTTTCGTCCTGTCCATGCTCACTCAGTCAACACAGAAATAAAAAATATTACAATCCTTTTTTTGCTCAGGCCAAGAACCAGCAATAGACAGATATAAACCACTCCACGTGAAGCACTGTAGGAAACTGCAGGGGAATTTGCTCACTGAAAGGCAGGCACAGCACTTGGAGGGAGCTTCCCTTCATTTAGGGGTACGCACAGAAACGACAACATCGCTTCTTGCACTTTTGCAAGTTTCAGGCAAAGAGGTAAAGCAGCAAAGGGATCCTTAAAATGCTATTATTGGTGGAGAGGAAGTGATCAAGAGCACTAATGTCTTGCTTTTAAAGCCTTCTGAGCTTGGATCATCAAATTAATCAGTTTGATAGTTTTGGTGCAGCTCAGTCAGCAAAGGACCAAACATGGGAAAGCAGCAAGCTATATTTTATGTACAGCTTGAGAAATGCTGACAGCACTGGGAAGGGTGGTGAAGAGCAGGTACCAGCAGAATAGGCAGCAGCTCACAGCAGAGGTAAAGATGAAACACGAAGGATGATGCCAGCTTTGATTTGAAGTGAACAGCCAGTGCAATGTGGAGGCTTGGGACTGGACCTGGAGAGAAGTGTTACAAGGCAGGAAAACACATACAGCTGAGCAGGGAAAATGCTTCTGCTTCATAGGTTTTGATGTGGACAACCTCACTACAGCAGATGGGGATGTATGGAAACTAAATATGAAGCCCAAGTCCCACTGACTGTCATTTTGTCTCATGTCCCCACAGAACAAAGATTTCATGCTTTACTTCTCTCTCCCTGCAGAAATCCAGGGAGCTGATCTAATATGAAGATTCACCTGAGAAAGGTACAAAACAGCCAGGGGAAAAGCCTTCATTTCACCAGCAGGTTCATTCACAGAGATCATGACACAGCACATAAGGGGGCCATTGTCTCTGGAATAAAATCTCCATTTGAGCTCTCTTCTTTGGCCATGATCAATGGAAGAGAATTAAAGTCTCATCCTGGGAAAAAGATTAGCTTGCTAACACTGTGTTGAAAGATCAGGTCAAGGAGATGCAGAGCAAGTGTGGGCACCTTCTGGCATATTCTCAGAGCATGTACCTCCCACTCATCCTCCAGGCACCTTCCCATCTCCAACAGGTATGCCAGCAGAGACTCACTGCTCTCACCACTCAGTGATGATGGGCAAGGTTTTTTCACCACACCTGTCAGGGGATAGATTTCAGCCCTCCAAAGTTCATCAGGCTAAACACCCAGCAGAGAATCAACACACTTTCCATCACAGCTGTAGCAACACCATTCCTACCTTCATCCCCCCTCAGTTTCAGCCTGATGTTTTGAAATGCTAACAAGAGAAGAACTGCTAAACTAGCGATTAGAAGTTCAAAAAGCAATGTCTGCTGCTTGGGCAACTAAGTCTGGAGCACCGTTGTCAGTCTCTTTGGGCAGACACACATCACACTTGCCTTCATCCTCTCCGAAGCCCACATCTCACGTTGTTTTACTAGTAAAAGCAAACAGGAATTCAAAGGCTATTTGCTGCCCTCTTCCGAGCAAACCCAAATCACAGGTCAGTCCGGGTACCGGCTCTGGAGCCAGGCTTTCCTTGACCGAGCACAGCTCCGCTTCCGTGCAAAATGGGTGACACGGGCACGTCATCAAACAGCTATGACACAGCAGGTTAGAAGTGATCATCAGCTGTTACAGGCTAGGATGGTAGATCAGTGATGCACAGTCTAAACCATTAGGCATCCATAGAGGGCATTCTTAGCATGTTGGTTTCATAACTCTCGGGTTAATCCTCCTGTGTGGAAATATAAGGAACCTCCCAGCGTATTCTGCATTCAATAGTTACAAACATTTCAGAGCTGCAGCAGACCATGAGACATGTAAAGAAATAGGAAAAAAAATTAAGAGGGTGATTTGGGGGTTTCTTTTAACTAAAACCATTTTTTGTGTCCTCCAGAAGTGCTCTATCCTGTCCTTTCAGTGAATGTACACCTTTATATACAGACACAGCATGTGGGCACATACTATCTCCAGAACAAACCTTAACATTGCAACCTGCTGCTTTCAAGGCATTTATCCAAGATAATGAATTGTTCATGGAATCCTGTTAAATTAGACCATTAAAGCCCTCTAAAATCAGGCTTGTGAGCCTGAGGGAGACTCAGTTTTCATATGCAAATATATTTTAAAAGTCATTTCTAAACATTTCTAAAATAGTTCTTCTCCCATGTACCCTAGAACAGACAAGATGTCCCATGATGTGGAATCAACACTGCTTTACTTGGCACTCTGTCTGGGATGCCCTGCATACTTCAATCCTAAAGGGAAATGAGGGGTTTGAAAGCGATGAGGTAGCCTCATATTAATGACTGTGAAAAATGTCTTTTTCAATTTGTGAGCAATGCAACAAATCCCAGATCAGGCTTCTATCAAGGCATCCATTGAACGTTCTTATTTGGGTCCATGCACAGCATACGGCTGTGACTACAGGAGACTCGGATACGTCATGCTTCTCCAGGGTTCCCCTCCATATGATCTCCAAGCACTTCTTGGTCTCCAACTGTTGCATAGAATTGGCCTGTCACAGTGTCCAAGCCCTGCAGTGGATGATAGCAAGTTGTTCTTTATGTGTACAAAGGGGATATCACAAATGAGGGTATAGAAACTATGAAAGTCTATTTAAAACAATAGGGAATGGGTTCCCAGGTGTTACATGAACCCAGACAAACTGTGAAGAAGCACCCACAGCAATCCTGAATCAAAACATAACCACTATCACCCTAAGGTACAGCAACTTAAAAAACTGGTTCTCTGTGGGATTATGGGCTAAAATTCTCTAGGTTTCAAAATCAGCTTGCTTTGCTTTCAAGACTCCTTTTACTCTGCAAAGCATGCAAAAGTCACCATGTAGATTCCTGAAAAACAGGGCATCTGACATTGGGGAAGGCACACTGGTTCTTCCTCCTTTTAGCTACCAACCATTTGGTCCTTCATTTGGAAGTGCGGACCTGATGTTTAGACACCTCAGGTTTGGAGCTCTGCATGATGGAGGCTTCAAACACACTTTGGTTTGGTTTCCCAGGGGTTTTTAATCTGGTATCTTTCAGAAAAAGGAGCTGCTTGGAAGCACCCTGAGCCTTTGTCAATGCAGCAGCCTGTCCTACAGGCCTGGCAGCCCACCCCTGCATGCCCAGGTGTTGTATCAGCCTTGATACTAGGAAGCTATTTTCAAAGCAGCTTAATAACTTGCATTTATCTTTGCCATATTTCATCACTGCTTCCCCTTTGAAGCCACTGTGAGGCCTTAGACAGTCCTTCCCTTCAGAAAGTAAGCCAGTTCTCCCTTCAGCAGCAGCACAGCAGATCCTCCACAGGCCAGTGGAATAAAAAAGCATCTGTGATGTGCAGCTTTCTGAGCCAGGAGAAGCCAAGACACACAGGCTCTAGATTTATGGATTAGACATGCTGCCATGGCATACAAATCACTCTGCGCCCAGTGCAATTCATTATCATATTGCTATGGCTGGTCATATTCTTCACAGGTGCAAATAATGCCAGAAAGGCTTTTTACCTTTCTTGTGCCAAGACCTAATGATGCAGAGCCAGGACCCCTCCTGCCTCCCCAGGGAAGTGAAACCAAAGTCAGCAGTTGTTCTGTCTTTGTGGGCACACTGAGTCCTAAAGGTTTTTCCAGCACCCCACAGCAGTGCTGACAGGCAGGCAGCTCAGCAATCACAGGGCTGGGATGGTGCCTGCTTCCAGTCCAGCCTCTCCCAGCAACTGAGCCTGTGCCTATCAGTACCTGCCAATGTGCACTAGCAAAATCCTCTCACCCAGGTAAATTCAGATAAAAATCTGCAGGCAAAACCAGGGATTCATTCTGCCACACTAGCACACTTTGTAATAGCACTGGAAAAGCAAGGGACCTTTTACATCTCTTGCATGTATCAATAAAGGAAAAGGACTTCAACAACAAGCATGAAACAGCTGAAATAACAGCATAATTTGCCTAAAGAAATGAGAAGGAACAGGTGAAGGGAAGATGGTGGGTTGTGCTAATTCCTTACACACCTGCATCTTGATTTTGGGAAAAGGACACTGGGGAAGAACAAGCCAGAAAACAGACTTTCTATTGCTATGGAAAGTTTGTTCCTTAGAGGAGAAAAACCAACCAACCAAGCAAGCAAAAGCAACAGTACTTAAAAAATCAGATTTGAGAGTGTCAGGGGGCCTCATAGAGCATCAGTTTGCACACCTCTACATAGTAGGTTCCTTAGCGGAGCTGTATCCCCTTCTAGAAGCCACAGTCACTGGTGATATTGCAGGGGTATATCACAGCTCCTAGCGAGAGGTGCATTGTCTACAAAGTCCAGCAAGGTCCAACTCCCAGAAGTAAAACCAAACCTGATCTGGAACTCCATTTCCTTGGGTGCTACACCACAACATCCAGTCAGGCTAACACCACAGAGGGTTAGTATTGAAGGGACATGGGACAGAGAGAGGAAAGAGCCTCCTGAAGCAGAGCAGTTTGTCACTTACCTCATGTCAGGCTGGTCCACGCAGCATGATGAACGTCATCCTCAGCTTTCGAGGGCATCCACCACATCACATGCCAGCCCTCCCTCGGCACGGCACATTGCACAGAGGACCCCATCTTCCCATCTCAGCCTCCACCCAAGCACCAGGGGCTTATTCCACCACAACACTCCACACTTTTGTGGCTAGCACAGACCTCTGAGACGAGCTGAGGTGAGGTGAAGCAACCTGAGGCAGAGGAGCCCCAAGACCCTCCTTTTCTCCTCAGGCAGCCCCTCCAAACGCCCAGACCAGCTCCTTCCTCGTCCTCCCCCTCACAGGTTTCCCTCAGCAGCCTCGCACCTGGGTGCGCAGGCAGCTCCAGGTGGGGGCGGTCAGCCCTGATCAGGACCCTTAGGGGGCATTCAGCAACCGTTAGTGACCGTTAGGCTCCGCTCACGTGACCTGTGGGCCCCAGAGGGGATCTGGGACCCCCGGGAGCTGCTGGAGACTGAGGGCACCAGGGTTGTTACCCACAGCTGGCAGGAGCATCACCCTGCGGCTGTGCTTGCACCTAGAAACACCCTCCTCTTTCCAGCATGAATCATACCAAAATAAGCAGCAACTTTAGTGGGACTAGAAGGAATCCTGCATTTGGAATAATTTGCTTGGCACAAAATCTGAGTGTAACGGAGTGTGAGAAACTGCCACCAAGATACCTAGCGTAGAGTGGAAGAATAAGCCATTTATGTCATCATGCATCACTATTTTATTTCAGTTTTGCTTCATTCCACAAAGAATTAAGGGACATCATAACCAGTGGGTTTTGCAGTTTGAGGCTCCAAAGAAGACCAGGTCTCTTGTGCCAGGTGCCGTACAAGCACAGTCAGAGCCTCTGGGCTCCACAATTCTTGGCTTCAGGGTGAATTTCTCATAAACATTCAGGACCCCAATCTGACTCAGTACATCTTGAAGTCAGTACTAAAACTTAAGATTAGAAGGACTGAAGACAGGGTAAAATGGGGTAGGGTTCTAAACATCCCGTTCCTCTCTCCCCCAGGAGAACATAGAAAAAGATGCATCAGGCAAGAAGAAACATCCTTTCCCTTTTATTGGGGGAAACTGAGCCAAGGTAAGACTAAGTCACCTGTCCAAAGTTACTAAGGCAATCTGTGGTAGCACACACACTGTCTTTCTCCATTGTCCTAATCCAGTACTTAACTGTTCACTGCTCCTCTCTCTTCTCACCTGACGCAAAGCTAGCAGGAACGTTATGTAAAGTATGGCTGAAATACTCTCTCACAGGAGGGATTGAGCACCGTAGCCCCTACAAGCTTGTGAGCAATTACAGTCAGTTCTGGTTGCTGTAGTTTATGATTTCCTTAGTCTACCAAACTAAAACTACTCCCAGCTCAGCAAAGCAATCAAGACCATTCTAAGGAGTTTAAAGCATTATAATACACAAGATCAGGTCTTTGGAAATCAAGTGTCTGACCAGTTCAAATTCCGTTTCAGACTGCAGCCAGGATCAGATGCTGCGCTAAATTGTCCCCTCTGGATATCACAAACCACACGACCTTGGCACAGCATCACCCAAGGGGGGGGAGGGTCTCCAGTCTTTTGAGGTTAATCACTGTTGAAGGGACTTCTTGAAGAAGATACTCAGGTGTCTACATGCTGATGTAGATCTTAGGTGGTGGTCCGGGCTTCAGCAGTCATTCTCCGAAATTTCTTCAAGTAGACAATGATGAAGATAACCAAGATACCCTGGAGGAAAATGAGGATGAAGAGAGAGAGCTGAGAGAGGAGAGCCAGGCTGCAGTACCAGTACTGGCAAGTGGAGATGATCTCGTCTTCTGTCAGATAGGCGATGATCCGGTCCTGCAGGTGAGCTGGGGAGGTGCATCTCACATCCCTGTATAAGGTCCGGTTTTGTTGCCACTGCAGCCAGGAGCGCAAGTAGAGGATGTCACAGCTGCATTCCCAAGGGTTGCCCTGCAGGTAGACTACCTGGAGGCTCTGTAGGTTGTCAAAGAGCCCATTGGGAATAGAGGTGAGCTGGTTGTAACCAAGTTGGATAATTTCAGCTGAAGGGCGAAAAGCAACTGGTAGTTTTGCTACAGTTAGGCCTTTTGATGTGCAGTCAATAATGTTGGTGGCACACTTGCATGGCTCAGGGCATGTGGGTATCACGAGTGGAAGGAAGCCAAGGAGAGACAAGAAAAGAATTCCACTGTTCATCTTCACCTGCAAACACTTCCCTGTGACACTGGATGAAGTGGAGACCAGGCAAGTGGACACTACACACTCTAGGGCTGACACCACAGCCCAGGTCTTTCGTTGGTTTGTTCTGAGGATGAGTTTCTGAAGTTGGGTAAATTTGGTGTCCTTCACAGGAGATGCAAGAGGTCTGAAAGGAACAGAGTTAAAAGAGATGTTGTGCAAATTCTTGGTCTCTCATTACAGAAGAGGGAATGTTCCTGGTCTTCCAACCCTGGATTTGAGGTGGGATATGAACAGATGGCTACTGGGATGCTCAGCTGCAGCCATTAAATTAATTTTCACTAGTCCTCAGAACTGCTTGTATTTTCAGCATTACTGGAGGCACATCACTAGGAATAGCCAAGAAAATTTATATCAAGGAACCAAAATTAGAATATGAAACTGCTCATGCCTTACCATGGTTTTGAGTTACACCTCTAAGCAAGGCTTTGTTCATTCAAACTGCAAGAGGGGGTTCAGAAATAAATTCACTGTCACCACAAGTGAAAAATAGCCTTTCCAGTATTAACCATCCTCAGCCAGCAGAGAGAGTGCTGACCACTGAGGGGGGAGATCAGTGGATTATTCACCTCCAGCAGGTGAATAACCTCCTTCTGGAGCTGTGACCGTGCTGGAAACATGCGTCAATGAGCAGTCCCATGCCACCACTGAACACATGAGCTGCTATAACTTTAGAGAACAACTACACGTCTGCAACAAGGCAGTGCTTTTCTGTGCAATCTGTCAACTAAATAAGAAGGAAAAAAAAAGGCAGAAGGTGGCTTTGTTCACTTACCAGAGTTGTTCAATTCTTGCTTTCTTGCTGGCTTTACAACACAATAGGAAGGTCTCAAGGCAGTCCAGCCAGTGCAAGACTGTTTGTAGCTGCACAGCCGAGCTCCCAGATAATCCTCTTGCAGCTGGCTGGCAAGATAAGGGCCAAGCTCATCCCAGGGACACCTCCCACATGAGACCTTCCTGCAAGTTTGCTGCATGTTACCGGAAGCTGAGGCTTCACCGAGCAAGTCTTCCAAGAAAGGAGAGCTGACACTGCTGGCAAGAACATGTTTGCTGGGAGAGATGCTGACAGCACTGATAACTGTGGTTCTGGGCCTATATGCTCACTCCAACAGAAACATCCTGAAGTCTCAATTAAAAAGTAGGAACTCAAAATGCGTTTCAACCTGGAAGGTGACGTTACTGGTTTGTACCACACTCCCTGAGCACTGTGGCCTTTGATTTCCCATCTCATCAGGAAGACTGCATTTGTCAGAGTGGTGAGATCTAGCACTTTGCAGTGTGCTGAGCCTGAGGTTTTCCTTCAAGCAGTGACACAAGTCTACTCCTAAGCAGCAATGGAAGATCTGCTGAACGAAATGGTCTTCCAGTGAGCATGCTGGTGCCAATAGTTGAGCCAAGGAAAAAGATCCTTCAGGCACTTGCATCCTCTTGTGATTGTTATAGGGGTAAAAATACCACTCTTGGTATTTCATTGTCTACATCAAAATAAACTAGTTAGATTCACTGGTAGGACAACAGGCTGGGAAGGATAGTGCTTCAAGGGACTGCTCTTTTGATAGCCAACTGAGTTGGCGGCTCCAAGTGAGTGCACTTGCAGTTGCTGAGAAAGACTGACCACATCCTTTATCCAGAAGCTCCATTACACAAATACTTGAACAGGTAAGTCCAAGGGTCAAAACTACATTTAGGCAGAATCTTGTCTTCTCAAGGTCATCACATATTCACAGACATTTTTCTGCCATCAGCCTGACTCTAGGCATTGGAAATACTCCTTAGGATAAGGCCACCAGAATTACAGTGTGACTGTTGTCCCATTGGTCCCAACTCTCCATTACCTTGTACTGTGCACATTGTACAGAGCAGAAATGATGAGTATCCTGAATGTGCTGATGTTAAGAGAATTTAGGGTGTAAACAGCAGAATTTGGCCCTACCCAAAGGAAAAATCTCTGAAGCTCTAAAAAAACCCGATTGAGCTTTAAATTTCTAGAAAGTTGGAGCAGATGATTCCAGTTGGTTCACAGTGGCAGGCAGGCATAGGGTGAAAGAGATCTTAGGCTAACAAATGAACCCAGTTTTTCCTGCAGGCCTGCTTCCCGCTTGGGAGCAGCCTGACCACTGCAGGGTAAATTTGCTCAGCAAACTTACCTTGCCTTGTGCATTTGGTGCCATGTTTATCCACAGGCAGGTGTTCAGGCCAGGTGTGGCATGGAGCTGATCTAGAACCAGACCCATTCTGGCTCTGCAGGCAGCATAGACTCAGCAATGCTCCTCTGGCTACTTACACCATGGATTTCCTGGGACTGGATTCTGCCCAGCTGCCCACTGCTGATTTAGACATCGCTCCTAGGGGAAGCTTAAGGATAGAACAACTTCAAGATCATCTTGTCTAGCTTCTGACATAAACAGGCCACAAATCCCATGCATGAAGCCCTGCCTAGAGCCTGCTCCTACAGAATTAGATAAAAGGAGAAACAGCATCAATTTTGCTCTCCTGCCCATAATGTATCACCAATGTTACTCAAGGGGACTGAAAATTAAAAAGAAAGAGGTTGAATTTTTTTAATGTATTTATTTCACTGATCAATTCAGGTAGTAAACATTAATAATAATAACAATAATCATTTAATAAAATGGATATGTTTTAAAAGGTTTCATTTTTCTTTGTTCACAATGACAAAATGTTCAAACAGAAATTTACAAAAAAATATATATTATAATAACCCAACAGGTGGACAGGAAACAAAGAGCCTAGGAATGGAGCGGGGTGTGAGGAAGTTTCATGGCAGGAGTAAGCCAGTGTTAAAGCACAGTGGAGTTTGTGAGGAGGAGCAGCGAAGGCCATGACAGAGCACGAAGAGTGGGACCCTCTCCTTCTCTGGGGGTAGACATACGGGGAGGCAGCAAGGACTGCACAGGCAGGACCAGCACAGCAGCAGCACACAAGGAGTTCATGCCACAGCTCCCTCCCCAGTCAGGCACAAGGTCCAAGATGTCATATGGACAGCCCCAGCTGCAGCCTGGGACAGCTCTGCCAAGTGGGACACCACCCCTGCAGCAACTCACTCAGCAGGGCAAAGCCTGGCTGAGGTGTGGGAATGTGCCTCAGGGTGCAGGGGTCACACAGAGGCTGTGGAGGGTTGCGTGAGGGGAGGTGTTAAATTACTTTCCTATGCACACTTCTCACTGCCAGAGCCAAATAGCAAAGCTACACTTGTTCAGGAGTCTCTTCTCCACTTACTGTGCAGCTCAATGTACAAAACACTCCTTTAATAAACAGATGCCATCTTCCAGGCCAGAGTCTGAATCCCTGGTGCCCCCCAAAGTCAGTCTCTAATCCCTTTCCAGGCAGCTTCCAAACTCTGTTGTTCTGGGCAGGGAACCTACTACAGAGAGATGTGATTTCAGCAGTACCACTCCCCCTCTGTAGAAGCCAGCTCTGGTGCCTCACTCCTGTTATATTTCCTCCTTAAATGCCTTGGTCCTGCATGTTACCAAAGACAAGTTTAACCTTCCCCTCTCCTAGGCTGGCACTGCCACTGTCAATACAGGGGAGAATGAAAGAAAAAAACCCAATACATTGTTGGATGCTGCTCTTGCCCAGCTTGCACTTTTCTGCCAAGGGGCTTCCACCCTTGCTTTGTCCTTCCACACTGTGCCAGGGTCTCTCCCCTGCCCCTATAGCCCATGTTCTGGCTAAGCAGAGTTTCTGTACAGTGAATAACTGGAACCAGCCAACCTACTCACCACCTGGACAAGCCTGGTCAGGACTCTAAAGCCCCACAGGGGAATCAGACAAATGCAATGCCTAATAAGAGAATTTAGAGCCTGGCTATTCCTGGCCAACAATGTGCTTCCTACCCAGGGAGATCTACTGAGGAGAACCAGAGATGGAGTAGATACAAAAGAGGAAAGAGGACAGAGGAATCAGGCCAGGAGCCAGAGGAGCAGAAGGGCCCAGCCCATGGCAGCACCCTCTGGAGCTGGAGGGAAGAGTCAAGTGTCTCTCCCTCCAACAGCCCAGATTCCTCATGAGCACAGCAGTGTTGCTGGTGAGGCCTGCCCTGTCAGGCACATCATGCTCTGGGGCTCTGCTCTGGCTGGACTAAAGTTAAAAATACTGCAGAAAGCAAGAACAGGACAGAAGCCTCTGCCCAAAGAGTGCTCTTATCTCTGCCCAGCAGATCCACCAGCCTTCCCAGCACTGAGACAGGAAGAGCCTCGGACTGGGGAGGGGCAGAAGGGCTGAGTCCCTGGGGAAGGGCAGGGGAGCAAGTGCCAGGTCTGCTGGGCTGCACTCAGCCCCATGCAGTGACACTCCTGCACCTGCTGCACCCACCCAACACCTCCCTGGGCAGGCAGCTTGCAGATCAATGGTACAAGCTGCCCCTACAAAAATGGCCCTTCTCCAGGAGAGGCTCAGGGGTAGAAATGCAGTTGCGAGATTGCAAAGGCCAAGGGTAGGGCACAGCTCTGCATTTGGGGTTGGATTTTAGCCCTAGGGTTTCTATCCCCCTCCCAGTGAAGTCCCAGCCAAGCACTCTGGCTGCCACCGTGCTTTTCAGAGCAGACACTGGAGACACACCACAGCTGGGTAACCAGAGTTAAACCATGAAATACCCTCACCCAGCTGCTGCAGGGCTCTAGGGTTCCCCCTACCAATACCTCCACTCCCATTATCTCCTCCTTGCAGGCAGCAGTCAACAACTCATCCTCTCTGCCAGAAAGGCATAACTAAGAGCAGTAGAAGATGTTTACTTCTAACCTACCCCAAAAGACTCAGTCCCTTGCTGCTCAATGCAAAGATTCTGGAGTTTCTTGATAGGAAAATCAAGACCAACCAACTAAACAAAAAACCCAGAAAAACACGGGCAGGAAACCAGGCAACCATCAGGACCCCTGAGCAGGTCAGTGCACAGAGAAACTCCCAGCACCAGCTCTTCAGGCCAGAACTGGCTCCAGGCTGAGAAGTCCAAGCAGCACAGGTCAAACTCACAGGAGGGTACGGCTGCCTTTACAATGCTTGTGCTGGCCCCAGACAAGGGGAACAGGGAGTGGGGCACAGCACCTCAGTTGGGAGTAAACATTTACGTGCATTGACATAGATAGTCTTCAAGTTCGTACACCAGAGAAACCAGGACTTTAAATACCAGAGCATTCCCAAACAAGAGATTAGTACATGGGAAAGGGAGATCTTTTTCTTTTCTTTTTTCTTTTTTTAGGATGCCTTAGAGATTTCCCAGGCTATTTACTTTAAGAAAAATAAAAAAAGAAAAAAGAAAAGAGAGTAACTGTTAAAAAAGAAATACACATCAGTTAACTGTTAAGTGAACAGCCTCCTCCACAATCCAGCTGACCACAAAGCCAGCATCGCTGCTAATAAATTAGAGGGTGCAGGTGCAGCTCTTGCCCACAAGTCTTTATACAACAGGTAATCTTTTCTAAACGTCCACAGCTCTCGCCAGGCCTCAGATGGTCACTAGAGGATTCCCTCCGCCCTTCGAGTACCTGTCTCTCACTGATCCTGCATCTGCTGCTGCATCTTCTGCAGCATCTCTTGCATCCGCCGTAACTGCATAGGACAGAGAAGAGATAGTCAAAAGGGATCTGTTGTGACCGGGAGCTGGTGATCTGCTGGGGACAGTCCCTTGGATCTGACAAAGGGATCCCTCTGAGAGTATTAGGTTCTGCCTGAGCACAGAGGCATCTGTATCTGGGGTGGAATGAAGCCACATTTCCCAACAGAGGAAGCTCCAGCTTTCACACTCCTTTCACGCCAGGAGCCCATGATGGTGGGAGGCAGGAGTGGGAAGCCCCAAGACAACCTCTGTGGAGCAATCCTAGAGAAACTTCTCAGATTCCAGCTCCAAAACACCAAGGAGGCCCAGGCAGACATGGGTCTCACCTCCTCATCCTTCATTTTGATCAGCTTCTCTGTCTCAGTGTCCGGTGTTGGGAGAGGAAGGATAGGAATTGGGCTTTCTATCCTGTTATCCTGAGTCAGCTTGCTAGAGAGATGGAGAAAGGGGAGAAACAGTCAGTTATGGTTCAGGCTGGCTGGCTTTGATGTCACCATGCTGTAGCTGTCACTCATGATGGCAGAGCTGCCAGCAGCATGGCAGCATGCAGCCAGTCAGGCTGGGCAATCTAGCCCAGTGTGTGGGATGCATGCAGATGCAGAATAAGACCAGTAATAAAAGTTTTAAAAATAGAACCTTGTGGGTAGCTAGCAGAAAATCCAAACCAGGCTTACACTGAGGGAGTGGCAGTGGCCAAAAATTCCTGGGCTGAAACTGGGAATTCAAGATGCCAATTGCACACTTTCACCACTTGCAGTCACTGTTGGCTCATTATTTAGTCAACTCCAGTCCTGGAGCTTGGGATATCCTCCCAAAACGTCTCTCTAGACAAGGACCCTTATCCCACTGCTAGAAATGTTCACGCTCTGCTTTTAACTTAAACTTTTCTTAAGCTGAGCAACTGCTTTTTTCATTGTGCTCTTCTTTTAATAGATACATAGCCTACCTAAATAGCAGCTGTGACACTTCTCACAGATCTCCAGCATTTAACATAGTTATTTTTGGATTCTCTATTCCCACTGCTGAAAAAGACAGGCTCGCCTGCTATGCAGAAGTACTGAGATACATTGTGTGCGAACAGAATGTGCCAATCTACACGTTTGCACACATGCAGGGCTGTTCCCTGGTGAAATGCAGCCATTTCTGCTCTGCAACGTGGCAGCACAGAGCTATCTGGCCAGTTCAGGCAGGAAGTGAAAGGAATGGTTTACAACAGATGAGCCAAGACCTACTTAAACCTAAAATCTGTCACCACTATTTCAGTTATGGAAGGGAGAAGAAAAAAAAAGAGGTTTCAAGTGAGAAGCCCACGATTGTTCACTCTTCTATTTTCTCATCATTGTGACTAAAACCACAGAGAATCAAATGCAACAGGAAGACAACGCATAGCAATCTTTGGAGATGTGTTAATTGCCTGGGCCCTGTTGTTTAAGAAACAGCTGCATCCCAAGGGTCATGCTGTCATCTGGATAGAACCGCAGAACACCTTCCTCTTTGGCAACGCACACAGGTATCACCCATCACAGACATGGTTTATCCCTTGTTTCATTAGGCTGGATTTATTTCACCCAGTGCTAGGAACAGCTCTTCAAAAGGCCTATTTCCCAAGATCTGCAGGACAGCATCCCCACTATGGGTTCAGGCTGTGGGAGACATGCTGGGATTTGCTATTTTACTTCCCAGTGTCCTTCCCCAGGCTGCAGCCCAGCATGTCCCCAGTAGGCCCCACAACTTCCTGACTGACAAGCCATTTTGAGAGCAATCCCAGCTCCATAGAGAGTGAGACCCCTGCCACCTCTGGTTGAAGCAGTGGGGACCCACCTGGTCATTTGCTGGATGCACTGAGCTCTGTAGTTCTCATAGTGAACATCACAAGTGACATCCTTCAGGTCGTGCATGTGTGTCCGGATCAGCATGTT
This sequence comes from Brachypteracias leptosomus, assembly GCA_013401335.1. NCBI lineage: Eukaryota > Metazoa > Chordata > Aves > Coraciiformes > Brachypteraciidae > Brachypteracias > Brachypteracias leptosomus. Next base: position 252,403 of record VYZX01013311.1, read on the forward strand.
CCGCAGCTTCACAAAGTCACAGTGTGCCTGGTTTTCCACTGTGGAAACAACAACAGGAGAGTTCTTGGATGTCACACCTCACCAACCCTCTCCAGGGAGCCCCTTCTCAACTCCCACCACCCAGGCTAGACTACAACTCCCCCCTGCGCTCCTTCCTCATCCTCCCTCCTCCCCCCTCTCTCTCCTACTGCTGCATGGAGCTCTCCCCCTGGCCCTAGTGTAGGCCTTGATGATGCTCTGTGCTTCTTGATGCTGAGGCCAGGCTGCTGCAGTCAGTGTCGCCAGGACTTTTTCTGGGTAAGAGGATTAATTAAGCCCATACAGCAGAACTCTGAAAGAGGATGCTGCTCCCAGGTACATGGGATGTCACTGTTACAACCACAGTGATCACAGCCAGCGTTGGAGACAAATTGCTCATCTCCTCAGAGTTTAGGACTAATCAAAAGGTCTCTGTAGCCCCCGAGAGGCAAAGCAAAGAGTAGGCAATAGTCTGAAGACCTGAAAGAGCTGCTTTTACCATGGCAAGCCACACTCCAGGTAGCGCTGAGGGACTCTGTAGAGAAGTGTTGTGCTCAGTAGCTATGTGCCTGCTGTGGTGATCTCCATTTACCTCTCTGCAGGGCTGGGGGAAGCTGGCTGTGTCAGGCCCAGTGTTTCACAGTTACTTCCACTGCCAAATGCCAGCACTCCAATAGGCACAGCCCTGTCTGGAGCCAGCAAGAGAGCAGAGCCAGCAGCTGGGCAGCCCAAGCAGCCAGCACCAGCCTGCAAGCACACTCACAAGCTTTTGGGATCTAAAGCTGCAAGAACTTAAAGCAGTGCACCAGCGTGGGGGGTGTCAGCAACAGCAGCAAAAGCCATTCCAGGGTTATTCCACCTACAGGCTTTATGAAATTTCTCCCTTTAGAAAGGAGGAGTTAGACATAAATAGATTGTGCATCAGCACAGCCTCCAGCCCAGCAACTCCAGCACATACAGGAATGGCAGCAGAGGAGGGTCCCTGTTGCAAGTGCCTGCCTGTCCTTTCCCCACCCCTGCCTGCCCCTGGCTCCCAGTGCCAGCTCCCAGGCACACTCTTACCTTCCACGATGCCCCAGGGGTAAAGCCGTCCGCGCACTCGCTGCCCTTTCGCCTCCACCACAGTGTTACTGCCGATGACGGCAAACGGAGCGCTCTCCTGCAACGAGAGGCACCGCTGAGCCCAGCTCAGCATGGGGCTGCCCAGGGATCCCTCCTCCAAGGGCCAAGCTCAGCTGGTAGGAAAGGCACAGGTACATCCACATGTGCCACAGCACAGGACACCACAAACCAGATGCAGAGAAAAGCCTGAGGCACTGGGATCTGCAGACTGCCCAAGTCACAGCCTGACCTCTGAGGGAAGCTGTGTCTCTCTTGGCAGGTGTCTGCATCCCTTCTTTGAGGGGAAGCTCTATGAGGAAGTCAGAGTGGAGAGGCTGGGACATCAAGCAAGTAGAACAATGTAGGCTTGTCTAGGTGGAGATGTACAGGCTGTGCTCCTCTCTGCTTAGAAGGGAGTCAAAGCCAATTGAACCTCTCTGACAGGAGAAACAAGGTCATACTGTATGCACACACAGGGCTGACTCAGCCTGGGAGAGGGTCAGGCCTGGGCTGCTGGGGCTTCCAGACAGGCCTGTATGATTGTGTTGTCTGCCTCCATGCAACTAATGTGTCACAGTGGTGCTACATCACTCACAAATCTCTCCTCCTTGCTGATGACATCACTCAGAAATAGGTGCTTATAAATACTGTACAACCCAGCCTTCATCTTAAACATACAGGCTGGGGTAAACCAAGGAAAGACTGACACTGCCTGGTGGGAGAGCAGAAGTGCCATGTCTTCATGCCATACTTGACTTCATGGCACCAGCAAGGACATCAGGACCTTCTCCAGGCCACCTACCACATGAGCCGATGTATGCTGTCCCCTGGGTATCAGCAGCACTGACCTTTGGCACACATAGGGCAGCTCTGTCTCTTTCTGAAGCAACCTGCTGAGCAGGTTCCTTACCTTCAGCTCTCTGTCTTGCTGTTTGAACTCCTCATCTTCATCAGAGTCACACTCAGGAAACTGGTACACTTTAATGCCAAATTTGTCAATCTCTTCCCGGATCTGAGCCCATGCAAGACAAAACCAAAAGAATGAAAAGCTGGACAATAGAGAAATGCTGGGTTTATGCCTTATTTGTGCTACCATGGTTTTGCTGTAGCCTATAGATAGTGAAGGGATTTGATGTTTCTTCTAGAGTTGGCCTCCCTGCAGAAACCACTTCCCTTCCCACAGTAGAGCACCGCTGCAATTAGATTTGCAGGTGTATGTGTATATATAAATATATACATGCAAGTGCACTATATACATTTATAAATATATCTCCCCTCCCTCCTCAGCCCATCCCTGCTGTCACATCAGATATACCCCTGCAGAAAAAGGGCATCTCACCCTCTCCTTTAGCTTCCGGATCTCAGAGGGGATCAGGCAGTCGGCTTTGGCAATCAGAGGCACAATGTTGACCTTCTCATGCAGAGCCTTCATGAACTCAACATCCACAGGCCTCAGCCTGCAGCAGGGTCAAGGAGGGACATGATTAGCAAAGACATCCTGGAGCTCCCCCTCCAGCATCTCCCACTCACTCAGCACGAAGGGAGAAGGACAGCACTGTCACAAAAGCCTGAAGGAGCGCTGGGACTGCCCTCAGCTAGGGCTGTATCTTCAGGAAAGCTGTCTCAGATTTTAGCTGCTGAATGCCTCACACAGACAGGCTGGGTATTTACTCCTTTGCAGACCAAATACTGCCCAGGCCAGAGCCTGGGGCCTTGATCCAGCTGCCCTCTGCCACAGGCAGCCAACACAGCTGCTCCAGGCTAGGCTGGCACATGAGCCAGCAAGGGGCTGGGACTAAAGGCAGCTTAAAACTGGCATTATTTCTCCTGACTTCCAAAACGGGCTGTAAAGCCTGAGGTAGATCTACTCTGCCTGATCACAGGCAGTCTGTTATGCCAGCGAGAGGGAGGAAAGGAGGGAGGTGGTCTGATGCTCAGCCAAAAGAGCATCCGGATGGCTCTTCTCCTGTACCAACAGCCCTGCCAAAGCACAAGCTGTACAGGGCAATCCTGAGGCACAAGGGTCTTCCCTCTGGACTAAGTCACACCCTGGGTCTGGAGTGGGGGCTCTCACCCGTGCCCGAAGGGTGAGATGAAGTAGAGGCAGCAGTGCACTCGGTTGTCCTGGATGTTCTTCCGGTTCAGGCCGCTCTCGTCCCGGAAATACTGTTCAAACTGCTGGTCAATGTAGTCGGTGATGGGCTTCCAGCTGGGAAGGGCAATTCAATCAAAACAAGATCATGTGTTTAACAAGACAATGTCTCCCTAGGAACTATGAGGCAGCATCACCCCTTTCCTGCTGCCAGACACCTTTCCTGTGAAGCACCCACAGAAAACAGACGTGGCCAAGGACTAGGAGGATGGCAGCAGTGGCCTGCTCACCACTCAGTGTTGTTAACAGCATCTCCAAAGCCTGGTGTGTCCACTATGGTCAGCTTCAGCTTGACACCCTTCTCTTCAATATCCACCGTGTGCTTGACAATCTCCACTGTCTGGTTGATTCTCTCTTTGAACAGGAATACACAAGTTAAAGCCAGGCAGTAATGCTGGGGGTCCCTGCTCATACCCACAATAAGCTGATTCCCTCCTCATCACTGAGTACAGGGAGTAACATGGGTTTCAAAAAACCCTGATTATCCTCTAAGAAGCCTCAAGGGAGTGGTACTCAGGAAAGCCAGAGTTAGGCAGACAGACTCTGAGGAGATACACAAACCTCTGAAGTGCTTGTAGCCCAGCTGTTCTGAACATTTTGTCCAGTCACTTGGGAAGGTGAATCCCTACCACACTCCAGCATCTCAACATCTCAACCCAAATGGCAAGTGGTGCTCTGCAGTCTCATCTTCCCTTTATAGAACAGATGAGCCCTACAACCAAACCCTTTTTGCTTGAATACTAGTGCCTCTACAGCCAGCAAAGGAGAGCAGAGCAACAAACAGGACTGGGATCCAGCCAATCCTGTGGCTGCTGCTTAAGCAAGGAACCACAGTGCTAGTCCTTAGGACAGTGTAGATCTGCAGGCACAAGAACCATTCACCCCGTTTTCTCCCCAACTTACCCTCTGCATTGAGGAGCTTCCTGTCTTTGTAGAGGTCTGTCAGGAACAGGCTATTCACCAGCGTGGATTTGCCCAGACCCGACTCTCCTAATTGACAGAGTGCAAAGGGGAGGAGGGAAAAGCAAGTAACACGACCCACTAATTGACTTATAAATGAAACTCTGAATGAGGCTTTGAATCCCGAGCCAGAGGAAGCAAGAGAGATGAGCTGTCAGAGGCTGTTTACTGGCATTACGTTTTTCCAGCAGCAGGAGGACTTTTTCTGCAAGATGTCTCAATTCTTGTACAAATGTGATCTCCCAGCTCCTCCATCCTCACTCTCCTTCCCTCCCCTTGGCCCCTGGCTGGCCTTGCCCTCATCACCCAGATCAGCCACTCTGTTGGAGGAGAAGCTTCCTTGACTGGGTCAGGAGTGGCCCATTCCTCCTGGGGACACTGACTGACAGCAGCAGAGGCTGGAGAGCAATGCAAGGTCTGAGACAAGGACCAGAACAAAGCAAGGGGAGGATCCAGGCATTAAGAAAGCACCTAAGGGAAGTGAAGAAAGCTGGTCCCCTCCACGCACCCACCATGTAGCCCAGCAACCTCCCTCCACGGGCAGTCTCACCTGCGACCATCAGGGTGAAGTCAAAACCCTTCTTCACGGATTTCCGGTGGACCTGGTTTGGTAGAGTGGCAAAGCCCACGTACTGCTTCTCATGGTCCTGCAGGGCAGAAGTGGATGAGAGCAGGTCAGGGTGTGCCGCCCCTCCTGCTTGAGCCTCACACCCTGGCAGGGAGTTGGACTCAAAACTCATGCCAGTGTGGGGCAGGGCATGCACCTCCTCTGGGCTCAGGAACTTCTGCCTTTCCTGCAGGTGGGCACAGAGGGCCACGTCCTGCCAGCCGCAGCCCTGCTCAGCTGCTCTCACCAGCCAACACAGCAGTTCACAGCAGCCTCCCAGCACAGAGAACACAAGGAAAAAGGCACATCCCATCATTCCCACCAGAGAGCACATCTGGGACTGCTACTGACAACCTTCTTAACTCTTTGCTTCTCTTACACATTTACAGGCTCCCTTTACAGCAGGGTCACCAAATGTCACTTCTCCCCAGGTCTTTCATAGTCATTTCTACATCTTTCCCTCCAGAGGTGCATGTGGTACATGATGAAGAGCTCTCTGCAATTAACACCCCAGGACCTGTGGTGTCCTGAGCTGTATCTAGAGGTGACTTGGCTTCTGCTTGACCTGAGAGGGGATTATTTCTTGCTGTGTCACAGCCACTCCTGGCTGAGTAAGAGGAAATCCTGAATAATCTCTAGTGTTATTTCTGAAGAGACAGAAGTTCAAGGAGTATGGCAAGTGGGAAGGTGCAGAAGTATTGATAACACAGGTGAGATGTGTTTGGTAGGGGTATTACATAGTATTACTAGAGTGTCACTTACTGCCTGACCACCCCCCAGATGTAGTGCCCATCACTGAGCGCTCTCTTACAGCATAAAAGCTGCAGCCACCCCCTAAGTGTGGCACACACTCTGTACAAGCTCACCAAGTGCACCTAAGGAGCGACGTGACCAATGGTGTGTTTCACACGCACAGGGAACACATTCCACAGCCAGGAGCAGACACGAAGCCAGTGCTGCATCCCCAGGGCACACACCCTGCTTGTGCAGGGGACATCTCAAAAGGGAAACACAGCTTGTCTACAGGAGTCACAGATCTGCTCCAGGTACTGCCCTCAGACTGGGCTCAGCACAGGGTCTGGGGCTCCCAGCTTGGGTGGCTGCAGGTAACTGTGGGCCACACAGCCCAACTGCTCCATCCATCCATCCATCCATCCATCCTCCACCTGAGCACCCCTGGTCTCTTACAGCCCACACCCTCACAGCAGTGTGTTCCTCTCCCCAGGCGCCATCACAGAGTACGATGGGGGTGTACACAGACCATGGCAAACACTTCTCACATACTTTCTAAGCTAGACCCAAGGGGAAGCAGCCATTCACAAATGCCTGAGCTAGAGGCTTCATAGGCTCCACTTTTCAACATCACTTAAAATAAACAAACCCATGAGATTCACACCACAGGCAAATCCACAGAGCCACAAGTTCCTCAAAACCAGTCCCAGCTCCCACCCAGCCATGGATGCCTTCAAGCACATGGCTGTCCTCATCCCACAGCTCGACAGCACTCCAGGCACAGCAGGGAAGACCTCTGTTCCTAAGTTTAACTATCTCCATTCCTGGGGCAGACACTCGAAGATACACAAATTATAATCCAACATGTTGAGCTCAGGGCCACGCTGACTAGCACCTACTTCCAAACTGCAAGTGGGCAGTGCAGCTCCCGAGCAGCCCTCTACAGCCTCTGGTTGCACGGCCACACATGTGAGCATCCTCGAGCATCCTCAGCCAGGCAGACTGAAAAGTCCCAGTGGCGACATGCAGCAGGGAGGACACAGAGTCTTCTCCCAGTTTATGGCTTCTCTGGAGCTGCCCACTCAAACGGTACAGACACAGTTGATGGCCATCACGTCCCAAGGACTCACAGCAGTGTGGTGAGCAGTGGCGAGACCCCAGGGTGAAAAGTGATGGCAACTCTGACAGGCTGCACACAGGAAAGCAATGCCTGCCTGGGGGACACTGCAAACTGCCACCCAAAAACCCCAGTAAAGGGTAAATGTGAGGTGTGCAAAGCAGGGCAAGATATATGATAATGGCAAGATGAAGAAAACAAGAGAAAAAAGGCCACTTCCAGCCCATGTCCCTCAGTGCCAGAGCTGTCTCCCAGCTGCTTTGCTTCCTGGTGAAACACATGCATGAACACAAACAAAGTGCACACGTAACAGCCTCACCTCACAGTGCCAGGGCCAGTGCTGCTCAGTGAATGGCACAAAGAGACAACATCCTTCCCCTTGTGCTTCTCATGCAGCCAAGCTTCAGGTTGGAGCCCCGATTCTTACCAGACTTTGGAAAGACAAAAATCACCTGCTCTCTTCAGTGCCTTGCCATGTGAAAGAGTACTAGGAACGTGCTAATAAAGCCATAGCTGAGGCTTGGGGCGCATTTCTCTTATTTTCTTTGTTTTTAACCTAGATGACTAAGGGTTGACACTGGAGAGCTGAGCTCTGGTGCAGCCCAACCAAGAAAGTGTGCATTTACTGCACCTCTAGTTGCCTCCCCATAACTTGGTGGAATCACAACACTGAAACGAGAAAATCCTGGCTGGCACAGGACACTGCTCCTTTTCCATGACTCACATGGTGGTTCCCCTTGCAGTAAGGAAGGCCAGTGCTGAGTGAAATACCAAGAGCTTCCCTGGCAGTGGGAGGCAGCCAGAGTTGCAAGGAGAAAAGCCCAGTCCCTAGCCACGCCTCCCTCTGACCAGCCACAGACACACTACACAGTCCTGTCAGGGGCCGGTGGCCAGTGTCTGACAAGGGTGAAGGCAAGAGATGCAGGGGAAATTGTGGGGAGGGATCCCCTTCTTCTAACATCCTTCTCTCAGGAACAACAGCACAGTCCCTGCACCATGGCCCGTGCAGACCCATGGTTCCTCATCTTGGCTTTGAGACATCCAATATGTGTTCCCATCCCAGCCACACTGGCACTGTGACAGCCAAGTGCCACCATCAACATCACACTTAAGGAGCCCAAGTAGCCTCCTGAGCCTGGTGCCTGCCTTGCTCAAAGTTCTATACAATTCAGCATCTTCACTAGGACCCGACACTACAGAGCAATTAGGCATGGGATGGAGAGTACTGAAGGGAGTGTAGAGGGCTGGGACAGCTACTGAAGGAGGCAGGTGGCTTTCTGGGTCATGAAAAGCTAAAATTAGATGAGAGACTTGGATTGAGGGACTTCCTGGAAGCATCACAGCCCCTTCTGCATGCTCCTGACCCTTGCAAGCCAGCTCCCATCAAGCTGACACAAGCCAGGACAGCCGGTCGCTGCACCACGCTTCCCTCGCCAGCCCCAGCTGTCAGGAAAGGGCCCTGGCCAGCCCAGCCAGCGGTGCTCTGGCATGAGGAGCCTCTCTCCCCACCACCTCCTCCATATGCTGCCTTTGTTCCCATTGATGTCCCACACCCACATGCCTGGGAACTTGCCCCATGCACCACAGTTGTGGCCACCATGAGATGTGGCCGACCTTTGGGGTCCTGTTACAAACCAAAGCCTCCCAGGCCAAGCAAAGCATGTCTGTGGTCTCCCCAAGCACACACTCGCTGGCTCACCAGACATCACAGCAACATGCTGTGTCCTCACATCCTCCAGCACCTGGCTGAGGTGACCAAGGCTGCCTGGCTGGCAGTGCTCTCCCTGGGAGTTCAAGCCAAGGGACAAAGCAATGAGGAAATCAAGTCCTGTTCCTGGCAGGGGTAGAAACACTTGGGATCTGTTGCAGAGAGGAGAAGCCATTCCTGGTACCAAGGTGTCTGCAGGGCTGTCTGTACCTCCAAGGCACGGTACACAGCACAGCCTCCATTGTTCCTGTCCTTCCCGATTGCCTCCTCACCACTCTGTCGGATGTGCTGTTTAAACCAATCCAGATCCTGTGTGACTTCACCATTCAGCCTCGGGATAAATGGGGCCTTGGTGCGTATGTTCAAAAGGGCTAAAATTAAACACCACGGGACCATAGCAAATCTGAAGAACAGCCTCTACCCCAGGTCTGGAGCAAACCCCTGAAATGATGCAGCTTGTGCTGGGATCCTGATGCCCCTGTCTCCTCTCCTTCGGGGGGGACCCTCTCGGCGTTACAGCCTCCAGCACAAGCTGTCCGGCTCCAGCCCTTCCTCCAGCCATTCCCCCCTGGACAGTCACAGCTGCCACATCCTCGGCTGCACGAACCAGCCCAGCCCAGCCCCGCCCCAGTTAAGAGGCAGACCCCTCGCTTCCTTTCATTGCCAGAAAGCTGCATAAATTCGTAACAAAACCAGCCCCCGATGCACCTCCCATGTACATCTGCTGCCACGGGCCTGGGGCTGAGCACAGGGGTATCAGCAAAACCACTCGCCCACCAGCATTTGCTGCAGCAGAAGGAAAAAACGGCCGGCAAAGCACAGTGTTAACACAAACCAGCCTGTGTTTGGGCACACAGGCAGCGCTAACTCCTGCCCTGAGCCCCCCCGAGCACACACGCACCATCCAGACAGGGAATCGCTGCATCAAATCACCGCACAAAAATGCCGCGCATCTCCCAGCTGTCCCACACGCCCCTGGCTCTGCGCCCCGGGGGCTGCTCCCCACCGTTCTGTCCCACCATTTCTCCCTTACCAGCGTCTTTCCGCTCGTCTGCTCCTCAGAGGTCTCATCTTGTGCTGCACACGTCTTGTCGGGCACCATCCTCCCCCCTCCTGTCCCTGCTGCCTCCTGGCTGGCACAGTGCTATAAATACATCCCCGTACCTTCAGCTTGGCCGGGTGGCTTCGCTGTGCCTGCGTCCGGGGAGAAAGCAGCCGCTCCACTAACCGCTCCTGGATAATAATCGAATCCATAACCACGGCTGGCAGGACGGACAAGCCACCACGGGCCAAGAAAAAAAACCCCAACCCATGTGTTCCCTCCCAGCCTTTGCTAAATCCATGCGGCAGCCCCCCCGCCTACACGCATGCACACACACGCAGGGCTGGCTCAGCTCGCCTCGGCGCGGCGGCCCAACGAGGCCGGTCGAGGAGAAGAGAGAGGAGGAGAGGCAAATGGGCTCCCACGGCAGCTGCCCGGGATTTCCTGCCTGCCTGTGCTGCGGGAGGAGCCTGCCAGCAAGGACAGGACAAAGGCCACCGAGGCCACAGGCCAGAGGCGATGTCTCCCTCTGCCAGCGTCCCGCGGGGATGTTGTGCATGTACCGGACACTGTCCCAGCCATGAGTCCCAGTCCTTTTGTCAGATGGGCTTACTCAGCTGAAGGATTTCCTAGATATCCTGAGTGACACAGCCAAGACAAAGGTTTGCTGCTCTTGGAGAAATCGTGCTGCTTCTGGTTGTGTGTGCAAAGGTCTAAAGGGTCCAGAAAGCTTGCCCAAAGCAGGGCCCAAACTTAGTCCCCCGATTCTAGTCCTGGTTGACGTGGATCTGTGTTCACATGGTGCAGGTCCATCCTTTGTCTAGTCCAGGCTCTATTGCGGCCTCATCTCTGAATCCATTTGGAATAGCAGCTGATGTGTTCTGGACCTTACAGCAACCATATAAGCTTTGAAGACATTTCAAAATAAGGAAGTATCTGTGTCTTTCTTAAGCAAGAGAATCCAGCCCAGCAGCAGCCTGGCATGCACAGAAAAGTCATTCAAAACTCAAGTTGAGGTTCTGAACCTACCTATAAGACCTGCTTTCTAAACTGAACAGGAATTTATCTGAAACAGACAAAGCTGACAATTTCATATAATCACATGGTTCCAGAAACTGGGAGGGAGATAATATCAAAGCAGCTATAATAAAGTCACACAGGACCACAACACTGGTGATGCTGGAGGAACCTGCCACTTGCCACACAGGTTCCTGAGCAGCTTTCTGCTTGCAAACAGGGAAGCACGCAGACTGCAGCCATGCTCCTGCCTCGGCCCCAGCCAGAGCTCCCACTGCTTCTCTGGGAAACACAGGACTCCGGCAGTGGCTCCACAGAGCACCTGACCAGCAAGGCCTGCACTGATCACCCTTGGGCCATAACCCAGGGCCTCCAACACATGTCTTAAGCATGGCTGATGCCAAGTTCTACTACAAGGTACCATGTTGCTGCAAGGTTTCCCATGGCCTGAAGTCTGGGGGCAGCTGTAAGAGTGGAAAGGTCTTACAAACACACCACATAGTGGAAAAGAAAGGAAAGAAGGAAAAAGAACAATGTTTTACCTATGCTGCCATCCTGCACACTGAGGGAAGGCGATCTCAGGAGCTGAAGGCACAAGGTCCTAAAGTCTGAGAAAAATAGAGGAGAACTGGGAAACACTTCCAGAGCAGGAAAACTCCCACCATACAGCAGCTATCATATTGCATGCATGAAGCCCTTTTCCAAACCACCCTGCTCTGCCAGCAGCATCCTTAAATTACACCCACTGGGGTTTGTTCCCAGTTGTTTCTGTGTCTAACAGTGAAGTGAAAGGCCTGGACTGAGATCCAGATGTGGCAGGAATTGCCACCCCTCAAAACATGTCCCTATTTGGTGGCTCTGCCCCTGCTCTGCAGCATTGCTCCATTCCTCAGGGAGCCAATAACCCTACAACATCCTCCCAGACCAGTGGTAGGTAGGTCAGGCCACACTCATGAAACTGTTCTTTTTCTTCTAGATTCACAATACCTAATCCTTGCTTTCCTGACTAGAGGACTCCACCACTGGGGGCTGCAACTTGTGCATGACTGAGAAGCAATGGAGGCACCATGCTGTCTGCACTGGGCAGCAAAAGCAATGGCTTGTGGCACACCAAACATACATCCCAACTTACCTGAAATAACACAGAGTTTCACCAGCCCTTCCACACCATAAACCACAATAGCTGCAAGCAAACCCTCTCCAACTCCCAAGAATTCTCATGGCTTGGTAAACCCTTGTCTGAGGACCACAGGTCACATGGCCAACAACCACAAGCATCTTCCAAAGACACATGGAGACACGTTCTAACCCCACAAGCCCACTGCACCAAATCAGAGCATTCTTCTGAGCTGGGATCACAGATTAAGTAAAAAATGATTTGGTTGAGACAAAACCACAGGGTTGTTCATGGCCCCAGGAGCCATGCTGACAGTGCAGAGAGGAACAAGGAACTACTGTCTCCTGAGTGCCCTGAGCTCTCACACATCACACATGATCCCAGGACTAGCAGCCAGGGAGGAATGAGCAGATTAGGAAAAGAAATCCTGAAGGGCAGGTCTTGGTTACAGAGGGCATGTTAAGACTGAGTGGCCATGCTGTAGCTTTCAAAATGTTGCAGGAGGGTCAACTGGCCCCAGATTCAGCCTCCTCTGCTCTCCTAGATACACTCATCTTGGCTCCTGTCCTACCCAGAGTCACCAAACCAGAAATGACAAGCCAAGGAGAAGACACATTTGTGTCCCTCAGATGTGCCACCTGACACACCCAGAGCTGTTGGCTCAGGTTGGTCTGTGTGCAAACTTCCCAAAGACAGACAAGCTAATCTTATTTTGCCTCTGTCCTTTCTGACTGCTCTCCTCATTTTCCACACAGTCCCTGGAAATGCCCAGTGTAAGCCCTGTCCTGGTCCTCCAACAAGCAATCTGATGTACGACATCCTTGAGAGAGGAAACCTGCCAAGCACTCAGCAAGTGAAACACAGGCTTGGGGTCCACAGAGCCCATCCCACCAGCTCTTCTTTGTCAAACTGTGACAGCAAAAGAGAAAGACAAAAAATAATCAGTGTGCACTGCCCGGCTCCTTCGCATTGCTGCTGTGTTGAGCACTTGCTCACTAACAGCACGGCCAGGGCAGAGCCAAACCACGCGCTGGCCCTTCTGCAACACCTCTCTCCTTTGGCTCGTTGAAGCCTTCTTGGGGCAAGCACAGCCCTGAGGGCTGCTCTGGGCAGGGGACACAGCCCATGTGGGTAGAGCTGTGGCTCTGCACTAGCAGCAACAGCAATGTCCTACTTTTCCCTTTGTTAGAGATTTCTAGTCTGCAGTGCTGAAGATGGGCTTTGAGGAGAGAAAACACATTATTTCATGTTTTTAGATGTAAACTCATAGAAGGCAAAATTCACCACCGGGCAGCTGGCTGGAGTGTAGAAACGCTCCTGACAACAGCCCCTCAGCCCTGCGAGGGCAGGCAGGGTGAACCCCCACGCTGTACACCCCACACCATGGCCCAGGGAACAAAGAACAAGGCCCAGCTTCATTGACAGCACTAACTGAAGGCAGACACAGGGCTGTGCTATTGCACTGTCATCCCAGCTGGGAGCCATACACTCATCTAAGGAAAACAACCAGCACTCAGGACCTGGAAGCAGCGATGGGCAGAGATCAGCCACGCAGAGCTCAGCACAGTGGGTACAGGCAGCTGCAAACATGACAAGCAAGGAGGAGAAATGATGAGAGGCTGAGCGGGAGACCAGCACAGATCAGAGGCAGAGATGGGGGCAGGGAGAGGAAATTTGGTCTTCAGCTAAACGCACACTGTCCTGGCCAGGCTCCAGCCACAACAAGCACAGCCCTGCACACCTTCCTCCCAGCAGCCCCCAGCTCCCATCAAACTGGGGCTTTCTCCTCAGCAGCCTCCACACTTGGGCTTTTGCATGGGCTTAGTCAACAGGCTCAGCTAAGAGCAGCAAAGATAATACAAACATGAGCTAGATCCAGAGGTCCAGGTACAAAGAGCTTTCTCCCCACATCAACCAGAGCACCCAGGGAAAAGGGAGGGAGGAGAAGCAGCATGATACACAGAGACAGGGCCCCAGCCAGCTCAGAGGAGAGGACCCCATCTGCAGCGAGGGCCAGGGGGTTTCTGGCAGAGATGCTAGGGCCTAAGGACTGCTCCATCCTTAGTGAACAACCAGGAGCGTGTCACGGTTCAGGGAGATGTTGGATAAAGGTTGGACTTGATGATCCTAGAGGTCTTTCCCAACCTAAATGATTCTATGATGCTATGGAAGGAATATCTTCAGCCTGATCCAGACAGACATTCTTGATCAGCACAGAGCCAGGCAATAGGGTTCTATCAGGGATGCATCCAGCCAGCCTGTCCTGTGCAGAGGACTGGTGAAGATCTGCATATCCATGGCTTGGCAGGGTCAGCACAGTCACATCATAACAGCATTTATGTTTTTTTCCCTCTGAAGCAGACAAAGCTATTTTCAGAATTCCCCACAGAAGGGAAATTTGGTTCCTGGTTGTTTTCTACCACGATGGGCAGTGCAGTTTCAGAGGAGCTCAAGCTGAACAAGAGCAGGAGCAGGCAGTAATTCCCAGCTTGGACCAAGGCAATGGAGGCTGAGGAGCTGCAGGTGTCTTCCTTGCAAGTGCACAGCTAGGAACCTCCATGGCTCAGTTCCTACATTCTTCTCCTGCTGTGTTCAATTTCACTACATGGTAAGTCAGTGCTTCAGACAGATGAAATCTCATGGGTACAGCAAGGTTTGGACTCTGCTGCTCCATCACCAGCAGAGCTGCACACTCACTCTGAGGTTCCTGCTGACATGACCCAAGAGAAAATGCCTTGCCAATCTCAACTCTGATGATTAATTTAACCTTGAACTTGCAAGCAAGGCTCTATGTAAGTGGTTACTGGGAGCATCAGAGCCCTGACACTTTAGCCAGACTTCATTCTTCGATGCTCAAGGAAAAGCAAGATACCAGATCAGAAATGCAGAAATCCTAAAGCACAGGATTAATCTCCTGTACATACAGTGCCACAAGCATAATCAAAACAGCAACTATATCTCCTGTTTTTTCTTTTACCTACCCCACAGGTCAAGCTTTAATTTCCGCTCAAGGAACACTGCTGCTTTGCCACGTAATCCCTCCAGAAATCTACCAAATTCCATTTTAAAGGTATTTGTGCTCCCTGCTTCCACTTGAAGTACCTCATGCTTCCCAAGAAGCACTGTGTGACTCACAAAGCACCTCCACTTCCAGCTCTGAGAAAGGATCAACGACCATGAATTGCCTCTGCTTGTTTAAACTATTGACTCCTCTGGAGCAAATTCACAGCTCTCATCACTCCCTGCTCCTCTGCTCATCAATTAGGATAATCTGCAAAATATAACAAATGGGGCAGATATGGAGCTGGCTGGAACTCTTACACTAAATGCACAGGAGGAGCCACTCCAGCCATGCCCCAGTGCAGTGCCAACACACCCCAGGCGAGGAGAAGCCAGTCCCCAGAGCAGCGGGTCCCATCGGGACAGGGCTGTACCGCGGCCAGGCCCAGAGCTCCCCCAGCGGCTTTTTCTCACCAGGGCCAGACCGATCAATCTGCAGATCAAACCTGCAACCCTTGTCACTTCCACCTCACAGAGTCATAGGCACTGGTGCCTCCAACTGCGAATGCATTCAAAACCTTAACAAAGGACAGAGGTTTCACAATTTAGCTTTTCAGGCAGGAGGAGAAATCAGGAGATGCAGGAAGGTCTGCAGAAGCCTCTCAGAACAACTGCTGCTCATCTTTCTCTCTGCTTCATCCTCCAGCTCTGCAGCACAAACCAGGCTTAAACAGATTCCCTGCCTCTCATCTCAAAGCCACAGCTGGGAAAACCAGAGAGGCAGAGCAGAGCCCTGCCAGCCCTGGGAAGCTGGGAACAGGAACGCTCAGGAGACATAGCTGCTCCATGGCATGGATGCTGGATGGGCGGAGAGCCGTTTGGTGGGAGAGGGTGCAAAATAACGGTGATTTCTCCTCTGAAATGGAAGGGCATTGCTTCTCCAGATCTCAGGTTCTCCATCCAAATGACAAGAGCACCAGCAGTTTGGGAAGCTCTTGATGCACATTAACATAAATGAACAGAAAAAGGCTGGGGACAGGATCCTACAGAAGGTCCACATTAAAGTTACAGGTAGTGGTCCCAATCCTGCGATCCTTACTCACCGAGTAGTCCCTTTGAAATAGAGACGACTGCTCACGTGAGTAAGGGATGCAGGATCAGGCCTGTCTACCAAAGAGGCTGAATCCTGAACTGGAGAGGACATCACGGCCTCTGAGCATTGTGAGACACTCATGCCTGGTCCAGCGGGGGCTAGTCCAAAGGCATTGCCAGGGAAGACAGTCCAGGCTGGGGCATCACACCTGCAAACAGCACACTGAGCACGGACCATGGAGAGCAGGCAGCAGAAGTAGACAAATAAGGCTGGAAAAGGGATGCTTTGCCCAGGCAGAGCTGCTCCTAGTTTATCTCCAGTACACACATCTCAAATACTCCCAGCTCTGCAAGGAGGTCTTTGTTAATGCTGCTGTCCTCCCAGCATGCTCCTGAAAACAATACTGGGAGAACGAAACTGCCTTGGGACAGCTCCCAACCTCTGTCTGGGTCTACCAGCTACAATTAACATAACTTTAGGAGTAGCTGATGCCCACAAGATAGGAGGATAAGCCCACTCTTAGCTCACCAGGTCATTTTTAATTCCATTAGTTAAGGCAAAAACCACAGATCTCTAAAGAAGCCTTCAGTCCGGGGAGACACCCAAGGAGAGGAGAGCCAGCCTCAGCCCGTGTGAGGAATAGCACCATATAGCTCTGCAGGCTGCACCCTCCGAGCCCAGTGAGACTACTGCTTTTCACAACAAGGAGGTAGAGGAACCTCCTCCTTCCTAGGGGGTCTCCTACAGGTCTCCATCCAGGGCTCGGACTCCCATCTCCCACCCTCCCTCCCTACTGTCAGCTGCCCCTGCGCAGTCATGCTGCAGTAACATGAAGCGCAGTCCTTGTGCACACTTGCTGAGGTGGCAGAGGTGCATGGGGACCCCCACCTTCCTTCTCTCACCTTCAGGCTTGCACCACCAGCCCACTTGACTGAGATGAGCCTGCTGAGAGGCTGCCTGGCATTTACCCTCCTCCCTTTGCACCTGCACAGCTCTGCCTATGCTCCACCTCCACTGAGACCTGACACAGCCACCCTCGGCTGCAAAGTGCTGCCCCTCAGAGCCTAGCAGACGGCAGTGTCCCCAGCAAACGCGGCTCTGTGGCTTCCAGTCTCACCCAGCTCCTCGTGATGTGCACTCAACCATCTGCCATCCCAGAGGGGACCCCCAGGAGACCACTTCCCAGCCCTGCCATATGACCAGTCTGTGCAAACCCTCCTGCCCACATCAGTTTACCCAGGGCTGGGCCCTGCATGGGATTAGTGTCTGTCTTTGCAGATAGATAATTAGATTCCCTTTCCACTTCCTTTTTCCTCCTGATGGTTTCTCTGGCTGGCAGTTCCCCCACAGCCCTTCACAATCCAGCAGCATTAGTCAGAGGGAAATTCTGCTCCCTTCCTCCCCTGGATGTTGTTCTTGGTTCAATATAAACAGCAAAGTGAACTGCGCAACAATTTGAGTACTTGGCTGTGAAAGCATTTGTCGTTTTCAGCCCAGCAAACACGTCTTCCCTCCTATACCTGCCTCGTCTCCCCAAGTGACACAGAAAATGCATGTGATTAAAATGAGTGTGACGTTGTTGGCAACAGGAAGCAATTAGCTAATCTGCAGGAATAAGCAACCAGCTGCACTGGAGCTGTAGCACACCCCAATTTATGATCAGTGGTGCAAACCACTCCTTTCGGGTAGGGCCCAAAAAGCCCTGATTATCAGCAATGGTCTCTCAGATTATAACACTCTCCCACAGGAAACCTGAGGAAGAGATGGATCAACGATGAAATCAGGGTAAATCAATACAGAGATGTTTCTCAGAGCTCCTAGAGAAGGGAAGGAATGTGTGCCCAGATGAAGTATGCACAGAGATGCTCATTGAGTCTGCAAGATGTCTGTCCTTCTGCCCCACCACTAAGCAGCAGCTTTCTGGGAAGCAGTACTGGTACCTGAAGTCCTGATAGTTGCACAAGCATCCCCAAGACCTGCAGAGACTCATAGACACATCATCACCTGACAGAGGACAGCAGAGGAGTTATCCCGCTGGGATTTACTACCCTGTGGACTCCCCAACAAACACCCGTCACGGGAGAAGTATAGACTGAGGTTTTCAGAGCTGATCTGTCAATTCTGACCTCCTGTACCCTGTAACATACTGTGTTCTCCACGGACAATGTCCTGAGTCCATGCAGAGCACTGTGGGTCTCAATTCTCCAATGCAACTCATCGAGACTTCCAGCATCGCTGGATTGAGACTTCTGCATCACTGCCTGGGCTAGGGACTCTCTACTCTTCACCTGGCTGCAAAAATCAAACTGCCGCCTGTCTCATGGAGGGGGCCTTGAAAAGACTTATGAAAGATTTCAGGAGCTTGCTGCTGACTCGCTCCCCTCAGATCCATGCCAGCCTGTTGCTGGCTGCCCACCAAGCACTGGATGGAGCATCACCCAGCTGTGCTTCTGGCAGGCTCACGAACCACGAGGCCTGAGACACTGCAGCCATTGAGCAGCCGGTGTCTCCTCCACCGTTTGTGGCCTGGCTGGGTTTCCCGGGGCCTGGCACACGGCGCACACTGGTGACCACACTGGAGCAGCGCTGCGGCCGCACGGCAAAGAGTGGCACGAGGCTCCCGAAGGGCAGCACAGCCCCAGCTGACCCAAAGAGCTCCCCAGCACAGCTCTGCTGTGGCCACCAACCCGGCTGTGGGACCGGCCAGGCAGACACAGAGCCTGGCAGTTTGCTGCATGAAAGAAGAAGAAAAGGTAAGGGCTGCAAGGCACCAAACGGCTGTGCTTGTCCCACACTTCAAAGCGTCAAAATTTTTTACAGCCCAAGGCTCGTGTGGCTCAGGCCAGTGGGGAGGCTGGTGACCAGGATTGTTCCCCCCTTCCCTGTGGCAGTGCAACCACCCAGCATTCACACCTGCTCCTCGTACCCTGCCAGCAGAGACACTGAGGCTGTGGCTGGGGAGGGTGCCGTCACAGTGATCAAAAGGGGAATGAAGAGATGCTCTCCAACACCTTTCTCGTCCCTTCTACCCCATCTACTTGCTCCAGTAAACACCAAGCATGGTTACACCTCTGCTGTACAAGTCACCTCTTCTCTGTGCCCTGCAGCCTGACTGGAGATTCACATTTTGTTAAATGCTGTGATGATGAGAGAAAACGTCAAGTCAATGAGTATCTAAATCAAATGGTGCTGTCAAAAGGAATTTAAACAAAGTTTCTTCCTAGCTTAAGAGTAATAGTCAGTAACTGCTGTGTTGCTTCTCCTCATCAGAGATGCTGACCAGAAGGAAAAAGATGAGAATAGTTAATCTGAGTTTGCAGTGAAATAGAGCAAACGACCTTCTTGGATGGAGAAATACCTGGCTCAGAGTCTTAGCAGAGATTGTGCTGGATACTAGAGAGCCATCTATAATGTAGGTGTGATATGCAAGGTCTGGAACTCACAGTAAGGATGACCATACAGATTATTTAACAAGATTGCTGGACACTGACAGGTCCTGATGACTCTGTGGCACCCAGATAAACACCCTGTGTGAGGCTGCTACAGGAAACACCACAGCTTTTGGGGAGGTCAGCTCAGCAATCGCAGTGGTCTTGCAACAGCGCGGTGATAACAGGCACCTCAGCAGAGCCATGAGCCAGCGTGTCCTATCAGCGCAGCAGCCTTGGTCGTTTCAGTCCAGCCTCAAACTTCATTAGCAGTTTTGCAGCAGTGAGAGATTCCTACTAACCACTGAGATGACGCCATCTGTTTCCACTTACGTCCTGGCTCACAGGAGCAGCTACAGAGCAAAGGACTCCAGAGAGACTTTGCTCTCCTGAGCACAGAGGGACTGAACAGCCAGTTGGGACAGACAGCGTGAATTCACCCTCCCCAGAGCGACCCAGTACCTCCCTTCTGTCTAAGGTCCGCACCTAGGAGGCACAGCAGCCCTCCCACTTTGGTTTTGCTACCAAGCTCTGTCATACACCCACCCACAGGCCACTTCCCTGTGGGCACAGAGAACTTGCTCCCAGCAGACGGTACAACTGCACTGATTCACATGGCACCGCAGCAGGGGAGGGGTTCACTAAGAAGGGCCCACATCTCTTGGTCTACCCTCTACAAAGCCAAAAGAAACCTGCCATTGTTAAGCCAGGATCCCCAAATTAACAGCTACCAGGCCCTCTTTCTCTCCACATCAGGGTTCTGCAGAGATCATGCTGTGTTGAGAAATCTTTACCTGGACCCCTTTTACATGTATTCATTTTTATGTAGGTGCTGCTTGCGGCACCCATGTACCCACCTGCCCCAAAAGGTGCCTGTGCAGTCCTAGCCAGCACAAAAGCACAGAGCAGACAGTGGAGATAAAAATGGCAGCGTGTAGCATGGGAGTGTCCAGGCAGCTTTTGAAAACAGGAGGAGGAGGAAAGAGCTAAAAATGGGGGACACCCTGTGTGGGGAGGGCTAAGGAAGTATTGGCCCTGACTGTCAGCTGAACTGCAGGAGGACTCTGTCACCTCATTTCACTGGCCACACCTGCCTTGGGAGGGAAGAGTCTTCTTGCTCAACAGGAGGTTTCATGCTTTGAAACAGATTGCTTAACTCTTGGCAATTTGAGTTCGGCAACTGCCCTTTTCCTGTGGTTGCTGCTTCCTTTCTGAGTACACACAGTGGTTTTTCAGAGGCATAAGGGACATTATGATCCTCTCAGCCTGGCCCTGGGCCCTCCAATTCCCCTCCCTTTGGAAGAGCTGGTGCCTGTGGTGGATCCGCAACCATGTCAGAGAGCAGCAGAACATGAACCAAGTTCTCCTTCCTTCCCAACAAAATCTTCACAGTTTTGCTCGGAGAGAGGTGAACCAAGTTTTCCTGGAGAACAGTGCTCTTAGGTGAGAAAGGATGAAATATTGAGACAGATCACAAACAAAATGCAGCAGCACACTGTGATACTGCAGTAGCAGCAACCAGCTGAACAGAACTGCCATAAAATCAAAAGCCTAGAGCATCCTACATAGCCTCACGAAAGGGATCCTTCCCAACATGATCTTGTCCTACTGCCCCAATCCCATCACCAGCTTCTCAGCCCATCTGTGGTTTCACATACCCCACCACCAACCACCCTGCTCTGGAGAGGGCAGCTCTGAACCACCTGGCTGATGTGTCCTGCAGGCACAGCCATGCTCAGCTCCACACCAGTGCAGAACCAATGCTGCAACCAGAGATGGGAGAGCAGTCAGACCTCAAAAGTCCATTCTCAATAGCTGGAAAAGACAGCTTTCTCTAACACATATCCTCCTGTATCTAGTGCAATAGCTCAAGCACAGGAGCTTCCTTTGCTTTTCCAATCTGCCTTAGCTTTGCTGTCACATACTGTCAAGCAGTCCCACTCAAGCCCTGCTCTGCTGAACTCTTCCTGAGAGTTACTTCTCCTCAAAGCCCCAGATAAAGTGGCATTGCCATCCTGATCTACTACAGCCTGGTCCCAGTCACCCTGAGGCTGCTCCTGAGGACTTTATGCAGTGCAGGGAACACACACAGCCTGTACACGCACAGCTTCAGGCCACACACATGGCACCGAGCAGCCAGGCTGCTCAACATTGCAACTTGAGAGGCCAGGAGAGTCCTGCCTCCTGCAGCTACTCAGCCCACTGGCCAAAACCACGCGCAGGCAAGCAGGACCTGCTGCAATACCTCCCACAGTGAAGGAACCAGAGACCCTGCCACCAGACTGCTGGTTAGCCCTGAACTGGGGGGAAGCCCTGAGCAGCCCAGCAGGGCTGGGCACAGAGCCCCACATTAGCATCCCAGCTCCAGAGCTGACAAACCTCCCGCTGAAGGCAGCGCCTGGTACAAAGGCTCATTTGTTCCTGACACACGAGCCCATTCCAGGCTGCTGCCCAGACACATCTTTATTGTACCCTCCTGACTCCAGCAACAGGCAGGGGCTCAACGGCCCCTCTCTGGGATGCTGCTGGGGCTCCCACACAGGAGGTTGCAGATGGCAGGGGGCTGCCAAGGTCCTGAGCCTGGCCAAGCAGCGAGCACTGGAACCACGTGTCCTTCACCTCTGACAGCAGCACAAGCCTCCCTTAGGGTTCCGCTGACCCAAACCCCTTCTCATAGACATGGCAGAGCTCCTCTGTCACCCAGCCAGCCACAGCCACCTGCCACTGCACTTGGTGCTGTGGGCACAGCTGTGGGCTGCTGAGCAGAGGGGACAAAAGCAAAATCCCTGCTTGCCCATGCACTTTCAGACTGCCCCATCATGTACCGGCATGGAGACAACTCTGAGACAGGAAGGAGAAAAGTGGGACTATAACACTTGTCCTCACTGTGACACAGTCATGATGGGATCTGTTTCCAGTCCCTGGTCCCAGTACAACAGGGAAGAGGGGCAGGAGGGCTGGGGGAAGTCTCTTGCAAGATCCCACAAATGGTTAAACTCTTACTATTTAGCAGTGGTGGGAGGGGATTTATCTCCAAGCAAGAGTCTTGATACCACCTGGGATGAGGCCAAGAGAAAAGCAAATTCCTCCAGTGAACTTATCCCCCTCCTATACTGCCTACCCAG
Organism: Brachypteracias leptosomus; assembly: GCA_013401335.1. Classification (NCBI taxonomy): domain Eukaryota; kingdom Metazoa; phylum Chordata; class Aves; order Coraciiformes; family Brachypteraciidae; genus Brachypteracias; species Brachypteracias leptosomus. Next base: position 274,620 of record VYZX01013311.1, read on the forward strand.
CTACAGGGAGTTTCCTTCACAGCCACGGGGACATGAGAAAAGACTGCTTTTATTTTCCCACCCATAGGCCACCACAGCCCGGCATCCTTTCAGCTTGAGCTCGAGCCAGAAGACAACTAGGCTTAAGGGAAAGTGGCTGGACTCTCCCACACAGCTTGTGAGACAACGCTTGGAAGCTGTCCTTATTGGAGCACACAGTCATTTACTGAAGTCCAGAGCTGCTTCAGTAGCCAGGGTAGAGCTGGGCTTGCAGGACACTGTCAGAATCCAAGGACTCCAGGCTCCAACTGTGTAAGAGAAAAATCTTGGCTATCTTAGAAGAGCAGACATAAGGCAGGAGGAAGAAAGGCCCTTTTCATGTTAAGGAGAACTCTGGTAGTTTCTGCAAGCAGTGTCTGCCTGTGGTCTCCTGAGCTCCCTGCCACTGCCTGGGACCTGGAGTTGACACCCCAGCTGGCTCCCACCCAATGCTCCAGATCCTCAGTGCTCCCACTGACATCTGTGCTCCTAGAAAGCAAATGGTCCAGGGGGGCTTTGATCCCCTTTTCCACCGATTCACAGGACCCTCAGATATAGGGATCCCAGTAGGGACTCTTCCATCCATGCACTTATCTTCAGCACCTTCCTGCACCAACACACGATCACACCAAGTACATCTTCCAGCTGGGCACAGCTCAGCACCCTGCAGGACAGGCCTGAACCTTTTCATCAGGAAACTGCTCTGATATGTGTCATTTCCAGAAAGTCCTCTTATCCAGCTATGTTTTTTGGACACTGCTCTGTTTTCTTCTTCTTCCTACATCCCCCCCCTCCCCCCCCAGCCATCCCCAGTTCCCACTCACTGGCACAGCCATGCTGCCCAGCAGCAGGGCACTCGGTCGTGGGGCTGGGAAGCACCGTGCACAGCCCAGCACCCCTTTCCTCCAGCAGACACACAGGGCTGGTTCCCAACACTGATGCTGCTCACCCACCGGGCCATTCTCTCCACCAGCACAAAAGGGGCCTCATCACACCCCCTGCCCCCTCCCCGTTGTAGTCACAACTATTGAAGAGAACAGCACAACAGCTCAGACATCACCAAGCAGCCTTAAATCCTGGGAATTAGGGTAAGATGCCAGGACCTCGCAGGGCTGGAGCTGTGTCTTGCCAACACCCACACTCAGGGGGCTGGCAGGCTGGAGGAGGCCTTGGAGTGAGACCCTACCCGGTACGTGCCAAGAGCACTGCGCTGAGGAGGAAGCACGAGGCTCTCCCCAGAGCCTCAGCCCCTTGTCTGCACCGTTCAAAGAGTAGCGTAAGCTGTGGCCAAGGTTCCAAATGCTGCTCCACCTCAGAGCTGGAGACAGATGAGGTCACCTCCAGTCTGAAATCACTTCCGTTCTCAAGCTGCTCACAAGACTGTGCCACAGATTAAAAAGAGCGGGATGGGTGGGGAGGGAAACCCAAATCAAAAGAGCATGTTCCCCATTAAGAGCTCAACACTTCATTAAACTCAGCCTCCCAGTCGACTGCCATCTGAACCCTCCACCCTCCCTCCTTCCCCTCCAAGAACAAACCTGGCAGGAACCGCTTTGAGTTAACAGCGGAGTATGGCACAGGCTGCACAGGACTATGCTCAACCCCCAGCTCCCCAAATCCATCCAAGCAGAGCAGTGGGGAGGAACAGCAGCTTAGTGCTGCCAGACTGGCTCAGCCACACCACTCCACCTTGTGCCCAGCTCCAACTGCTGGCCTTCAAATGCCTGCACTGCAGCAGCCCAGCCCTTTCTTTGCACACACATAGCACTGGAACTGGTTTATACTGGCAACTGATCCTATCCATGAAGCACTGAGCACCACCAACACCACAACCCTGTGGCTTCTCCAGCACAGCCCCATTCTCCACTGTCCAGGTTGCCACATTGGCCAAGGTGGCAGCAGATTCTCCCACCTGGATCAAGCAGTACTTTGCCCAACACCTGAGGAACCAGGCTGAGCAAGGAGAATGGAAATTCAGGTCACCAGCACAGGGGAGTCCTATGGAAAAGAGCTTTGCAATGGTCACACAGGAGAAACCACACTGACAGTTTAGTGGCATCATTTAAAAAACACATTGACCACAGATGAATCAGTGCTTCGTTCTTGGAAGCACTAAACTGACCACAGTAACCAACAGTGCCTCAAGCAGTAACGGCCAAGACACATCACTGCCACAGTTCCCTCCTACATGGTCATGTTTCTTTCCCCTCACCCCAGATTTTGCTCTACACAGGAAGGTACTGAGGTTTTGTGGGTATCTTCCAGAATTCCCAGTCTTATTGCAATGGCAGCCATTGGATGGGGCCATTTTGTCAGCAAATACAGCTGCTGCAGTCCATCCACTGTTTGGATCCAACCCAACTGCAGCCCATGCACCTGGCCCTAACCTTACATGAGCCACAGCAGTGGCTGGCCAAAGCAATGCTGGGGATGATACCTTCTCACTACCATAGGAGAGTGATTTTAACTGCAAGACAGTGAAGCAAAGGGCAGAGTATGCCCCAGTGCACAGCTATGGATCACGTGCATATTTTACGACTTCCTTCAGGCAGATGAAGACTGGAACTCAGGGCCACCTGCGCTGCTAGTGCCAGTTTTTCTGGATCACACAACACCCCTGGGGCTGAACAGTGGGAGAAGTACAGCACCACTCCCAACCAGAGAGCACTTTGCTCCCAGCCTCTTTCCAGAAGCCACCCCTGGATACCAACCAGCCAAAAACAAAACAAAAGCAAGAGGTTTCTTCCTTGTGGTCTTCAGCCCTTCTAGAAGCAGTGGGCACCACAAAAAGGAACATCTCTTATATCCTGGCACCAGGCACAGATCAGGTGGTTTCTCTTTAGCACTGACTAGGAATAAATATGCTGCAGGACAGACTTGTTTCAGTAGAGGAAGCAGCAGGCTGCTCCCACCTGGCTGCATCCCCACTAGCTTCTTTCTGCTAGTTCTGATTTCACACCTGTAACTTGGTAAGATGCCAACAGAAGTCATCAACATAGTGAGGACCGAGCGGGAAAGCAAATGTCTAACAGACAGGTTGCGTTGTCAGGGAGATGAACCACAGACCTCCTACAGGGCAGTGCCTGGGAGCTCCCAACAGGAGAGCTCCAACAGCAATGAGCTGAGCAGGGCGTGCTTCACACCCCACAGCCTTGAAAAACACCAACCACTACATGGAAGGAACAGGTCTGAAGTTGAATATTTGGGCTAAGCAGATTCCTGAGGCTCAAATGCTTCTGGAAAGCTTCAGTTGTGGTGTGACCGACTCACAGAGGAGCAGAGCCAATCCTTCATTAAAGTAGCTGCCCTGTATCCCTAAAAATCACAGCCTCCAGACAGAAATGCTTCTAGACAGAGGTGTTATGTCCCAAGCTCCAGTTCTGCCACCTCTAAAACAGCAGTGGGGAGAACTTCACTACAAACACCCACACCCGACATGGCTGGGCCAGTGATGCCTGCCAAGCCCTTGAGGATCCTGGGCTGGAGGGCATTCATGAGGGGGTGTGCTCTTCATCCTGCACCCAGACACCCTGGAGAGCTCTGAGCCACATTCTCCATCTCAAGCAAACCCCCCCCCCCCCCTACCCCGGCATTTGTAGGAGATTCCTGCTTGCTATAAGCTTCACACTTTTCCACTGCTCGATGGCTCTGTGTGTGCAGGAATGGCCAGCCACTTCATCCACAACCAACCATACATGAATAATCCTGCAAGTGAGAGCAGGCAAGCACCACTGCTCCCACAGAGCTCTCCTATATGTTGTTAGTTTTCTGTTTGGGTTTTTTTTAAACTGTTTTTTAAATTGCTCAATATATGGGTAAAAGCCATTCAGACTCAAAGCAAAGGTTTCAGTCAGGGCAGTTTAATAAGAATCAGGCTGTACTGTACTTGAAGAATTCACAGATAAGATACAGGTAAACATATAAAACCACACCCTATATTTTCCAAAACTATAGGCTGGAAAGATTAGCTGAGGGATGGGTGAATATTCTGGACAGCAAGATCTGAGGATATGGAAAAGATTCTGTGAAATCATTAGTATGTTAAGAGCAACAGAAAGTAAATTAATTCAAGACGAAACTCTCTTCCCAGGCAAACCAGGCTTCCTCTCTGCAAAGGAATTCCAGAGATGTAAGGACACCAGTGCTCTGGCAGAGCTAGAGATGACGAAGGTTACATTTTCCTTTTCCAGTAATACTGAGATTTAACTATATAAACTGTTCCCCTGGGAGCAGATCCTATTTCACTGTTTATACAAGAGTCTTGAAGTTGGATTTTAAAGGTGAAAGCACCCACTCCCAAACTGCAGGGAGCCCAGTCAATACAGATGTTCTTCCTATAGCAAACAGCTGCTTCATTGCACTTCTCTGAAATTCTTTACCCTGCCACCCTTGCCCTCAGTGGCACATCCAGAAAGAGCAGGGCACAGGAGAAATTCAACCAGACAAGAACGGCCTCAATTATCAACCCTGCAAAAGGTATGAAGAGATCTGCAAGGCAAAGCTTGTGGGAGTTTTTGATGCTGTGACGAGTCTAGGTGAAGTGGAGACAGGCACATGGGCTGCAGAAGCACCCAGCATCAGGACAAAGCACTCCCTAGATCTTCAGCCCCAGGTCTGACACACAGGGAGTGGACTGCAATTGGGTACAAGCTCCCAGAGAGCACACCCCCCTGTGCAGGGTGCTGAACTGGAGTACAAGGGCAAGCCCAGTCCCAAAGGCCTTGGAGAAAGTAGCATACAAGGAAGCTAACAGGCACTGCAGATCAGTCAAAAAGCAGCACAGCAGGTGTGATGGGGCTACCCACTAGCTAGCTGCTGCCAAGTACACACAGGAGGGGTTTAAGGAAGACTTTGGAGGAGGATAAAGAGGACAATTTTCAAAAGAAACAAGGTAGAATGAGATGTTAGGAATGCTCATCCACAACAGAACACTTCTGCCACACAAAGTCTCTGAAAACAAAGCAGCACTGTAAAAGTTTCAGTTCCAATAAAGAAACCAAATTGTTCGATGGGTCTATCGCTCCCGAGCACAGCCATGATCCTTTCAAAGCCATTTTCACAGAGCTACAGCTCTTACTGATTTTTTTTTTAGGCAAAGATGAAAGGGCCATTCAGAGCCATCTGGCACCTACCTCCTGCAGCATTTTCCCAGTTATTTTCCTTCACTAACCCCTTTCCTGGACCTAATCTGTGGACCACAGCACATGAAAGGCAACTCTAAGCCTGGCACCAGGTGTGTAAATCCCTCTGCAGCAGCCTGCTCATGGGAGATGGCCACAGCTCTTGCTACACAGCAGCTGAAATCAGCTACAGTGATGGGGGGAGAACAGTGGCAAGGCTGCTCACCACAGCCAAATTTATAAAAATACAGGAGGTGCCTATGCCTAGCTCCTCTCAGTTTCAAAGGACTTGAGCCCTTTCATCTGTATTTAAAGAAAGTTGGCCCTTCATTTGTACTATGTAAAATGCCTAAAAAAATTGCCTTTAAAATAACTACATTGTACAATGGCCTTTGTGGAAAAGCTGACGTTTTATCCTATTGTCTTTCATCTCCACACCACCAACCCAGACCAGAGAAACACATCAGCTCCTTGGTTAATCCAGAATATGTCAACAATCCTGGAGACACTGCAAGTGGGATTGCTTAATTTGGGACAGGGACAGCCACAATGTGAACTGGGCTGTGGCCCAGGAAAGGGCTTCACAGACACCATCACCATGCAAACACCCAGTAACCCTGCCATCGTGCCATGAGGCCCTAGTGAGATTAGCACCAGGAGCAAGAACATCAGAGCTGCTGATACAACCATCCTGAGAAGGTATGGAAGTTTAAAACCCAAGTCTGCCACTTTGCCAAATTTCACCAGTGATAATTCAGTCTAAAACACTGTGGCCGGGCCAGTCAACCCAGTTTGACCAGGACAGACCTCGAATGTTGCTACTGTTCTGACAAAGTCTTAGGGATGGTATTTTCTACCAGATTAAAGAGAGGCATTTTTCTGCTCTCCTCATCAAATGATCACAGCCCTAGGAACAAACCTTAGCATCCAGCTGGATTGCAGGAGACAGAGACGGAAGCCTTAAACCCTGCAGAGGGTCTTTAAAGGACACACATTGTAAATCATATTGCCCCATTCCTCCTAAACTCCTTTCCACCTTAAGATAACTATTTCTCCCCTGAAAAACTTAGAAAGAAATCACAAAAGGTTAGTGACCCACAAAAGGTTAGGAGTACAGCCCAATCACCCTGAACAAACTGAATTCTCAATATTATCTGTTCTTTGCAGATAACATTGCTGTGACACTGGTCATGCTGCTACTTCAGTCTTGATTTCCACTATAAAGTTTATCCAATTGGAGTCATAAATACAATCTCTACTTGCCCTGTAGCAGAACTATTAACAGCAACTCATTAATACAGTTCTGATCCAAAGAAACTCCTTGCTTTTGTGGATTTTTTAGTGGTATTGCTGATTTCATCCATTTCTTTCTGGGCTCCATCAGAAAATAAGAATGGTAAAGCGCACGAGATTAAAGCTGGGAGATGTTAACAGAGAAGGCACTGCAAGAGCAGAGTTCATGAAAATGTCACCTTTGAAATGATTATAATGGATTTCTGGAAGTCGGAGCACTGAAACTGGACTACAGAAGTTATTAGACAAGACAGAAAGTCATCTGACTGTAAATGCTGTCGCTGTTGGACACACAAGGCACAGCAGTCCCCAGTGTTAGAGGGAACTTGGAGGCAATGGAGGGGAAAAATTGCATTTGCTACATTGTGGTTTTCTACAAGGCAACCCAAGGAAAATGGAAACAGGCACATAGGTAAGACAGAAGAGTGAGGAAGGACGAGGAGCACTCAGCTCAGTCACTAAGTTAGCAGAGATCCACCAGTGCCATGAGATGTCAGCTCAGGTGGCAACCATAGGAGGTCAAGAGTAACTTGTCACTCACAGCCCTTCCGTGAGAACAGGGTGCACAATCAGATCAGCTACCCATGAATATCTCTCAGGACCTGCTGCACAGCATGAAGCCAAACCTTTATATTTTTAACAATCCAAGGATAACCACCTCCAAGCAAATCACGGAACCATTGTCACATGTAGAATAAGAAGGGATTTTCTTAGGATCCCAGTCTGGGCTCTGAATTGCCAGGCCAAACAACAGTCTCTTGGGATTTATTTTCTCTAGTCAAGTTTTGCTGTGGGATCTCACCCCATAACCCCTCACAGACACACTTAATGTCACATTGTACCAGCCAGACACAGCAGACCCCAAGTTCCCAACCCCAAAAAACCCCAGCTTAACCCACAGAGGAGATTCTGTCCCTGACGTGGCTGTCCCTGCAGCTCACAGTAGCCTCATGTGCTCCCAGACTATACAAAATCAAGTTCTTTCTCTTATCTCCACTATTACTATTATATATAATCTCCCTTATTTCCATTTCTCTTTCTTATCTCCAGCCCCTAGGGGGTAAGAAGGGAAAGAAAAATCTGTAATGTGAGGATTTCTAACCTCCAGTGTCAAGGGACAAGGCAAGGATAGAGGAGATGTGGTTTTAAAGGGAACATGCTCCCTCACCTACACACCTCTGGAACAGACTATTCCCACTGTGCATGATCAGATCAACAGTGTCAGGCCAAATTCATGGTCCAGCTTTAAGAAGTTTTGATGGCACTCTTTCTGATGTAATTTTGCCATAAGTGGGGAAATCAGTTTTTCTTTTCAAGCTCATTTATAAACCATTGGCTTACAAACATGAAGCAAGACTTGCTTTCCTCTGCTGGAGAAAACACATGCTGGCCTATTACTGCAGGATGCCAGCCAAGAGGTGGGTAGATGCCCTAATTACCTCATTTTTTGAAAAATAAGAAAGAAAGTTATTTATCATGAAGGAAAAGCCCTATAAACCCCTGAGGACAAGCTCTAGGTGCCCAACACACATGGATTCACTGGAGCCACAAATTAGCTCAGCCCTTGGGCATATGCAGGGTGTCTAAGGAAACAAGAACAAAGGTCGCATCCAGATATTTCCTAGATGTCCACTGTCATTAATGTCTTGATAAATGGGACCAGAGTCACACAAAATGCCCACATCTGTGCTGTGAGCTCTACCCTGCAGGGACACACTTCAGTACCAAACACATTTGAGTGCAAAACACAGCAAATGCGAAGGAGCATCCACACACTCTGAAACATAAGATGATTCATTAAGCTTCCAGACTAACAAGCCCCATGATATCCTTCATTAGCAACCCCATGCACACACTATTGCTGCTGCTACATGAAGGGCAGCTCCAATAACACCATTCCTTGTTTACCAAGAAAACAATTCTGCTATTGCCTGACACCTGCCCATGACAGTGCAACCACAGGAGTAGCAAGGAGATGTTCAGAAGACATTGACCATTCAAACTAGGCAGCAAAATGCCTGGCACTGGCTAGAACCTCTGAGCAGCTGCTGAAGACCAGCCCTACCACCTCAAACAGAAAGGCTTTCACTGACGTTAATGAGAGCTGATGAAAATAATGCCATCACACAGCTATGAGATGGCATGAAGCCTGTCTGTTTGAAGACCAGCAGGCTAAACAGAGCAGGCACTGAGGAAGAGGAACACTGGGCTCCATCCAGTTGCTTCTGGTTTATTTAAACAGGTGTGAAGTCAAATGCTGTGAACCTGGTGTGAGCTGAGTGTGGTGGGGCAGGGCAGATGAGGCTTACCCAAGTGACAAGAGAACACGCTCCTGCTGCACAGCGCTGGTTAGATCAATGTGACAGTACTGGAGTCTACACAGAAAACATGCCTCTAACTTGTTCACCGCTGTAGGCCTGGTCTGAGCTTCTGAAATGTTAGCCCCAGGGCTGCCAGCAGACTAGAGCAGATCCAGAGTGTTCTGCTGCTCAGTGGACCTGGAGTCCTTCCCAAGCATGTGCCTAGATTAACTGCCCGGTAAAACACCAAGTCCTGTTAAATAACTGTCCTCTCTGATATCCACTTCTCTCATAAATTCTGCCAAGGGCTCCTTTCAAGGGGAGGAGAGCTCTTTACAGTAAGCACATTAATACTTCTGCTGTTCATCTCAGGAGCGACACACAAGCAGTTTCCCTTCTGTGTGCTCCAGCCAAAGGCTCCAGAGCACTGCTCCAGCTGCACCGCAGAAACCAGCTATGCAGAGTTGGGGCTGGAAGTGCAACCACTGGGAGATGAGAGATCATCTCAGACGGTATCTCTCTCGCTGTCCTGATGACACACTTTTGTTCATCTCAGCACTGTGCAATCACAGCAGCAAGGCTTTGCTGCAGGCCAGCTGCATCAAAGTGATGCTTTGATTCAGCCCACTGCCTACAGAACAGGGCAAATACCAGCTGCTGAGGGCTGTGATGCTTCTTCCATTACTGTCTGATCCCAGCTGGCACCATCTCCTCTGAGCAGCAGGAACCTCTGAAAATTTATAGAATCCTAAAAGCCATAAATCTCCATGACATTTTTTACAGCAGGCCTTGGGCAGAGGAAAATCACTATTGGTCTGGACGAGCATTTCCAATACTGCTTATCTACATTTCCAGGACTTCACATCATTTAATACCCAATGCAGACACTCGAGAGAGCTTTAAACTAAAAAGAAAGCACAGCCGAGGGGACCATGTATGTAGGGCAGGCAGACAGCAGATGCTTTTGCGACTCATATTTCACCTGAGTATATAATTAATGTAGTATGTGATTTATTTGAAAATAAAAGTGTATGCAAGGCTGCAGACTCTAAGAGACTTCATGTGTGTAAGTATCAGAGCAAGAACAAGCTCAGTGAAGCAGGTAGGGTTAGAATAATTCCCATACTGAGGAAACAGCCAGGAGACATTACAAAAGGCTGAAAGTGAAGTGACTTGCCTAGGAAGTGATCTTAAAAATAATTGCACTACAAACTAAAGCAGTAAAAGGCCTGGCCTGTGCTCACAGTTCCAAGCACCAGGGGTCTGCAAGAGGAAATGAAACATAGTTACTGGAGAGACCACATCTGTACCACCACGGGCTTTGCCTCACAGAAAGCACAAGGAAGATGTTAAGCTCCTGAAGCCTCTTTTCCCACAAGCTGAGTGGATCTTTTTTTTCCCCTTCCTTGCTTCTGCACTGAGAATGTCCAGAGGTCAGTAGGATGGGCTCACTCCCCATGGCCAGTCTCCAGAAGCTAGCACTCGTAATCCAGTGGTTTATTTACTCAGCCTGCACTCCCAGCTCCCAGTTTCCCTGCCAGGAGTCATTCTGGGAGAACGGCACCAGCTGCTCCGGGTGGGGTCAGGCAGAGACAGGCCATCCCAACTCCATACACAACACCCTGGACACACTTGATAACAAGCTTCAAGACAAACAGGGCACTCCCAAAGTTCCCAGGAAGAGCAAAGAGCTGAGCTGCACAAAGCTGGCAAGGGAAGGACCTCGGCTCCCCTGCTTCTTGTCTCTGAGCAGTCATGCAGTAGAGCCCCCCCAGCAGCACGCTGGGATGGGTCAGCTCCACGCTGCTCCTCCCTCCTCATCAGCTAACTTCAGGGTGAGCACTACAGTGCTGGCATGGCTGTTACTGCTGTCAGCTAGTGCCACTGTGCAGAGAAACAGCCTAAATTTAAGACCTGAGCAAAAAACTGGAGTTAAATTCTATTAACAGATTCGCACTCTGACTTGCAACTACACTGGCTCATATCCCAGAGTCCTGAGCTGGCACAAACCAGAGCCCAAGATCCTCCAACACGCTGAGGAGCATTATCCCCGAGCCTCTCTTAGCCCTCCTTGCCATGGCAGAGCACCAGACTGGTGCAATCTGAAAGCTGACCAGACACATCCAGGAGGTCTGTATCCTCTCAAGCATCCCTGCACCGTGCTGCCCTTCAGGGCATGGCTACATCCCTCTTCTGGAGCTGAGCTTCAACCTCAACTTCTCTTTTTTTTCCTTTAGACTTCAGGAGTGGACAGTTGTACTGAAGCCACAGACTAAATAATTCTCCTCCCCTTCTTGGCATTACACCCTTGCAGATGCATGTGTGGGGTTTCACTTCCTCTTCAGCTCTCAGCCAACACTTAGTCAAGCTTTGCTCATCAGCAAGTCAGTCCCTGTAGTCCTCCAGTGTGCTCTTCTCACAGTCACCTCCAGCCCGTGGCTGCTGTGACACTGCTGGGGGTACCAGCCACATGGGTAGGGGCTGGGAGCAACAGAGCAAGGGAAGGCACAGCAGTCTAGAGCTGAATGTTAGCAGGCCAGAATAGATTTCAATTAATGCACTGGAAATACACTCACACAAGAGAGAAAGAATTATGAATATTAACCCATTCAGCCCTAAAACTAGAAAGGACTCTTGCTTGAGTCAGAAGCAACAGAAGATCTCTCTCACTTCCTGCAGCCCAGCCCCTACGGGTAGCATTGCACATCCAAACCCTCCTCTCTGCACACTCTGTGCCACCTTCCACTGTTCATGTTGAGGTGTCCCTACCCATGGCGGGGGGGGGGGGGGGGATTAAGGGATCTTTAAGGTCCCTTCTAAGCCAAATCATTCTATGATTCTGGGATGCCAAGCTGTGGATAAACTGCAGCACACATACTGATGAGCCATACATGTTCTGGGATCTGATCCCAGCTTTTCTAGTGCACCACACACAAATCCAGCTCCTGAACACCCTTGTGGCAACAAGATGACTGCAAACCTCTTCACAGCTCCAGGGACAATTCTCTGGGAAAAAAAGGAATGTGTAAAAGCAGACATTTTTTCCTGCACTTCGAGGCTAACCACACTGCAGACACACACATGCACGCACACAGACAAAATCCAGCCCATATGGGAAATGTCCAGTAAGCTATGAAACAATTTGCCCACGCTTCACAAAAAGCTAAAGTCACACGTTTCTTTCAGGACTATTAGGGGATTATTCTGTGTGGTTTCACTGTCTCAGGGAAATCTCTGCCTTAGGCAAGAAGGGGACAAAGTGTTGATCAGGCAAGAAAGCTCTGCAGGTAAGCAAAGAAGCCCTCCAGGTCATGCTCTGCTATCCAGGAAAAAAGTAACACAGAAACCACTTGGACTTCAAGAGAAACAACAGAAGAGGAACTCTTCTGGCTTAGCCAAGAGATATCTCAGCAAGCAGCTCTTGAAGTACTAAATACAGAACAGAGCTTTCCAGGCTTGGTTTCAGCACATATGAGCAGTAGCTGCAACATGGTTATAGGAGCCATGATGTGGGCAGTGGGGTGTCCCAAAACTGCTAGGGAAACTCTCGGACTGAACATTTAAAACTATTCTGGCAAAGCTCTAAAGATACACAGCAGGGACCCAACCTGGCCTGGCACAGCAAGCAACCAGCTGACTGAAGGTGGAACCTCCCCTGGATTTCCAAGATGTCCCTTTTATTGGGTATTTCATGAACAGCAACTTAGCCTGAAATGGAGAGTGAGTAATATGGACTCTAGAAGACACCAAACTCCACCAGCTGTTTCTCACTCTAGAATTGCCTTTCCTCAACTTCTGCAGGGAACTGTCATAACACTCTTACATTTATTGCTAGAACAATCAAACAAAGAATGGCATCAGTGTGAAGCCAGTATCATTTTTGAGAGTGTTAAGCAGTTGCAAGAGACTCCTTGACTTTGGAGACTAAAAGCATCCAGGGACTGGGTTTCTCCTTCATTCACGTGGCAGCAACATTTTCAGCTCTACAACTGGGAGCTGCCTTTTGTAATGCCCCTGCAGGCTGCAACCCACTAGCTGAGCAGTGTCACAAGCATCTCTTGGAGTTAAATGAAGGTTGCTCCTACAAGGGAAGCATCAGGTCACAACATCTGTCGCACTTACGCATTTGGCTAATGTGCCGAAAACAGCCCCACGCAATTCACACAAGAGCAGCAGAATTTTGGGCTTGTGCACAAGTAGCTGAGCAGTTCATGGAAATTTAAGGGACAAAAATCTCTGTGCAGGAAATACTTACTTCTCCTTTTCATAAACTGCAGATTGCTACTTGCACTGAGAGGGCTGAACCTCTCCCCTGCCCTGCACTAACAACCCTTTTATCCATCTGGAGCATAAATAATTGAAGAGAGACACCATCAGTAGCAAGAGGCAGATTCTGTGCCCAGCTCTCCAGCAGTTCTGTTTCACCATGCAGTCCATATGCTGACCTCTTAACAGCCGTGTTCCAAGAAGCCAAGCAGAAAAAGAAGGGGAAAAAACACCAACAAACAAAAAAGAAGTCAAAGTGCCCAGGATGGACTTCACTCCCAAGCCCAGAATAGCCCATTTGTGTGACACTGGGGCCTCCTGCAGTAGGACTGTTTAGAGAGATGCACAGCAGGACAGACAGGGCTGAACCTCTTGACCTGCTGCAGTCACACCCAGCTCCAGACACACTGTTCTGAGCACTGAGCCTTTGCTTAATTTGGAGGGCAAGGGACCAACGTTGTCTTTTGAAATGGGCCAAAAAAAATTAACGAACCACACAAGGCTTTTTACAGAGCAGTAAAAGCTTCCACTCCTATGTTATGTCTGGCCAAGATACACTGGGACATCAGAAAAAGAAGCACATCTCTGCTTGTTTAACAGTGTTTCCAGTATTTACCTCCAGATTCTGTGACTAATTTGCTACTCCCTTTCTGGCAGGCGCATCTTGGTAGCCAGGATGCAAGACCAGGGTTGGAAAACACAGAGGTTGGAAGACACATTAATGTGGCGAGTCAAAGAGAAACAGCCTCACCCAGGGTGATCTATGACACAGTGAGAGACTATCCAGCTGTGGTGAAATATCCCACTCGCCAGCTGCAAACATAATTTTGCTTTCTCTGAGGAAAAAAAAACCCTTCACCACAACCACCCTGTCTGAATTGCTACAGAGCGCAACAGACAGCCCAGGAACACAGGTTCATGCTGCCACTCCCAATGACTCAAAGAATCACAACTATAAAATAACTGATTTAATTCTGAGAAAATTAAAAAAAGTCAGTGGTACTTTTTGCCTTCCAGGTCCTGTGTTTCCCAACACAAGCAAGGAGAACCTCACTCTAGTCACAAGATTACAAGAACTGTCATTGTAAGGAAAACACGTGGGTGAAAGATGGCAATGCGACAAACATGGAATGCAGGTATGAATGAATCCTCCAACCTGCTCCAGCACAGATTTTGAAGGGATTCTGTAAAGACCAAGATCTGCTTCAGGTCTTTGTTGTACAATTGCTCTACAAGAGAGCCCATCACTCACATGATACTTTTCATTACGTATTTCACAAAACTCAGCTAATCAATTTTCACTACATAGGTACCTACACAGAAATTGAGGGTCACATTAAGGTCATTGTCAACCAGCTCAAGACACAAGAATCACCACTTCTCCCTCTTCTTAATCTGCTCTTTGTCATCAGCAGCTGCCTGCACTGGAGTTGTCCTCAGTGTGTCACGGGCAGTATTCTACAAGCTCCTTGGGTACCTCTGCGCTATGCACAGCAGAGCTTTTTCAGGGGGTGCACTTTCTCGTAAGCCCATCTGGGCTTCTCTCTCCATAAGCACAGCAGAGAAAAGGAGAAGGCAGTTGAGCACATGTTAATGGAGAACTGGGGGATTTCCATCAGCCAGTGTTCTCTGGTGGGCAAGGCTGGGGTTGAAGGTTGACCTTAAAATGATGCTTGATGGCATGGTTGCTATTTTAGATGGAAGTCATCTCTGCTGTTGTAATACCTACTGTTCCAGGAATGATGGAAATCTCTGCTCCTTTCTCTTTTTTTCTAAGAAAAAAAGCAAAGGAGTTTGAATACATTTTTTCAGGTTCTAAAACCCAGATTCTCAAAAACTGAAACACAAGGGCAATGAATTCAGGAGGTCTCCATGACTTGCATGGAAACCATTCCTCCAGTTAAACTACCTTTTGCACAGCATCTCTCTATACACAGTACCTCCATATGTATTTTTCCTGACAAGCAGACCACTTCAAAATACACTGAAGTAGAAAAAAGGACCAAGCTAATGCCAAAGGCACAGCCCTGTAATTTCAAACCCACTGAAAGAACTGGATCCACCAGATAGTCTCTGCTCCCACACCCAAACAGCTTTGCAAGTTGATGGGGTGGGGAGAGATCAACTTGGGAAGGAGAGATTCCCATCCTCCTGATTTAAAAAGCAACAATGACTTCAAAGAACTTTAGAGACACAGGCCCAAGTGAGCAGAAGCCAGCTTCAGAGTCATGGCAAGGTAACACCCCAAACACACACACACCCCAATAACATGAGCTAGGAGGCATGTTCTGCAGGAGTGTGCCAGGACACTCCAGTCTAACTGGGTATTTGAGAGGTTTCACCTGTACTCCTCCCACAGCAACACCTCAGGCTTTGGCAGAGTATCTATCTGCTGCACTTGCCCTGTTTGGTTCTCAAGTCAATACTCTTTTGACAAATTGCTGGGTTTCCCTCACATGGGGCCTGCTCTTCTGCACAAGGGACACTTGTCATTGCTTCATTTGCCTGCCC
This sequence comes from Brachypteracias leptosomus, assembly GCA_013401335.1. Taxonomy (NCBI): domain Eukaryota; kingdom Metazoa; phylum Chordata; class Aves; order Coraciiformes; family Brachypteraciidae; genus Brachypteracias; species Brachypteracias leptosomus. The sequence continues at coordinate 290,128 of VYZX01013311.1, forward strand.
AGCTCCACCAGGAGAATCCCTCTTAGCACTCCAGTGGTATAGAAATTGCTAGCAGAGAAACCACCCCTCTTCAAGAGTAATGAACAAAGGTACAATGAGACTGAGGACCTTGGTCTCACCAGGCAACCTGCTGTAGAGCTTCACATTGGTTCCCCTGAATCTGGGGTCTTAAACCACAGCCCTTCCATTTGGAAAGCTCTGTATGCTGAGAACAGTATCAAACCTTCATTGACTCCAGTGACACATGAGTTCAGTGCCAAATACGCCAATTAAGAGGTCATTCCTTGGAAATCAGAGAGGTGGAAAACCTACCATTATTTTTCCTTCATAAGTAGCAGCAATTAGGAGTCCAACCTGAAAATCAGAGTCCCCTGGAGCCAGACAATTCAACAGCCCTAAGCCATGAGGGAAGATGAAGATACATTCTTTGACACCACATTGTTCCATTTTTGGACTAAGTCATCAGTATTATTAAGATTTTACTGAAGGCTACCCTACTTATATGCAATTTATTGTACTGCCCTCTCAGAAGCTCACTTCATTTCCCATCTATAAAAAAAATAGCTTTTATAATAAATTCTGAGAAAATGGCTCAGGCAAGGATCACAGCTTAAGTAAACCTTTTAAACTGTTACCTGCTACCAGATGTGAGTGGATTGGAACAGGGTAGCATAGGAAGAAAACTCCTGCTCTCAAAGGATGCTAAATAAAGATCATTTCTGCTTTTGTATGTTCATTTTAATTTTAACAGATTGCATTGTATTGACAGCTTGGTTTCCCTCCACCATCCACAAGTAACATGGCTGGCACAAATTCCTAACAACCTGTGCTCTGTCATGCAAGACCCACTCTACGTTCTCAGCGTAACACACGGATACACACACCCCTCCAACACGTTTGAGGCAAGAGCTCCTCCTCTGCCCCAGCAGGACACCAAGCTCTCCTGCAGACACGAACTCTGGGGTACAGGCTCAGCCCACTATTGCCTATGCAATGTGACAAGGGCCTTTGGGAATTATGGTAATATCTACAACAGACTACTCTGATCTCTACCTTGCTTCTTCCCCTAGGCAATGAGCAGAAAAGGAGCTTTATACATAACCTGCTTCCTTCTTTATTTAAAAACAAATGAACTAAAGAACAGCACGGTTGGGGTGGGGAACAAAGCCTTACACCAAATTTTCTACAATTTTAGAACATATTCTGGATTGGTTTTCTCCAGAAATAAAACAAGAATTAACATCAATACTCACAAATAACTATAAAATACTAGCAAAATTCTAAGTAGCTTGGGAAAAATGCATCTGAGGACCCCATTATCCCATGCTCTTGGATTTACTTTGTTCCTCTCATAATACAGTCAGCAGCTCACAGAAATGCACAGGTGTCTTTTCACAGCGTCCAAGTCTGTGTTAAATAGGGAAACACCATCTCCTGCAGTGGCCACGTGAATGCCTGAGCTGCTACAACACTAGTTCATCTTTCTGTGGTCCAGAAAGGCTGTGCAGTACCAGTGTCTTGGCAGTTAAGGTGTTTGCTGCATAAGGAATTAGAGCTCCAAACAGAGAAAGGCTGGACCCAAAGGCAAGTGCAAACCAAGCTGGGAATGGGTGGACTTCTTCCTGCTGCAGGGACCCCACTGCACTGCTCTGCTGTGTTAACTATGGCTTCCATCCCCACCTTTGTGAGACAGAAAAGCTATTCCATATGCAGCAGACATTACCTACATCACGATGGGTGCTAAGGAACACACGGGACTCTGCTGATAACCCCTTACCTAGACATTCAAGATCAGCAGAGGAGGATTCCTCCTCCTGTCAAGCACCCGTAATCCCTCTAAATACCAAAAAAAGAACAAAAAACCTGTCGATGTCATCTGATTGCATCACTCCCCTCTCTCTCCAGGACTCAAAGGCATGTCTCCAAAGAGATATTCGCTTTGCAAAGCAAACCAGATGTTCCCTAACGCCCCAGTGCCGGTGATGTGCTACCCCAGCAAGGAGCGGCAGGACCGGGTTGTGCCCGCGCATCTGTGCTGCGGAGGGGGGGGCGCGATGTGGGGACGTGTTCCTAATACTGAATTGCCTTCGCCAGCCCCTGCGCTTTCTCCAGCCGAACCTACCCGACACACCCAAAGGCACCGAAAAAAAAGAAACCCAACCCAAAATTCAGGCAGATGAAGTGGGCAAAACACCTCATTCCCCGATGAACCCGGCTAAAAGAGCGCCAGCGCACCCAGCCCCAGGCCGAAACGCCGCCGAGCCCAGGTAGCCGGACACCGCCCCGCTGCCGCAGCGAGACGGGGAGCTCCGGCAAGGCAGGGCCGGGCTGCAGCCGGGCACACCGAGCCCACCTACCTGCTTTTCCTCTGCAGGGCGGGTCGGCGAGGGCAGGATGCCCACGGCGGGAGCCGGCAGCGGGGAGAGAAAAGAAGAGAGAGTGAGNCGGGGCGGCCAATCCCGGGAGTCCGCCCCGCCCCGGGCCCGCCTCTGCCCGCCGTGACAGCCGGGACCGGGGCCCGCACGGGCCGCCCCGCATCCCTCACCGGCGCCGGCAGTGGCTGGCAGCACAGGCAGGGCCGGTGTCAGGCAGAGGAGCGATGCCCCTGAACTGCCCAGAGCCGTGCCCTGTACGCCTCGCTGAAAGCTTGAGCACTGCAGGAAGCAGTGCCTACTCTCGAACAGAAACACACCGGGAATACTCCATTTATAAAAAACAAACACAAATGGAATAAATAGGAAATGTGGTTCCAGATTTAGCATCTCAAAATACAGTGGGAAGTCCTGAATCAGACTGCAACTGTGCTGTGCAAAGCAGGCATCTGTGCTCTGTTCCCTTTAAATCACTTCAAAGAGGTTATATGGAAAGTTATTTTAGGTAAAAGCCGGCAGTATAACTTCTCAAGGAAAGCCAGAAGATAACCCAAACGAATTTTAGACACTCCAGAGGCAGTAGCAGCTCATAGGAATCTCAACTCAACAGCAAAGGAGCAAGGAGAAGGGAGATGTGAAGGCTCAGGACACTCTGAGCCTTCCTCTGACTTGCAGAGCTGCAAGGAGGAACCATGTCTTCCACATTTCAAGGACAGGTAAATAACTGGACTTGGAACTCTTCTGAATACAGGGCAGGATAAGCTTGGCATGATGATGGCTGCACAAGTGCAAGGACAGGCCCCTGCCTTGGAACAAAACTGACACGGATGCCACAGTACCAACTTTTCAAGCCCTTGTAGGCATCACAGTATTTGTCCTGCCACTTCTCCCACCTTCTCATTCAAAACATCCTTCATACTAGAACACAAGACACTTCCAAGACTAGAGGTTGGCAATCTCAGGCATAGACATTTTAAAAGCCCATTAGCTCATCCTGAGTTTGCTCTTAGCCATTGATTCAAAGCACCAGAAAAAAAAATAAATCAGGTAATTGTCAGCATATTTGCTTGTTTTTAAATGCTAGAAGGCCACAGACCATTAGAGACTCTACACCACAATTAGAGGCATCAACAAGCCAATCAGCCTTTCATGAGTTGTTTTATAGTCTGCCACAGTGCTTTAAACCTAATGAAGAATTAACGACCACAGACAACCGCTCCTTGATCCTGCTGAATAGTCATTAAATTAGTGACATCGGGACACTTTGTCCCAGTGCTGGAAAGTGTCAGCCCAGTGTGGAACTCAGAGAAAGGGACATGTCTTCTATGGCCCCAGCACTGTACCCATGGGAGTGGACATGCAAGATCAGAAATTAGTCTCTACCCAGAGGTCTTCACAGTAGCAAAGACTTGGCTTAACAAATACATGGTCCCCCATTAAGCTGTGAGGTATTTTAACAAAAACAAGTTCAAATGTAATTGAAGATTAACACCAGACAACATCAAGGAAGTGGTAGAAGGCATGAAAATTAAGACTAGATTGAAAGGAAAACACTCAGGTATGGTACCAGCAGTACTGCAAGTCCTTCTTGGACAATTATCCAAATAGATCTCAGGGTTTGAGCCAGAGTGCTCCAGTTGGAATTCACAAGCTCAAAGAAGACAGAAACTGTCAATCAATAATCAGCATCCACTAGTGAAAATCTCTTCACTGAGACTTCCCACACAAGAATTGTGACAGTGACTTCCTTTGAGAAGGGAGGAAAAAAAAAGCTCAATTTTTAATACAACTAAAGACTGGGTGGTTTTGAAGTCCTGCTTCCCTATTATCCTAGTTTGCTTTTAAAGATGCACCTTTCATGTTACCTTTGTTCACAGAGCCAATCCAGTATGTAACTAATGTATGCAACCAAAGTCTTGGTTTCTCAGGAGGGGTGTGGCTGTCCCGACTTTCACAAGCACAAATGGACAGGCCTTCATGTTAAGAAGGTTGCAAAATAGAACGCAAAATTCTGGAAAAAAACCAAGAAAGGTGCACATAATGGCATGAGAAATTCATGAGAAAACGTTCGCCGTTAAATCTCTCACCTCGGGCCTCTTGACAGATGTGATTACAATTCAAATCTTCATAAAACCCAAAGAGACTTCATATGAACACAAACCTGCCACTCCATTTCTTCTTTCACCTTTACATGAGATAACAATGTCATGTCCATTTTATGCAGTTCAACTCCAAACACAAGCCAAATATGCATCCCTGCAATGCAAATCATTCATTAATCCTATCCTGACTAAACACTCACTGCTAGACAGGGCTAATCATTACTTGAAAGACACCTCCATTTAGTACAGAAGACAAAGTGTCTCAATCCCATATTAGCAAAATAATTTATGCATATATAATACAGGACTACAAAAGCATGCAGAAGAGCTATACACTCAATGACATCAAGGAAATAGTTTATAAATTCTTAAGTGTTGCTAAGGTGTGTGATCAGATTTTCCAAGGTCTTTACACAACTATAAGATGTCAGTAAGTACCCAATGAACTGTGGAAAAAAGTATGTAAAGTCTTGCTACCTAACTTCCAGTTAAAACACTTTTCAAGTTGTTTTGAAATGAAATCAAAGCAGTTTGTATACAGATAAATTCTAGAGAACACCTTCATTCCCCAGGGTAAATATCACAACTCCTTCGAACACGCACTGCACACGACGCCTTTATAACATTTCACAGACAGCTTAAAAAAAGCCAAAACCAATAAAAACCACCCCAAAAGTAAACGTTTTCCACATTCATACAATTTATTACAAAACTTGAATGAAAATTAGTGTTATGGTATATAAAAAGTTCAGTACATGCCATCACTCAGCTGACAGATAAGAATGCCTGTAACAAATTCTTGCAATCAATACTCGAGACCTAAGACAGATCTTCAGAGGCATTCACAGAAGTTGTTGGCATGTGTAGTGTTTATGTGATGTTAAGGCACGATGATTTAGAAAAGTCAGCTTCTTTGCATCACTGGTGAATCATCAGTGCTTTGTACATTTTCTCAAACATCACACAAATATAAATCACCAGAGATGAAGCTTCAAAAGTAACTAAAGCACAAGGAAAGTTATGAAAAACTGATATGATACACAACGACTTAAAATGGCAAGTGAAAGTTATGATACTGTGCAAACACACACATGTTTACTGTAAAAAGGCCACAAAGTCTCTTAGTATTAATCACGAAACTGTTGAGAATGACCTAGCACATACACGATTAACTCCTGAAACCCATCACAATGACTAATCCAAACAGGGCACTCTACCAGTTTCGGTATAAAAGGGTATAGGAAGGATAATAAAACCACATATATAAGTAGGAAGACAGTGTTACCAAAAGAATCAAAAAAGATACAATATAACTTGATTAACATTGAATATATAAACCAAGCCGTTTTACAACATGATCTTCAGACTTTGTTTTAATGCAGGTCTTGGTCTGCAGCATCCAGCTCTGCATTGGAACGTTACCATTCGGCCAAAGAACACAGAGCACCCATCGCTCAGAGAACTTATGCTGCTGTGAACAGAAGGGGAGAACAAAGAGCATTAGAAAGGACAAAGTCCCAGCACCCTCAGGGCATTCGGGGCAGCCTGAGCCCCTCCCAGCAAAGCAGCGTAATCCAGGGAAGGGGGCATCACAGGGACCCGCACTACAACTACATCAGCCAAGTCAGATGCAGTTTGGTTACAAATATTTATCACAAATTTTTAATAAGAGCACAAAAATGAGAATCTATTTTTAGTTACATGCTTTCTTAAGCACCCACACTCCCCTCCATCTGCAAGAAAACAAGACCCGAGTTACAGCTCATCTCAACAGCAGCACATACAAGAAGCCAACCCTCAGCCAGCCTGTTATTTGAAACGCTACTTCTGGTGAGGAAAATGAAAACCTCTTCTCTAAGCAGGGCTAAAAGTAAGTGGCAAGTCTGATGCCATGCCCAAACAACTCTTATGACACTGCTTAAGTAAAAAAGGAAAGCAAACAAATTTTTCAAGCATTCATAGAGCAGTATTCACATGGCTGAATGAAGGGATACTGGTTTGTAATTTCCAAAATACCAGTTTTAGATGTCTCTGTAGCTACTTGCTGACAGAAAGGACTATTACGAAGAAAGCAGAATTCCAGCTTTCCCTGAAAATTGGGCCCTGTTTAAGAAACTGTATCAGATTTGGAACTCAGAAGATATCTCAAATTCACCAGTTCAAAAACCACTCATTCCCAACCGGAAAAAATAACTTAATGAAAAAATCCATCTGGATGGAAAAAAGAAATATCCTAGAAAATGTTCTTCTGCCAACTCATTTGTACAGTACAGTGCAATACTCATCCAGACTGCACTTGCTGGCTACAACTGGGATAAGGAGCAAGGAAAGTGACAACAGGGTCCTTTGCTCTTTGTCATTCTCACAGTGGGAATTCTGCTCAATACCCAATTACTTAAGTTTTAAAGGAGGCCACCACTTTCCATAACTAGAACAAGCAAGCCAGCATTAAGGCTTTAAAGCCAGAGTCTATACCTTGCTAACCAAATCCAATATTCAAATTCAAAATTAACCTGTTGTGCTACAACTGCTGCTTCAATGTGAAAGAGAAACTAAATTTCTGCCATTACCTGCCTAACTCTAACCTGTTACAGAAGATGCCTCAAAAGGAAGCTAACTCACAAGATGACTGGAATTTTCAATCAACTTGAAGGCTGGGCTTGCAAGCACAGCTATGGGCTGATGTTACCAGCATTAGCAATGTGATAGCCACATTTTTTACACTCATAAAACATACTTGGGCAAAGTTTGTGCAGTTTCAGTGTGGATTCATTTCACTGCCTTTTCCTCATCTTCTTATGAGATGGCATTTTGATCCATTAGGTTGATACCGTTCTTTACAAAGTTGATCTTCAGCTTTATTAGACTAACCTTACACTCCCCCATATTCCTTTCACCAAAACACAGCTTTAATAAATGCCTCCATCTGCAATGTGAATTCATACCATTATTTAAAAAAGATGAGACGTTTCTCCAGTATGCCATTAAGACAACACTCAGTAAGAAGCGTAACTAGCAGTACAGACCCCTGCACCCTGATGCTCATGGTCAGCCACTCACAGTCCTGTGTTTGTCAAGGTTTTGAAAGCTTTTGGAAGGAAGGGGTTTGCCTCCCCTCTCAGCTGCTTCCAAGATCACTGCTACAATGCAGGGCAACTTGATGACACGTACAACTTTGAATTCCTAATGAGAGAGAGATGTTTTATAAGCAGTTACGTTTTCTCACTGACCTAATTCTTTTTCTTCAAATAGCACCCAATTTATGTTATAGCTCTAGCCCTTCAAGTGTCCAATCATTAGAGAGAAATTTGAGAAATGGCATCGTTCCAAGAAGAATGACACTGATGTCCTGTTTTTAGCTGGTTTTGACTCATTTTGTCACACTCATAATATTCTGGGTTTCTGAGAATTCAGTCATGCATTGTTGATGTCACTGCTTCAAGTTGGTTCCCTTTCCTTTTGCTAGTCTGTAGCAACACATCACAGTTCCCCACAGCAAATGTGATCAGCCAAGTATATATAGCAAGTCAGAAAACTGGCTTTTGAACTGCCTGCCAATGTCTATCAGTTAATTTAATATGCTAACAGGGTTAATATCTGTTGAGTCACATTATATATACTAGGATCCAAGCTGCAGAACTATAAGAAATGTTCCTCTGAAAGTGTTTATTTAGCCAAAGGTGGCCTGAAGCATTTACAGGTCCCCTATGATACCACGTCAGGCTTTGGCACAGATCTAGTAGATCTATGCTCTCCATTCCTCAGGCTGCTAATGCCTGAGAAATTCTGGCAGCAAGGACCTCTCCTCACCCCCTGCATTCTGTGCATCCAAACAGCTGTCACTGAGGTACAGGAAGAGGTGCAATATGTCAACTGTAACATTCCTGGGTAATCAACCTTTTCAGAGGCAGTGCAAGATGCCACTGTGTGTATTGACAAGAGCTGAGAATGCCACTGTAGCCACTGCACTGTGGACTTCATAATTCCCAAGGCATCAACATATTAGTGAGAAGGAAATAAATTTATTTCCACTCATCTTCCCACAGAACAGGATTTCTGCATTGACTCATTAGGAACTTAATATTCTAATTTATATTCTTTGGGGTCACTTGGCAAAAATACAATGCATTTGCATTAATCCATTTACTGACAAAATTTATTGAGATACAGTTTGGGCAACTATGTGAAAATATCAGGAAAACTTGGATGTTTCAATCTTTGCCATTTTACATTGGGCAAGCTTTGTCTCATTTAAGCCTGCAGAGTAGAAGGTGTTTTGGTTTTGGGGAGATGGGGTAACTATTTCTCTCTCTCCAAATTTTGGTCCCAATGGGAGCTTGCTTTTCAAGATGCATAAATCCTATGGTGTTAGAAATGATACATTGCTACTTCCAGGAGAGAATCTGGGGAAATTCTGCATACAGAAAATGCAGACAGATAAAAACCCAAGCAACATTCTTTAAAAGCCAGAAGATAGACAGTATTTAGGTTCAGGAGGTTTACAGACCTACTGCTTCAGACTCGGGTATCATATTAACAATAGGTATTTTTTACCGTGCAACACTTTGAAGAGTACAATTTTAACAAAGTTCTACCTTTTTCCTATTGGGAAGAGTTGCACAAATTATTTTCAAAGGCCAGAGACAGAGATGCTGGAGAACTGCTAAGGTTATAAACCAAGTACAACACCATCTTTTATTATGTCCTACTCAGAACCCAGGAACATGACTGTTTCACCAACTGAGAGCAGTATGGACTAATAGGGAGATGTAAGATAAAGTGTTACTATTCTATACATCAAGGATTAAAAGCCATGACATGACTCTCATCTGAAGGCTGCCAAGCTCTCTGCACATTTTACACAACGGCAGGGAAGGCCCAGCTACAAGGTGGTTCTCAAGGACTCCGCTAAGATCTTTCTAGACAAGTGAACTCCAAGGTCCTAAAGAGCCACAGAAGTTCAGCTCTTTAGTTGTACAGTAGCAGAGAAAAAACAACAATTTCTTCTCTAAGGCAAACAAACTTGTGTTAGCCGATCAATACAGGGTTTGCTGAACAACTCCCCAGTGAGAGGACTGAAAAGAGCCAGAGAACAGTGGTGCTCTGCTACTCCAGTTTGGAGTCAGAGAAATATCCACTGGCAGTGCCAGGCAGTTGTTCCAAATACTACTGATTTCCCCAAGCTTCATATTCTCTAGGCTCTCAATTTCAGCTGCCAAAAACTACAACATGATCTTTACTTCCGCAAATGACATCTCTCATCAGATCAATTCAGCATTCAGCAGCATCATTTTAGAAGGCTGGTTGCTATGACAATGCTTTGCGTTGTTCTGTTAAATGATGTCAATTCATTGGTAGAAGAACTAGCTCTTTGGTGCCTTGAGCACTGCTCTTATCAAAGATCAGAACAGTTTTAGTAAGCTCAGGAGGCTTTTAAAATACTTGTGGAAATCATGAGCTATACTAAAAGAATTTTCAACATCCTACAGATATTTTAAGTACAAGATGCTTGTGTTTTTTTCTGAACACATTTCCTTAACCATAGCTACATTTCCAGCTGGCTATATTTGTTTTCCATAGCCTGGCTTCTGTTACTGGTTTGTCCCAGTATGATCCTGAAGCTGAGTGGGAGACAGACAATCCAGATTTGTAAGAATAACAAGAGGAAAACAGATTGCAGAGAAGGAAAGGGAAGAAACACTCATCAATAACCATTTCATTTGAAAAAATAATTCCAGCTTTTCACAATAATTGCTCATCTGAGATGGACAAGTTCAGAAACTAGTAAATACGCTGTTGGAATTATTACAGGCTTATTTCAAAAGCACCTCGCATTGGAGTATCCAAATAAAACTAAATCCATTTTAGTTTTTGGTTACTTATTCCACTCCTCCATCTCCTTCCTCTCCAATCCTTCATTTAAACTGTCAAATATAAGAAGCAATAATCTCCTACACTTCACAGCAGTGCCTTGTATTTTAGAAGCAAAAAATATGAAAATTATCAAGCTTGTCTTGAAGTCTTTACCATGCTTCACATGGACTTTTAAAATAAATATACAAAAAGTTATAGTAAAAAAAAAAAAATTGTTCCTGCCTATTCCAAGAGTACTCTAGTGTGTAGCTGTGCTCTCCCTGTCTGCTACAAACACCTCCACATGCACTGTTTGTACACAGAAGCTACGAAATGTCTTAGAGAAAAGGACTCTCAAAAGCTCTTAATCACCATCATCTTGCAGAGTAAGTCTGTACTCACAGGCTTTTGTCAAAAACTGCAGTTGGCACACCAGTCACAACTGCACTACTGGTTCCAAGATCATCTTCCTTTCCTACCTCTAACCCAATATCCACCAGCTCTCTTCTTCATTCCCCTTCAAGTTTCCACTTTTCCACAGCAAGAAACCTGTCCACTCTCTTTGGAAACTCTGAGCACATTCCCTGTGTATAATCTTTGCCTTTGTCACTCCCCTTACACTTTTCTTACCCTAGTCTTGAAAGGAAAGGAAACTGTTTGAGGTAAACTGTCCCTTTGCTCTTTCCTTAAAACCTTCAGAGATGCCCTTATTCTAAAGGGATGAGGCAAACCAGACCTTCCAGTCATCCCATCTGTGTAGCACTGTATGGTAATCCAGACTCATCAGTCTTCTTGGCAAGGACTCGAGTTTAGCACTTCTTAATCATGATGCAATGCCAGACTCTCTCCAGAAACCCCAAAGCACTCAGCAATCTTCTCCCCACCCTGAAATACATCTGAAACTAGAAGTGGGTACTTAGCTTATTTGGATATTACCACATTTCATTATCCTACTATTTACTCCCCAGCTCTTACCTATGAAAGTATTTACACCATACTTTTCCCAAAATACATGAAAACATCTTTATACCAGTGCTTTATGAAAGGGAAAATATTTTTAAGGGACTTCTGAAGAAAACCAATAAATATGTATTTATCCAAAATAAAAAGAGTGAACATTTTTACATAAATTACCTACAAAGTTACATATTTTTCTCAGCACAAAGAGAAGGGTGAAAAAGAGCAATTGGAGGAGAGACTGCTTTCAGTTGCAGAGCTGATCCTTTGAAGTTCTTACAAAACTAGAACCTGAGAGATGGTCAAGATAAGTTATGATAGAACAAAAAGATTGATATCGAGTATATTTAAATTTGTTAGCAGTTTGGGTCTGTTAATCACTGTGTCAATTACAAGTTTCCTGGTTTCTCTGGAAATAGTGAGTTTAATACAATACAGCAAATAAATCTGATGGGAATGCTGGAGATTGAAATCATTGCTCCTAAACTGCAAAGTCAGTTAACATGCATGACAGAAACTTCCCTAAGGCTAAGTTCTAGGTGAGGATTCACTTCAACACGCTGACAGGATCATACAGCAACGTTCTGGTTTAGCAGGACTGCAACTACAGTTGACTGTGCATATTAGCCAGCAAGTTACACTAAGTCTATCAATCAGTATCTCAAGGGTAACAAAAAAGTGGCTCAAAATTCTTTCCTGGAAGCAATCTGCCAAACAATGTTATTTCCATAGCAGCTGAAGAAACAATTCAGCAGATTCCAAAGAAACAGCAGGACCTCCACATATGAAGATCTCATTCAAATGCTTCTCCAATTTATTCACATTCAGTATTTCAGACCAGCTAACTTTAAAGTTTAGTTCAGACTAAATCACAACAAGATCATGTGGATGCTTCAGCTAAACCTGCAAAGCTCTCCTGCTTAACACATTTAGTTGCCCAACATGTATTCCAGATTAGCTACGTAAAGTATCTACAAAACACCACTTCATTTGGACACACAAGAACATGCTCAGAACTCTGTTTACTTGTGCATCCATGGCTGCAGATTCAGCCTGGTACAAACCATGCTCCAATTTGTTTTTATAAATACCATATCTGGTATTGCCAGAAGCTGTGAAACATGATGAATTCTGATGCCATTACTGGCTAACCATTAGTGGGGAGTACTGCATCCTATTAGCCCTCAGATAACGATTTCACAGCAAATCCAGTATCTAGGAACGGAAGAAAGAGCTCTCAATAATTTGTATCATTTGCCATCCTGTGCTCTGCAAGCAACAACTATGGACAAACCAACAAACCTGTTAGATTTAGGGTGGTTTTTTTTCTTACCAAGTATCAGTTTAAAGGATGCTACATGATTCAATGTGGTTTGTAAGCTGTAGAAAGAATCGAGCTCCTTCACAGCAGACAGCAAAATTTATTTACACTACATAAGGTTTCCTGCATCAAACAGCCATCTTCACAAGCAGTCAGAGTTGGGCCATATGATAATGAAGTCACCATGAAAACTTGGGACCTTCAGTTCAGATTGAAATATTTAACAGGCTGCATAATTTCCAGCTCCTGTCTGGGGAAGCAAAAGCTTTATGTCAGATGCTGCTATCGCACACGCTACATGGTCAGCCACAAAACTGTCCTCAGTGTTTAGATTTCTCACTCTGGAAAAATATATTTCAGCATGGAAGTTGGAAGACATGATGCGAAGACTCCTCTATCTGCAAGACTTGGAATTGTGACAGTAAGAAACCTGAGTTTGAACTACTTTTCCCCCCCTCAACTACTTTATTCAAAGATCTGTGCACATACCAATAAAGCCATCAACATCTGCCTAAATAAGAATCCAGTGAATAAGTTTATTCCTTAGGAGACTTTTTTTTTTCAAATATAAACAGGAAGACTGACGGTTCAAATAAAGGCAACAAAAAAATCTCCTTATTTTAGGCTTGGAATGTTGGCAGCTGACACAAGGTCATAAGGGATAATATAATCCATTTTATCCAAGCTTTACATTCCAGAAGACCAGCAATCACAACTAAAGTATTAAACTGAAGTATTAAGCAACAAGACTTCTCATATCCTTCTATTTTTTATTCTTGTATTTAAAAGAAAAACTGTGCACTCTGAAGAAAGCATGAATATCTCCTACAAGAAATTTTTTTCATCAGTCATTCTGATACCATCTAACATATGTGGCATAAAGGGAGTCTGCATTCAGTACACACAGCCAGTTTGTCTAAAATTGTTTAGTTTTTTGAAAAAAAAAAAGCTATCAATTCAGCAGCCTACATACTCTAAACCACCTTAACTTTTGTTTATATATAGTCAAATTAATTTTCTGAGGAGCTTTTGCTAACAGAAACAAAGCTGGATGACCCAAAAATAAGGCACTGAAGATAAGCATTTACAGGTCTTAAAAACAGCTAGAAAGGTAACATCCACATAGATTTTTTTTTTCCAGTCTACCCAGAACATCACTCCAATTTTAATTTGCACTGTAAAGGCAAGTCCAAAGTGCAAAATTAACAATAATCATCGTGACAATCTTTCAGAAGAGAAGTGAACAAATCAGAAAACTCATACCTGATGCATCCAGATGTTAAAGCATCCTAATCATCACCAGGCTTCATCCTCATTTGGGCTTGCATCTGTGCAATCATCTCCTGCATGCGGCGCAGCTGTAAGACAAAAACACCCACATTTGAAACAATTTAATGAGGAATCCAAAATCCAGGAAACTTTAAATCTTTTTTCTTCCATGGTAGAAGAATTGATTTGCCTCTTTATCTATTGGAAATGTTAGATTAATTCACATGATTGAATGCTTTGTTTACCCCACTCAGATTCTTTAATGCACTACATCTAACTTTCACAAAAGATTTTTTATTATAAGTATTCTTACAAATAAGCAATAAAGTCCAAATCTTTTGAAACTTGCAGACCTGTGAATTAGCAGTCAATCTACAATAAACATGCCCTTTCAGTGTGTACAGAGATACAAAGCTTGAGTGAGTTCAAACAGCTCTGTTCTGATGCAAGTGCTCAACACACAATATCACGTATGAAGACTCATTTCATGGTTAACCAGACACTGTTGCTAACAATTTGCAGAGTTAACAACTGAACCAAGTGTGGGCAGAGTTAACAACTGAAAACATGCCGACAGAATTTTAAAAACTACTTCAAAAGCAAATTACAAAGATGTTTACAAAATATGTAAAGATGGACTAAACATATTAAGCTCCAATATTTTTACAATGACCTTTCCTGGAAATAACTGCTTCCTTAAAGGCTTTTTCTTATGACATAACTTAATCTCCATCTTACAAAAATTCAGTTAAATAGAATGCTTTTAGTTCCCCCCCAAAAATAAAATTTAAATTAATGTTCCTAAGAGAGAATAAGAAACACTAATACAAATTTTCAAAATGTAGATGCAAATATCTCTAATTTGGTTTACAAATGACTAGGTATTTCCTTTCAGATGCAGGTTGGGAAGCTCCACCTACACAATTGCAAGTGCCCTATCTTGCACACTGGAAAAGAAACAGGCTGCCATTTCCATGCACACTGTATAAAATATGAGTCCATTTCAAACAGGGGAACATGTAATAAGCTGAGGCTTTACATCAAGTTTTCATTATTCTAAGAATAACAGTGCAGTTTTTAATACATCCATCTTTTCCCCCCCTTTACAAAAAAGCAAAGAACTGCTTTCATTTGTTTTCTGGGGGGTGCACGGCAGGGTGGAAAACAACTCTTCAACTCAGAAATCACTGCTATGTTTAGACAAGTACAGTGCATTTTCCTCCAGTCAGCCACATTAACTATTGCAATACTAGTTACTCCAGATTCAATACTAAAGAATTTTCAATAAATGCTTGACTAAATGTATGTAGCGTTGAACTGTCAGGTTTGTTGTTTTTTGTTTTTAAAGCTGAAAGAAACATCACAGAACAGGGAAGAAGTAACTGCAGATGACTGTAGCACTTTTTCTTGCCTGGCCTCAGATGCAGATCTGGGGAAGAGTAAGAAACTGCAGCACAGAGCTGGTAGCATCGCCAGAGATAACAGAGCTCGCCTAAAACCAGCTGTTTTATATACTGATACTCATCCTCATGCTGTAGCACCACGGGGTTCAGCAGAGCCTGATTCAGGTTCCTGTGACTGCAGCAGAGATAGGCTCTGACAAAGGAGATTCACACAGGAAAGTGCGAAATACAGCTGAAGCCTGTAATGATTATTATACGTCCATCTACATCTTGCCAAACACTTCAAACAAAAAGCTTCTGATCAAGAAGATGGCATAGTGCTGCAGGAAGGAGGGGAAAAAAGCAGGAAGTCTTAGAAATGAGAGTTGCATTGATTCCATGGTCTAAGAAAAGAGAAAAATGTCAAAGATCAGCTTGTAAGAATGTAAGACACCTGGTCTTTTGAACTGCCTCTCTGCAGATTTACCATCAGAATAAAACTAGCTTTTTGGAAGCTTGCCTCTTTGAGCTTTCCCAAGAGCACTCCAAGCTGAGCCATGAAACATTCCCAAAATAGCAACCATTCAGTAATCACAGGGGAAGATACTGCTGCACATGTATTATGGTGATTGCTCAAACGCAGCATTCTGCTAATAGCCAACACCATATTTTAAGACTTGAATACAGTGCCAAGTCTCTTATTTTCCTAACCTTGATTAAAATATGCCCACACCACAAAAGAAATCAGATGCCGCAAAGGACTCAAATATAAGGTGGGACAAAAGCACTAGGAGACCTATTCTGCTCTAACATTAAGATTGTTAGAAGATTTTCCATTTCCATGTGATGTTCTTGAGATCTACTGGTGGAGCATTAGTCTCATTCATTATCATAGAATGGTTTGGGTCATCTAGTTCCAACCCCCCTGCCATGGGAAGGGACACCTCCCACCCACCAAACCAGACTGCTCAAAGCCCCATCCAACCTGACCTTGAACCAGGGCTGGGCCAACTACATCTCCGAGCAACTTGTTCCACTGCCTCACTATCCTCACAATGAAGAATTTCTTCCTTACATCTGATTTAAATCTACTCTTTCAGTTTAAAGCCATTACCCCTTGTCCTATCACCACATGCCCTTGTAAAAAGTCCCTCTCCAGTTTTCCTACAGGCCCTGTTTAGGTACTGGAAGGCTGCTGTAAGGTTTACCTGGAACCTTCTCTTCTGGTGTTCCAGAGTCCTGATATCTTCATGGCCCTCCTCTGGACTTGCTCCAATAGGTCCACATCCTTCTTACAGCATGTGGCTGCAGAGCTAGACACAGTACCCCAGGTGGGGGGCTCACGAGAACAAAGAAGCAGAATCACCTCCCTAGACCTGCTGGCCATGCTGCTTTTGATGTGGCCCAGGATACTGTTGGCTTTCTGGGCTTCAAATGCACATTGCCAGGTAAGGCCGAGCTTCTCATCAACCAACAGCCCCAAGTCCTTCTCCACCGGACTGCTCTCAATTCACTCATCCTCCAGCCTGTATGGATACTGGGGAGTGCCCTGACGCACGTGCACGACTTTGCACTTGTTAAACTTTATGAGGTTCACCCAGGCCCACCTCTCAAGCCTTTCAAGATCATTAGCTAAATAGTGACAAATTTCTGAAGCTATTTTAGCATAATTCAGTAGAAAAAACAACAACTTCCAGGCACAAAACCTGAAAACAAAACCAAAAACCAAATGGGCACATTGTTGTATCCTGTGGCCAGAACTAGTCAAGTCATCATTGAATTTGCCTTTTCATAAGGAAAATGAGTAAAAAAACCCAAAACAACAACAAGGTATTCAAGCACAACTGCCCTTTTCACTGGGTCCCGGGCTGCATCAGCACTTTGGGGTTTTTTGTTGAGCATCTGATATGCAAACAATCCAGCATGGTTGCTTTCTGCTGTAAAACTGTGGTTTCTCAGAGCTCTATGAAAACTCACAACTATCAGTTTCATGACAGTATTCTTAGCAGACAACTTAGGAGTAATTATAGACACCACACACTAAAACCTGGCTGCATAACTACAGGGCTAAAGTTAGAGGTAATAACTGAACTTAGGGAGAATGCACATAAATATTTTGGAGAGAAAATCATTTGCACATTAAGAATCCTGTCAGCTGGAGTGTAAAGTTAAAACTAAAAAAAGAAGAATCATACTCAGAGTGGTAACCATGTCAGTCTGTTCCACAACTCCACTTCAAGTAGAGGACAGGACATAAGAACCATTCCTACACATTACAATACAAGCTAAAAACAGCTCTCATGTCTTTACCTTACTAGACCTACTGCATAGAAAGAAACAGTCTTTTCTCTTAATAAAGGTGAATGTGAAAAGAAAAAAAAAAAAGAAAAATCACACAGAAGACTGAAATTGATGTCATATCAACATCAGTGTTCCCTTTGCTGTTGGAGATTGTGAGTGTCAAGGGCATACCATGACTTTGATCTTGCTCAGCAGTAAAACCTCTCACTTGTAAGAGCAGGATTAACATGTTCTGCAGGGAACTTGCCCTCATCCCTGAAAGAAAGGGGACTACAACATGATAGCACAGGGTCAATGCACATGATGAAAAGGAAGCTAAAAAACAATGTTTGGAAATCTGTTAAAACAAACAATTCCTGTGGATTCCCAGATAAAAAAATCAAAAGAGTAAACTTAACCTTGGGATAAACTCCACTTAGTTTACTTAAGTCAGGACTAAAATTTACCTCAAACGATGGTGTAACTACTGGGTAATGGCAACATGTAACTACTACAGTAACACAGAAAGGAAACAAACATTAGTGGTTACAAAGCTAAAAGTAAACCATACAGCTTCCTAATGGCTTACACACCATTAACAGCAACCACAGATAGACAGCTTTGCTTTACCTACAAGATTTCATTTGTAGTATATTTTGCCCAGAATACCAACAAGTGCTACTCCTGTCTGAACAAGGTGAAGGGCTTTTCAGTGAACAACCCTACAGATATCACAGGAAAAGAAATGTTAGAAACAGAGCAATATCTACTTCCCACTGACACACTTCTCCTTCCCTACAACTGGTATGATTATTTCTGCCCATGTATTTACATAAAGTTCATAAGGGAAGAGGCTGCAAGAATAGGGCAAGATGGAAAACTGTAGACAGTGGATTTTCTAGTACAACAGGATGTTCCCATGACAGTTGCTGTTGGTTAAAAATACTTCCAATGCCAAAGGGTACCACTAAGCTTGTTAGCTGAAGACAGGAAAAGTACTTTTGACGAAGTTCCTATATTGGAAAAAAGAGCTACCAAGATAAATGTCCTTTAAATGACACATTGACATTATAAATAGCAGAAGCCACTACAGCCACAGCCATTGCACCACAAGCACAGCAAGCACTGCTCCTTCAAAGAACAACTCAAAGGGACAAAAAAAAAAAAAAAGAAAGAAGGAAAAAAGAAGTTGTGCCTGATCCTGGCTCCCAAGGGGTTCCCACTGCTAATTGCTTACTAAGCATTTTCTTCTCATGATGTTCTCCTAGGACTGAGACTACATCACTCCAGAGGAAGGCTGAAGCACTCTGCACATTGCATGCCTCCTCCTCCTGCACGAGGCAATAGCATTCACCACACACATTAAGCCTTACAGCTAGTTTTATTCCCTCAGGTCTGCAGACCTTCACCAGCAGTCACGCTGTCTCTCAATATAGAATTTTTCACGTTATCTTTTCAGAAAGCACTTACACAAGCACCTGCCATACCAGGCAGTCACGGCACACGTCAGCATTCAGCACATCCTCGCCTACGCGCAGGGCTGCTGCCAGACCCGGCCAGGGCAGGCTGTCCTTCCCCTACTGCCATACTAAAACCAGAATTCCTCATCTCATCCTATCTGATCAAGGGTTAAACACATCCAAAAAGTTGAAGGACAGAGAGAAAGCAATTTCAACACTAAGATTAATTCTGCTATACTCCTCTTACTGCTGACCAACTCCACTGCAGACAGCGGAGTGAAGGGATTTGCCCAGGGCCTCAGGGTAGCTCACTGGAAAAAATCAGAGGAAGTTTGCTTCTTGCTGTTTCATGTAATCACTGCTTAGCATTTTTCTGGAAGTATTGCCTCTCAAAACTTTAAAAGGTTTCTGTTACGAGCTATTTTCAGAATAGAAAAAATGACACAACACTACAAACTTTAAGGTTGTGCTTGCAACATCTAAATAATCTGAACTGCAGCACATTTACAGTAAGTAACATGAACACCTTCACTCTTATTCTCACTTCTCAGCTCAGAAAAACAGGTCACCAGTTGCCAATGAGCAAAAAGCACAACCAGACTGAGCAATAAATCCAGAATGACATATTTGCATTTCCAAATTGTTGAACTTCGGCATAATAAAAGATCATTTAGCAAAAGTGATGCCTTCATAAAGATGATCCTGGCACTAGCCCAAGCATTCATTCCTTCCAAGGTTATATAAACCTCACAAAACTGTAAATAGAACTTCAAGCACGTTACTGATGGGAATGCAAAATAGGAGGGGAAATGGATATTTGTTTTCTCTGCAAAGGCCATGGAATGCAAGCCCATTTCCTCTGTGCCTCTTTCCTCCCCAGACTTTTCCCAGTCTGAACCTCAGGGATGATTCGGAGATGAAGGGATTTCATACTGGCTTATCTACAGAAGATTCAGCAAAGCCTCTTGATCTCTTTGGGACAATAGGACGCAGAAGTTAAAAATCTATTTGTTTTTTCAAGTTCTAACCTAATCCTCTGCAACTTCAGCAGCAGTTATTCAGAAATGATTACTCCCAGAGGAAACTTTCAGAGACTGTCCTCCAAGAAATTCAAGACTTCATCTCTTTAGCTATATTATATAAAGAAAAATACATTACAGGCATATATATTTATGTAAAAATACTATATTCACATTCACACAAGAGTGGTATATAATAAATTGCTTGCCCTATCAAGAGTTTCCAGGGGAAACTGTCATAGAATTTTTTCAGACATAAGCCTTAAGACAAGTAGTTCTAAGCAGGATACCTGAGTTTCTACGTACAATTTATGTAGTTCAAGCAACAGGAGAAATAGCAATAACTTAAATTCTCTAAGCCTGCTGCCTGAATCTTGGAAGCATTAAGAAAAAAAGAAAAAATCCCAAAACATTCCCAAACAATGCTTTTGCCATTTTCAAAGCACTTGGTATTCCTGGCTCTCAGCTGATGGTCTGCTTTGCACATACATCAGTAAATGGAAGGCAGTGACTTTGTGTACAGACTTCTTGCAGAAGTTGCACATGGCCATTGAGTGTGCTTATGTTGCTGAAATGAAGTTATACATTGATAGACATGCAGCTCATTTAATCTGCGGTAATTCATACTATTAACTACTAATTATGGCGATAATTTGCTGCTTCTGCATTTCCTTTCAGGAAAATTTTTTGCTATTTATGTCAACATGCCAGGGTTAGCCATTTTTAAATACGGTTCATATAAAGGAAAAAGGAAATGCATAGACTGAAGTAAATATATTCCAAAACTTTCCTTGTACAGGAGTCTGATATCACCTCAAACACACAAAACTGCCTGTAGTTTTTTATTTCTTACTCCAAATCACTGCATATATGCATTGACCTTTTAAATTGTGCCTTCTTCCACTTATGAACTTGGATCCAAGCTGAACTGAAGAAGGATAAACAGAAAAAATACTATCTTCCAATTGGCAGCAACTCTAAGTTTTCTCAATGCGAGCAGTCATAAGCACTAGCAGTGTACTACTTGAATTAAATATCAGGCAGGCTAAAAAAAAAAATAAATCCCTGAATCTTTCAAATTTTAGCATAAAAACGTTGAGAGGCCCACTAATAACCTGAAACCAAAATAAGAAAACAAAGATTGAAAACATTAAATTCATAAGTTGACTAGTTCAACAGAAATATTATGACTTTTGCTGCAAGTCAAGATTAAGATGCAGAAACATGCACATCAATTATATCATGGGATTTTTAACACTCAAAAACCTTTTCCTACACCATAGCCACAAGACATAAGAAGAAATATGCTGGTAACATGCTTGCAGTGAGCCACGTACATCTGAAATGACATTGGACAGTTTACCCCAACATACTAAATTTAAAGCAACATCTGTATCTTACGAACAAATTGATTTCAATATCTGAAAAACAGCAACTATCCTTATGGAAAATTAGCATACTAACTGGAAGTGATCAATACCCTGCCTACAACCAAGTCTCTACATACTACCTACCATCCACAGTATGCGAGTGACTATAAAGAAAAACCACTTTGTATGAGCAACTTGTATGTTCAGATTAGGTCAGTCATTTTTTCACAACTCCCATCTAACATTCCAAAGGCAGCATCTGACAAAGAACACTGAAATTGGAACAGAGCACCTTATATTAGAGAACAACCCTTTGAAAAGTTCCCTCTCACCTCAGCTTCTTTCTGCTGGAGGATTCTATCCTTGTCTACCACTTCTTCTTCAACAGGCCTATTAAGCAAAAGAACACATTGATGGTATAAGACACAGAAGCATAAGACTCCAAGAAGAGTTTCAAGGCTCACAGTTCAGCTAATATAACAACAACAAAAGCCTACATGCATCCACACAGGGGAAATTAGAACATTCTTAAACCATGCTTTCCTTTTGTAAAAGGCCATCTTTACCTCATATTCACTGTTATTCACTTTCCTTATATTAAAATTCAATTTCTTTACTCCTACAGGGATTTTTTTGCCATTTACTTTAATCAAGGAATTCCCTCCACTATCTATACATGATACAAAAATCAACCATTAAAAAGCTGCGTAGGCTATTTGCTTTCTTCTTTAATATCAAAATGCTTGGCTGAATATTTCAAAGAACAAGTACAGTGGGGAGAAGAATAAGTTGCTATTTAAAAAGTTGCAGCACAGGTAGACGTGGATCTTTTGCATCAAGTTGTCAAGGATAGAAACTTCACCAAGAAAAAAGACAATATCACAGAGAAACACACATATCGCAAAGAAAAAAATAAAAAAAATTGTTTGGTCTAAACTTCTCTCTCTAGATTTTTATGAGGGACCAAGAGAACAGCCACCCCAGCAGTCCTAAAATAACTGGAGAATCAACATCCTACCTAATCAGATAGGCTGGGGCCTATTTAAATGTAACCATGAGAGCTGATTATTTCGAAGTAGACATCATTAAATAAAAACCTATCTTACCTGCAAGCTCAATACTACTTAATGCATATTTCAATTAAAGCATAGAGAAAAGGGAATGGATTCAAAACCAAGAGCAGTTGTTTGTAAACACAGCACTTCGCTAGATATTACTCCTCTTCAAGAAGAGCAATTCATACAAATTTCAGTAGCTCCACAGATTGAAATCTCATGAGAAATTATTAGTTACAGGTGGGCTCAGTTAGGGGGAAGAACAAGCCCAATGCCACAGTGGAAGAAGAAGAGACTCATAAGCAGCAGAGCCCAAAGACACACGCACGTACTTACTTGCCAGTTCGTTTTAGCCTCTCTGAACGGAAATTCTCGTAGTGCAAGTCTTGGGTCACCTCCTGCAGGTCCTGCATGTGTGTCCTAGAACAGGCAAAGGGCTATTGAACACTTTGTCCTTCTTGTCAAAGGGAAGAAAAACACCCTTTTATCTTCTGTTTTTGTTTTATGTAATGCATGTATTTACTGGAAAAATAATCCTTGCAGACCAAGCCTGCCATAAAGCTAGCCAGAACATTGCTTTCATGTTTATTGGTCTTTAATTCATACTGAAGTACACTCCCACCAATATTCTTCAAAGACCCAAAGTATGCTGTCCTCCTCTCCTTCATCAACTACTTCATAGAAGTTGTTTATACCAGTCTTCACAGTGTTAAGACTCTCATAAAGACAGTTATTCAGAAGATATTTTAATTCCTAAAGTATTTTTTGACTCTTAAGTGCTGTTAAGTATAACTTGTAACCAAGAACTAGGTGGAGCTCCTTGGCTCACATAACAGCTGATACTGACAATTGGAAATTGGTAGCAGGCTTTTTTTTTTTTTGCTTAACCAACCAGCAGAGGGCAATCCTTGTCCAGCAGAGACTGAAATCCAAAATACCCAACGGAATTCATTCAATTTCCAACAATAGTGAGACGTCGTAAACCAAAAAAATAATTCTTAAAACCATCTACACAGGTAGAACATCCTTATCAGCTGAAATCATAAAGGGGCATGGTATCATATTTAACACAGGATTTCCTATGCTACCAAGAAAACAGCTTTGCCTTTAGAATACTCTTCTGTGCAATCAGGCACTTTGAGCAATATTTTAAAAGCCTCTTCTCCACCCACTGCACTATAAGAAAAACTGCAATTCATATGTAAAGCCATCAAATCAGTTCACATATGGCATAAAAACTGTCACATACATCTGGCCATGTAAAATATAGAACATATCTTCTGAGGTCAGAGATCAGAGGGTAACAGCAGTAAAATACAGTGCAGGGGGCTAAGAAGTGGCTCTACGCTCATCACAGCTAGCTTGGAATTAAGGAGTTCATGTTCTTGTAACTCTAATCCTCTGGTCGTTGTAACAGCTACATCACCACAGGAAACGGAATAATTTTACCACTACTCACACCAGCATTGTGCGTAGTTTAAGGAAATCATTGTGCTCTGGATTTTCAACTTCAACAACTCCCCAGGGGTACAGGCGACCTCTGATTTTTTTCCCTTTCACCTCAATAAGTTGGTTGGATCCAATAACAGCAAAGGGAATGCTAGCCTAGTTGAGAGAGAGCAGAACAAGTTACTGGTTTAATTTTTGATCACTTTGTGTTTTGTTTTTCATTTAAAGAAAGCACAAAGACTTTTAAATAACAGGCAGGAGAAGAGGAAGAGAAATGCTGGCATATGCACTCTGCTAAAATCCTTCCACATCAGAAAACCAACAAATCCTGTTCCAGGCAATGCACCCTCATTATTACCACCTGTAGTTTTGTTAGGATCAGTTTGTCTTAACAGAGGCACAAAAGGAAATGACGCTTTGCTTTAGGAACACTTGACTGTTGTTCAAGTACAGTTTGGGCATAATGTGTCATCTGACATAACATCATGCATGGAAAACAGCCAACAGAAACACTTCAGATACAGATTAAAGTAGCTAGAGAGAGAATTTCAGATACATTCTTCAAGTACCTTTGCAAGTATCACAGCACAAAGAGGAAATTACTTCAGTAAAACCTTCATTATCTTCTCTAATGAGAGGAAAGTTGTTATTTTTTATAGTAACCATAACACACATACATTCTCTCTCTTTGCTTGCACGTTAAAAGGCTGGAGTCAGAAAACAGACTGCAAATCATAGTTCTTAGTGAAGAGTTGCTTACATTTAGGAGAGAAAAGAAAAAGTCACAACACTACATTTGGAATTCTGCTGAAACAGGGACTGGAATAAAAAAGATTATAATTCAGAATCAATATTCAAAGAAAATTTCAATTTTCAACACATCATAAAGGGATAAAGGGTATGAACAACTACTGCAACAAAATAACAAAGTAGGAATTAAGCTTGCCTTTAAAACTCTGGTTTGTTCTTTGAACTCCTCATCTTCATCAGAATCTGCATCAGGGAGCTGATAAATTCTAATGCCATGTTCAGAAATCTCATCCAGAACCTGAAGTGTAGAAAAAAGGAAGAATAATAAATTATTTCATTGAGGTATTAAGTTTAAAATATATACAACTGATTTACTAGTCTGTCACATGTAGAAAACTGTTTTTCTGCTTTAAGTAGTTTGACAATACTTAGAAAAAAAATCATTAACCATTACTTATGCTTTGAGTTTATGTATTACCAAGTTGGTCTATGTCCTACAAGACTATCTCATACAGCATTAAAATAATTCTACCTATGAAGAAAAAAAACCCAGCATTTTTCTTTTTTTCTTCATTCAGAGACTAGAACCTCAAGTCCATAAATATCCTGGAAAGAACAGCAGAAGGCATAAAAACACTCAGCAAGCAACCTACATGTTTTGAGGTGCAAGAAAAGAATATCAAATGGGAAATCAATCACAACCTTAAAATGAAGAAGTCTACACTAGACTTAGTTGGATTTTAAAGATTTTGGTTTACTACTGAAAAAAAAAAGTATCTTAAAAACATTGCTGAGATTTGCTAACTGCAGAGGTTCTCTTTTAAATAGCTAACAGGCATTTTAAATAGCCAAAGATTGCTGAGATTATCTCTGAATTAAACTGATCATAGATAGATTACAATCTGTAAAGTCAGAAACAGCTAAAGACAAACAGCAGCTCACCCATCTGTCCACTCAAAAAGAAACACACTCACTGACTAAATGCATTTTGTCACATTCCTAGTGTACATTTCTTCGTATGTGACCTTAATAGCATATTTTTGTGCAGTGAAACATAAAGACTTAAAATAAACATATCAAGATGCAATCAAGGCCTTCAGGCAACAATCTGTAGCTGTACTTGAAGAATAAACATGAGAATTGGAACAGTTTGCTATGAATGTTAGCTGCATAACTGATAAAATATTGGTACTACAGTGTACTCTTGCACAGCATTTTTGAAGACTAACAAATATGCACCTGACTCTGTGTGCAAAGTTCCAATTAACAAAGGCTTAAAGACTTTAAGATACAAAAGATACATGCATTTTTAGAAAACATAGCAAGTAAATAATTTTAAAAAACCCCAACAAACAAAACCAGAAGATTTACATGGAGCATAACACAGAAGCAGACAAAACTGAAATTAACATTAAAAAAAATAAGTTAAAGCAGTTAATTTGGAGAAGGGATTCATCAGTTACAACATCAAAACCATGCAGCTCATGTCAAAGTATATTTTAATGTATTTGATATGCATAAAAATTTGAGACAGTGCTTATTGTCTCTTGAATCAAAAAGACAAAGGCTTATTATCCACTTAAACTGGAGAAAGTTATTTAAAATCCACTACAAAGAAAACCCATAAACAGTCTTCTTTATTGTCACTGATGTCTGAGAATATCATAAAAAATAGACTATCTGTATTCCTGTACACATTCTCTTCCTAATGAAATCCCTGCAGGGGTAAGCAGCCAGCACAGTTCCAGGCCCTTGGTAGTTTCCAAAGGTGGTCAACCCTTCCTTCAAACCTGCAGAGAATACTTCTACTGCCATACAATTACAAACATTTAAGTCAGAAATCCCATCGAATGCACTAGTAAGGTTTTGTTTCACTAAAAAAATGCTGAGATTCCACAATTACTCTCTTCAAAGGGATCTTGGATGTCTCAGCAGAAAAAGGTGAACTATGCAACCTTCCTAGATTAGCATTCCCTATTGAGTCCCAGCTCCAGCCCCACAGGTGGCACCTGGACCCTGCAGCAGCACCGCTGCAGTCATGAGCTCCTGGAGTAGACAAAGCTTTTGCAAAATCAGGGAGGGTTTCAGGTAATCAGAAAAACATTCAGAAAAGCCTATGTATGGACTTGTGAACATTACCACATATAGAGCAAGACATTAACTCAATAATACAAACACAACCAGACTTCAAATAGACAAGAGGTCTTAATGAGCCCTCCCATAGTATTGTTGGGTTCCTGAATCCCCTGTTGTGATGGCAGACAATAGCTACAGTATAAATACTTCTCCAACCAGAGCTCGATTATTAAACAGCTGTTTAAAATAAAAAACACTCCTTCAGACCATTAGAAGAGGAATGACCATGTATGAACCACAGCTATTCCCATGACAATGTTTTCCTGCCAGGTATATAAACATCCCCCACACTCACGCAGGCGCACAGGCTGAATGAAAATATTATGAGCCCCCACCTACACAATTGCAAAATGGGAGATAACCTAATTGTCACCAAATGATAACAAAAGATGCCCAGCTGGGGTAGGTGGGGCAGAGCTGCAGAGCAATGCCTTTAAGTAGCTGCATGAAACAAGAAAGCACCTTGAACCTGGCTGAGATCTTCAAGATAAAATGCAAGTGAAACAATAACGGGAAAGCCGACAACAAGGGGTGCTAGAATAATATATTACAGCTGTTAAACCTAGTGCTTTCCTGAAAGGAAAAAGAATTGCAATAAAAACAAACTGTATTTTATGGTCCTAACAATGAAACAGCATTTTGCTTCTTCAAATCTGAATTTTATTGGCCTCAGAGGATTCTGTGTTCCTAAAGATTAGTCTTCCCATGGGAAATTAAAAAAAAAAAAGTCAAAATATTAGTTCTCCTCTCATGAAGCCATTCTTTTGAGCAGGTTTCCTTAGCAGCCTTGCATGGCACAGCTTGTGAAACTGCCTTGCATTTCTTCCCACTCAAGAGTTCTAAAAAATAACTTTGAATTCCAGAAAGACCAAACAGGAATTACTCCAAGCTGGATTTCCTTTGCAAGCACTACAAACTGATCTTGCTGCTTTGTTTTTGTTTTGCCGCTTTGGACTTTTTACTTTAGATTGGTGGCCAAATGGCAGAAACATCTGAAAAAAAATAAAGACTTCAAGCTGCGTCAGCAAAGCAGGGTTTTGATTCTTACTCTTGATTAGAGATTCTGTTAGCCAAGATGCTTTGAGTTAGAACAATATACAGTAGTTAGACTTTTAAAGCTTTGGAACCACATTATACATTTGACTTAGTATAAACTGAGTTTGTAGAGTGACCTTTGTCAGGAGTACAGAAATAATGAAGATTTGTTTACCTGTTTCCGAACCACTCCCTCGGACTGTGGCATAAGTGCCGTTCATCCTGTTACATTTAGCTAATGCCTAAATGTGGTGTCCATATGTGTAAGTCAAGACAGCTTTAAAGACCACTTAGTTAAAAGTAACTTTGCTTAAACTAGAAAGAACTACACATGGATTAGCACCAAATATGGTCAAGAGAGGTTGTCTTTAATCTGTTCATCACAGCATATGTAAACTGGGATTCATCTTCCACAATAAACGTGCATCGTAAACCCTGAATCTAACATCACTTACAGAATTGTACTGAAAAATAGGCAATCCCAAACTCACAATGGGAAACCTGTTTGCTTGCACTACTGCCATGTTTCAGCTAAAATCTAGTGTTAACAATACACAGAAGCAAACATCAAACAGCATTTGCACTATACGGTGCTCAACCCTAAGAAAGGCCACTAAGCAGCAGATAAAAGGAGCACAGGAGAAAAAGTGCCAAAACAATTACAGCAAGTATTGAAACCTGGTAAGAGTGTGCTCCTCTTCATTTCACCTAAGAACTGCTTTTGTGAAGGATGACTGTGGCTAGAATCTATTTTACACCTTTATTTTATGCATCTGAACTGACAAAGAACATGTAGATTCCCAGGGAATTATACTGTCCAATAGTTAATGTTTTACTTAAATGCCTGCTTCAAAACTTTAAACATCATTCTGCTACCAAATGAACTAAAAAATAAGTACCCATGAAAACTGAGCCTGAAGTACACTGCTGAAATATCAGATCCAACTTCTTTATAAGAAGTAGCAGCTCTACAAACACTATCGGATAAAAATCTTTCACTAAGTAGTACAGCCACAGAAAAAGAAGCAGTAAAACCAACATAAGCAGCCACATCTCTGCTTCATTATTTGCCCATGAGTTCTTTAAACTTGCCCACAGTATCTGCTATCTTCTCATCGCATTTATGGAGGAACAAAAATAAAAGCTCAAGAGCCTGGACAGAATTTCTCCCTGTAAATTCTAGAGGTCCTTTCACCTAGTTCATCATAAAATTGGTCACTTTTGTATAAACACCTCTCCACCCTTCAGTGAAGGTTTGTCTACACTACAGACAACTGTCCTTGTTTTAAACTTCTTCAGATACAGAGGATTTGATCCACTTCTTGGGCTAGTTTTCTTATATCATTGAGCTTTATACAAACAAAAAAGCAATGCCAGCAGTACCTCACCTTGCCAAACTGTAGTCGCTTACATGCCTACACAAACCACGGTCACAATCTTTAATTGTTGCACCAGTCCACCAAAAAAAACCCCAAACAAATCCTCCAAATTTAGGTAGATTTCAGCTAACAGGCTATTTTGTAAGCATGATTAACTATGCTATTTTCCCAATTAAATAAAGCTGCACTCCCTCTTAACAAAACAGAAAAATACACCACACAAAAACCATCAGAATAAAGACCTTAGAACCATTCTAAAGGGCAACTGGAAGCCAGAGGATTACAATAAAAAAACCTGTCGTGCCCTTCATAAAAGTCACAAAGTGGTAGTATAAAATGATATTGAGATACAGTTTAAAAGATTAAATTTGCACACTCTGGTGTGTGCATACTCTAAAGAATGGACCACATTTTAGAAGTACTAATTATCTCTAGAGTACACAAACCAAGTTTCCTTTGGATGAAACTAAACCTAAAGATACACTCTCAAAGCCCATCTAAAGCACTCCCACAACTGCTGGGCATTCAGTTCACTGGACTAAATGAAAGCCAGTCTGAAATGTCTATACTAGATGCATTTCCAGATTATTTGAGTACTTGTTACAAACCATTTTGCTCAAAATCCACTCTGTTGGCTGGCTAAGAGATGAAGCCAAGAATGGCCAGATTCTCAGCAGGTGTAACTGGTAAAGCACATCAGACTTCAGTGAAGATTTCCCACCTAACCCACCTGAAGATTAGGACAATATCATTCACCCTTCTTCAGTTTTAATTTACTTTATATTTGACTTTAACATTGTATGGGTTGCATTGTTCTCATGATCAAGGGTTAGACCTACTCTTCTCTTCAGCCTTTCTCTCTCCTTCAGCGTCAGTGTGTCAGCCTTGGCAATCACAGGGACAATGTTGACTTTTCCATGAAGAGCCTTCATGAATTCTACATCTAATGGTTTCAGCCTGGCAACAAGCAGAAAAAAAAAAAAAAGAAAAAAACCTGGTTGATTTTTCAATAGACCAAATGTATTTAAAATTATTTCTTTCAAGTATCTACATAAATATTGTTTCCAGAATAAATTAAGTCAGAGCACTTGCTTATCAGCTTGGTTGTGTAAAGGTTGAATTGCAATTAAAATCGTCACTATAAGATAAATTGGATACTATAAACTCCTATGTTTCTGGGTGATAAACAATGTAATACTGACTGCTTCAAAACAATATGAAATGCCAAAGAGGGGACGAAGCAGAGGAGAGTATTAATTCCCATTTTAACTGCATTGGCTGACAGTGCAGGAAGTAACCCAATTATCATAAAAGTTAGTTTCCACTTCAAGTAATGAACAGACTTTAGAACAAGATATAACACCCAAAAATACAAGAGCTCAAGAGCTTTTTCTTACCCATGCCCAAAGGGAGAGATGAAGTAAAAACAGCAATGGACTCTGTTGTCTATAATGTGGCGCCTGTTGAGACCGCTCTCGTCATGTAGGTATCTTTCAAACTGGTTGTCGATGTACTGGATAATTGTTTTGAAGCTGTGGTATGGGGCAGGGAAGAAAGAGAGACATCTTACATCAGTTTTCAAATAATTTTTAAAATTATGAAAAAATCAGAAGGAGGAGAATCACACTTTTAAGAATATTACTGCTACAAAAATTCAGCTTCCTAGTATTGAATTAATACTGAGGAAAAGTATTTTGATAATGCAAAAAGGTATTTTCACAGCAACCACCAAGGGTCTATTTGTGCCCAGAGCTACTTTTAAGTGCTACCCTGTCCCTGGGATAAAAAGTTCAAGTGCAAGCTCAGAAAAAAAAGGACTCAATGCTGAGACAACACAGACAGGAACAGAAGATTGAGTATTTTCCTGCTTTTTTTCTGGGGGTAGGAGGTGAGAATTTGTTTTTAAACCAGCTGACAAATGACATATCCCGGACATCCTCTTGATTTACAACCCTGATCCTAGAACTAGGTTTCTATAGTTACCTCTGAAAATTCTGGTATTTTAGTCTGTTTGAATTAAATACAAATACATTTGCAAGTCATGCACAAAAGCATCACATGATTTATTAAGCTATTTTTGTTACTTTACAGAATCCTTTTCTGTTGGCAAAGAAAAATAATTCCTAGTTCAAGGCAAGTTAAAAAATGCCCTACAAAAGTAAAGGAACACAAAATTTGATCACGCAGATTAATCAGATACAAAGAGCAGTGACTAGAGAGAGAAAAAAACCCCACAATGCATTACTGAGAAGATTGTTTTAAGATATTCCAGAGCATGTAGACACCTGCAAACAACATTAATATAAAAGGACACTTTATATTAAGTACTGCAGGGGAAGGGAAATGAACACACTGATGAAGATAAGATTAGGCAGATGACTGTGTGTCGTGAACATATCTTAAACTACTTGGGGAAAAGCTGAGCAGAAAGCTTCACTGGAAAAATAGTATTGCTGTCGTTGAGAAAGTGCAATTTTCAGAGAATTTTAAGGAGGAAACAGACAAGAGAACACACAAAAAAGAATTAGTAATCTGGAAAGTGAACAGAGACAATGGCAGACACTGTGACATGCAAAGTTCAACATTGGGCTGCGTGGCTATACTGAAGATGAAAGAAAGCAACAAGAACAATGGAAGAGATCCTGGAGGGAATTTTCCAAAGTCAAGTATGCTTTGGGATCTAGGAGGAATAAATACATTGTAGAA
>VYZX01013311.1:322354-353799 GCA_013401335.1 Brachypteracias leptosomus
GATTTGACAATACAGAACTCCAGCTACCACTAAAATTTTTTAGATTCTGCGTGAAACTATCACTATAGTTAACTGAGGTTAGCATTCACCCTTTCTTACAGGCTGTTTTAAGTATAACAGCATTTGGAAAACAAAAAATAATCTACCTTATAGGTTTAGTACAACACATTCCCTAATAACCCATTTCCCGGTCCACTGTTGTTATTCTGCAAATCCAGGAGATCCACTAGACAAACTCCTGACAACACAATCCTTACTAGCACTTCTTCTGTGACAGAAAATACACAAAATTTTCCCCAGCTTCCATCCTTGAAAGCAAACTCTAAAATTAAGCCTTTTCACCAATGCAGAGACGGAAGCCAAAAGCCATTAGGAAACCTACTCAGGAGAAAGATATTTGAAACAGGATCAGCAATTGCTGTTTCCTAGAGACATCACGCCAGTTTGATTTACCTCTGTTCAAAAATAACCTTCGCAGAACTTACCACCCTGAAAAATAGGTAGTCTGCACAATTTGCAGCTTTTCCCAACAAAAAGAGCTTTATATAACTTGAATCAAGATCAGCACCATCTACTGGTTAACTAAAATTGCAGTAAATGTTCCTGGACACAAACATAACTTCAAGAACACAAACTTGCTGCTTCCTCTGAACCAACAAGGAAGGAAGGTGGTTGCACTGGGTTTGTCTTGACGACAGTTAGAAACAAAAATCTATCCATCAAGTCCCTACAACATCCTGTAAGGACCAAAAGACCTAGTCAAAATGACGCTCATCTTGGCTCAAAGTCTTTTTATGTGACATGAGAAAATGGGATTAGAGACAATTACAATTAACCACATCTTTTTATTTTGTAGTGTGTAAGTGCTATTTGTTCCCATAATGTATTTTGATGATTTAGATTCCTCACATTTTAAATACAAACTAGTAAATTGTTCTACTGGGTTTGAATCATCACGGAATGACTCTAGTTGCGAGTTTCCAAAAAGAAAGAGGAAAAATCTGGACACGTACAACTCTAAGAAACATCTTAACAGAATAAACAAAGGGTATTAGAACACAATCAACAGGAAGAGCTCTACGTAACACAATGCACAGGCTGAGAGCTCTCGGCTCCAACGGAAGGAAGCTCTAGTCAACAGCGCACAGAATAAGCAAGACCATGCTGCAGTCCAGAAAGATGTCTTAGTGTTATTCCAAAAGTTAAATTATTTTTAACTTAATAAAGTGGGAGAAAAATAAAAATCCCACTACAGCTTCAATTTCAAACTTTCCTTTAGTGTATCATGTAACTACACTGCCTTCACTTTTGCCGTGTTTCAACAGTACACCACAGAAATAAGTGAAAAAAATCGTCTGATAATCACGCTCTTCAGAATGCTCCAGATAACACAGCATTCCGTCACGAAAAGATTACAAAGCATTCTTTTACCGCTATAGATGTTTATTTTATCAGCTATTTGCCTCCTTTCCAGTCTTTAACTTATACTGAAGAACTCAAATCAACCAGTATTAGCTTTATGCTCCCTTTACAGTGTCACTTTGTCCATCTTAGGATTGCTACCACTACAAAGAAGTGTCAAGAAAACCTAATAGCTAAGCAAAATAAATACTGTTCACACTTCTTAAAAGACAAACCTTGTGGAAATGCAAAGTTCAACTTTTAGCTGCACTGGAATAATTCAGGCATCCTAGTAAGCACATTAATAAATATCTTTATTTGAAAAAGTTATCACAAGATCAGTTTTCCACAATTAAAGTGCCTGACGATGGTGATTTGAAAATTACATTTATGAACAAATTTACTAATTCTAATTTTGTTACAAACTGCCCAGTTGCTTCATAGCTATTTTACCACTTTCTTTATGCTGTTTATGATAAAGCAATTATGAATGTTGTCCAGTGTATCTGCAGACAATTATTTCAGGTGCTAAATATTACCAGCAGTACTTAAAGTCAGAGAGTGCTAAGTAGTAACTCCATCATAAAACAACTGGCAGTTCTACTAAAATTGCTATAGTACACATAAAAGAAAAGGAATGAAAAGCAGAGTCTTAAAAGTATGGAAACTGGATGGGCCAAAGACACAAAGTAAAAGACAAAAAAAATTCCCTCTACCAGAATTCTGCCCTATCAGAGCAGACAAAATGGAGACAAGAAAACTGGCTGCAGCTGTCACAGAGAACCTTACTGGAGGAAAAGCCATTAATGTTGGTTAGAAAATTGAAACAGGAAGCTGTACAAAGAAACACAGTTTTACTAGAGATGTGTGTTGTAGGCAACAAAAATTATAAGAGAAACTTGATCTGAAAGCTCACACAAATTAAATGATTGCATTATTGATGATATGAAGATGAGCACCCAGAATGTAAAAGTGCTTAGAAGATTGTGCTTAATTGCAAGGACTCAGGAAAGACCCTCAACCATGAATTCAAGATAACACTCCATTAATGTTGGGAATAACGAACCTATTGCTTCCTTTTAGTACAAAGTTATCCAAAGATCACCAGCTGAATCACTGAAGTTCAGAGAGACAGACACACTAGAGTAGTGTTTGTGTAAGATACAAACTCCATCAAGCAAAGCAGTATTCACACACATACCAGTCCTGGCTGTTAATGGCATCTCCATATCCCGGTGTGTCAACTACTGTTAAACGCAGTTTCACCCCTCGCTCCTCTATCTCTACTGTAGAAGCTTCGATTTGAACTGTTCTCTCTATTTTCTCTAAAATAAAGGAACATTTTGGTTGTTATTACACCTATCAATTGCTGCAGAAACCCCTGCAGGAGAGAGCAACAGAGGAGGAAATGCAATCTGAAGTGTATTGTAACCTACATGACTAAAGACTTTTAAGAAAAAACAAGTTAGCGAGGCAAAATTTAACACAACATTTTTGTAAATAAACAAGAAGCAATGAATTAAAAAAGGAGATTTACTTGTGACAATATGCAAGCATAAAATTATAATACTCAGAAGCACAGCAGATTCTTTGTCAAAAAGTATTCACACCTTTAACCAGGATTTAAGACATTACTGGTGGAAAAAAAACACTAGAGGAAATGGGGATCAGAGCAAACCCACATTTAGATACATTGATATCTAAAAGGTTTGAGGGGTTGTTTGGTTTTTGCTTTCTTTTTTTTAATAATGATGAAGAAACAACAAAAGCTGAGTCTTTGAAAGTAAATATAAATCAGAAAATGACAACTCAAATTATAATTTGAAGAATTAAAATACATCTAAACATTTCATGAGAGAAGTTATCAGAATGAAGCGACGTTAACAAAATAACGTGAAATTTCACAGGGTGTGTGCTGAAGGAACTGCAAAACCACATTTACCTGCAGCTCCAGGAATATAACGCTCTGGATAAAGATCAGTCAGGAACAGACTGTTAATTAAAGTGGATTTTCCCAAACCAGATTCACCTATGAACAAAATAATTCAAGTTAAATAAGCACATACAACTTTTACTCCAGGCTTTTTAAAGCACCTACTCGTTCCCCAAGCCCACATTACGAAGGAAAAAATAATTTGTTCATTGGGATCCACCCAAGTTTTTGAGATAAAAACATCAAAGGTTCAGCTAAGCACTTTAAAAACACAGGAAAAACAAGCCTCTAGTGTTTTTATAAATGTTACACGAAAATGTTAAGTTTGCTGTAATAGATTCCATAATAAAAGCTGAAAGGTCATGCAGCATTGACTATAGATCTAGAGATAGTTAGGTTACTTCAGGGAAACAAGTGTTGTTTTGTTTTCCATATAAACTTACAAAATCAGGAGCTGTAACTCTTCTGTTGAAAAATTCTGAGACCTTTAAGGTTTTCCTAAACTAGAAATTGAACCTGGAACATTGTGTTAGGAGGGAGAATAAACAGATCAATCCCAAAGTAACAGTCAAGCTTTGCACCCTTGTATCTAGGATACAGACATCCTATGAAACATGAAGCAGAAAATCGTAGGAAAATTATTCAAAATTCAACTAAGAAATTCCATAATTCTAGAACTTCAGGTCATACGAATTTTGTCCTACATCAAAGTTAAACCTGTAAATGCAATTACTAAATCTAAATTTCAAAAAGTCACTTTTTTTCCTAACCCAAGGAATCAAGGGAGTCAGTCTTTAGAACGACTGGCCATGTTATTTTAGATACTACTAACCTAGAGATGGAGAATTTCTGTATTTTGCATCACAAACTACATGAAATAAAAAAAACCCTCTACTTATCACAAATTAC
Source organism: Brachypteracias leptosomus (assembly GCA_013401335.1). NCBI lineage: Eukaryota > Metazoa > Chordata > Aves > Coraciiformes > Brachypteraciidae > Brachypteracias > Brachypteracias leptosomus. The sequence goes on from VYZX01013311.1 coordinate 326,598, forward strand.
CTATTTATTTTACAGACATTGCTGAATGCTCTGTCACCAAATAAACCCAAACAGTACTACAGAGCACAGAGCAGAAGGAAGTGTTACACATCTCTTCTCATTTTCATTTTTCAATAACATGTAATTCCAAGGTAACTACTATAAGAAGGTGATAGTATTGTGGGCTCCCTTTGCACCTGTATGACATTAAACCAATTCAATGCAAGCATAATTCAACATGTCATTGAAAACAGCTTTCTGCCTAAAGAGCTTTCCACCAAAGACTCTTACAGGTGCTCCTTCACAGGACTGGCAAATTAGGAGTTTAGTTACAGTACCAGAGGGAGTCAATACAGAACAGCAGAAAAGAACAGCACCATTTCAACAGGAAGATATTCACCATGTGCACTCATGCCTTCAGCGGGGAAACAGGAATCAAAGAAAGATTAAGTAACTATCCCTACCACCTGACAATGAGTCAGGAATACAAGAATGTCTGGTTGGCTCAAATTCATCATCTTTAATCACTACAAATACTCCCTCCTACCACACATGAACAAATAGTAAGAGATTTAATTAAAGAGCACAGAGAGGCACAAAGCTTTTTCTTCTGTGTACCAGTCAATTGCTAAGTAAGAAAACATATATGTTTATGTGAAAGACTTCCTGTTGTTGTTTAACAGTCAAAAATACTTAAACAAGTCACTTACCAACCACCATCAGTGTGAATTCAAAGCCCTTCTTCACAGATTTCCTGTGAACTTGGTTGGGCAGATTAGCAAACCCCACATAGCCTGCTGAGTCGGAAAACTGACGAGAAAACAAAAGGTGAGTATAAATGAGATCCCCTTCCCTCTGAAAAGCTGAAACAGAGTTCAGTTGATCCTATACAATAAAGTGCAGAGGTATAAAAGCACATGGAAAAATAGAGAATTAAACCATTTTTTGCTGCTATAGTAAGGCAGACCTTGACACAGGCCCATTTACCAAGCAGTCTGATACAAACAGAAAACTGACAAGTACCTTGAGCTACACAAACAAAAGTCTCTCCTTGGATTAAAAAAAAATAAAATTGCAAGCTTGCAAGAACACACTCATTAATCTTAAACTGTAAACAAAGCTAAAAATCCCAAAGATTTTAAGCTACAGATCAAAATATCTGTTCTAATTTGCTATCTGCTGCTACTCCTTTCTATAAAAATACATAATGCATACACTCACATGCAGAGAAACAAGAACACTGTATAGTAATGCAGAGATTATCAAGATAAAAAAAAAAATCACACAGAGATCTAACGACTGCTTGTAAAGCTGTTCACCTATCTTCACAACATTTAACTTCTGACACAAAAGCAGGAAAAAGAAATGTGCCTGAAAAACTTATCAAAGAGATTTGAGCTATAAAAAGGCCAGTCTGCTTCACCACCTGTATTGACTGACTGAAAACCTACTAGGAGCCTAAACAAGAACTGCAGCCACTTGATTTGGGGACCTATGAACTAGCTGGAACCAAGTATTTTCTGCACAGATGAGTTTATCATGAGAACAGTTTTTATACAATGCCAAACTTTCAGTAGGGCAGGGTGGATACAGGGAAATCACTTAAAAGGCAATCAGTTATTTGCTAACACTCCTTTTAAAATCCACCCACATGGGCAAAAACATTTGAAATGAAGGTTTGACAAATAAATCTCCTTGGTTGAAGGCACCATTCACAATGTGTAAGCAAACACTGAATCTCTGGCAAACATCTGAAAGCCTTCTCCTAGAATCACACGCAAGCTCTGCTTCAACTAAACAGTTCCTTTCAAGAAACACATCTGAAGCAATAAAGTATCATTTATTTGCAATTTTATCACTTCAGTAAAGCCACAAGTATTTTCAGAAGTTGAGTGGACTCTAAAGAAAATTTTGGCCTATGCAGCCATCTCTTTACCTTTACTTTTTCACCTGACTGAGACATGTTTCGTCACTCCAAGTTTCAAACCCTGGAAAATAAAATCCATAGTGCATGTTAGCTGACCTGAAGATTAAATTAATTTTAATTTTGAACTGCACAACTGCATATAATAATCACACTTTATTCTAATACTTGAAGAATACCAGAATAAACAAACCATAATCAACATGGCTGCTTCTGTGAAGCTATTCATGGGAAAGAAATTACACAGGGTTATCAAAAATAGAATACTTCACTTAAATACTTGAAAGTTTTAAAACAACAAAAAACCCTCCACATTAAAAGTCAAAATAATAAAATGCAGTATCCTTAAAGATCTTTCATTCATTCTGTCTTTAAAGAAGGAAAATGTATCTACTGAAAGCTAACACTGAGTATACATTGTACTCCTCCTGTAACTTTTAAGTTCTCCAATTCTGTAATTGGCTAATAAAACCTGAAATTCATATTCTCTGTTCCAAAGCCCTTATGCAGAATAGCATAACGAAGTACTTTTTCCTTCCATTTTCACTCTTTCCACTTAGGAACAACACGTTTCTTAAAGACTGTTTACAATTAGGTGAATGTAATCTAACTGTTGTCCAAAAAATTGTATTTGAGAACTACATCTACATATACAAATTCTCCTGTGAACAGGACACCTATGGGACTTCCAGGTAAAGGTCATACCATTATTTTCAGTCACTTCAAAGTACTATCACTGAACATGAACACTACACTGAACATTACAGAACCTTGGCAACTTGTCTAGCCCATGCTGGACATGAAAATCCACCCTGATCTGAAGAACTATCAAAAAAAAAAAAAATTGTACTTTAGTTTCAGATACCCAGAACAACTGGGTTTTGGCAAGCCCTTATCTTTTTCCTCAAGGATGTTAATTGTGCTATAGATTAGTTATCAGGGCAATAGTGAGGCTTTTTTATTCAGAGCAGCGACAGGAAGCCCAGAAGTGGCAGGAGCACTTCACAGCTTGGTTTGTTGACAAGGCAGCTCTTGGCCTGGGAAAGCAGGGAAGTGACCCATGCAGGCACCTGTGTGTTCAGACAAATGCTTTCCTGTTGGGTAGCAGGAGTTGTCCTAGCAGGATACAGCCCAGCTTCTGACACCAGCAGTTTGACAGTCAAATCTTAGCACTAAGCTTTGGACTAAAGGAAAAGTCAAAGTTACCATAATTGCAACTTGGAGTTTTAAAGAAAACACGTCTTCAGCTCACATGGCATTTCATTTGCTCTGCAGCAGCATTTCAGATCCTGGCAGCTGTGCAGCCACCAGCCACCCTGTGAGCAGGGAAAGGGTTTTTTTCTCCTTCAACTACTGTTCCCCCCATAGCCAGTTCATTGCTAATGAAAGCCTAATACATCCATTGCCTGGAAAACAGGGAGGTCCTGATCCTAATCATTTTCTGATAGCCTCTAATTGGGTATTCCTCAAAATAGTCTGGGAAACATCCCTTAAGAATGGTTTTGAAAAAACAGACCTTATTTTTCTTTGACCAGTATGCAAGGGCTCATTCCAGCCTCCAGCCAACCAGCATTACAGATCCTTAAAGACAGTCACAGCCTCACTGACAGATGTAACTTGCTGCTCTGTCCACAACTTGTTCCCATGTTTGGAAACCCCTGTTTTCACCTTGTCTACAAAATCAGGAACATCATTCAGGAGTTTAGGAAAGTTCATAAATAGTCACTGTCTGAGTGCTAATGTAGATAGATATTCTGGCCCATTTCTCTCAGTAATGCCAGATGAGAGGTCACCCAGAGCAGCTGCCTATAGTTAGAAGGGAGAATAATTCAGATTTAAATACGTATGACAAATTCTCCAATTACTTCTGCTTTAAACTGACAGTATAGTCACATGCATTGCAGCATTACCCAAGTTACTTTATTAAAAAGCAGAAGAGTCAAATTGCTGTCAACTGATTATGAGATGACAGACTAATTTTGAAGCCTGATGTGCCAAAAAAAGCTAAATTTACAATACATTGTTCCACAAATATAACTTACAAAGCCTATTTCCTACTGGGCAGATCACATTCACTTCATATCTTACTCTGACCAAAACACTGTTGTAGCCAAGGCTGCAGGACAGCTGCTTTGATCACATCATGGCTGCAGTACACACTTAAGTGTCTGCGTGCAACAAGCAGTCAATTATTTCCCATTCTGTTTTGTTAGAATAGAAATATTCTAACTGAAAGCTAGTTGGAAAAACACACCAAAAATCCACCTCCCTGCTGTCCTACAACAACTAATTGAACCTCAGTTATTCAGCTTGAACACATTTTGCAATTCATAACGCTGCCCTCATGAGGTTTCCTAGAAAATTATCCAATCAACCAACTTCCCCAGATGACCAAGAGCCATCTTCCCAAACCTTTACCTTATCATTACAAATAAAAAAAAGCAAAATACCGTGTTACATCTTCTGACAGCACAGAAGAACTGAAGCACTTACAGCACTGCTTACAAGTGGTAACTCCTCAATGGATCAGACCACACTACCCACCAGTGACCGCCCAAATCCTGAGCCTGTGTACAACTCAGACAAGCATTAAAATAATGTGACACTGCGTGTTCGACACCACTCTGGAGAGTGTCACATCTGGAAGTTGTAATGTTTAATTTTTCATCAATTTCCCATATTAAAAAAACAACCAAAAAAATGAGCAACTAAGGCAAAACAGAGCAAGCCACAGCTGTTCTGTTTTCTTTAGATTTTCAAAGGACTATTCAATCATTATGAGCTAAGCAGATCAGCACATGCAAGATATTTCAAAGAGAAAGGAACAGATAAGATAATATTGCAAAAAGTAGTGAAACCTTATTTATAAATAATTGTGGGCACCATTTAGCAGATCTAGCAGAAAAAAAAAAAAACGGACATTACACTACAGCATAGGAACATACAAATCAGATTTTTTTAACAGTGGATAACATAACAAAGTTTCATTTTGGATCCAAATAAATTCCTACCCTAAGCAATGTGCTGTTTGGCAAAGGGAGCAGGGGGCAGAGCAGCATTAAGTTCAGTTATAGCTGCCTCTCCTACAAATATAGAAGCCCAAAACGTGCCATCCTAAGTCTTCTGCTAAGTACAGTATTCCAGTGAGAGAGAAAGAGAGGGGAAGGAAAATGGGTCATTTCCTTTGTTCCCGCAGGATGCAAGAAGTAAACTGTTAGCAACAGGCAGACTGGGAGCACAAAGAAAACACCATGAGAAACGTACAAAGAGTGTTTCCATATAAGGACATTAAACAACATTTTAAAATAATCATTTTGGAATGATCTTAACAACTATCTCTACAAGCAGAACAGCCCTCCTGATTCACCTGATAAGGCTTCTTTCTTTCCATCTGAGGTTATATAGCTCTGATAAATACTTTAAAAAGTATTTAATAACCTAATAAGGAACCAGAGAAATCAGTAAAGACTTAAAGAGGTGTCCAAGTGCTGGAAACAGTCTCAACATTAGCATTCTGAATTCACATTTTCAGACTTAAAACAGAGAAATGCCAAGGATATGTCAGTAAAATACCAATATTTGTGGTTTGTCACAAAAAGAACTTCAAAAATCCACAAAGAAATGCCAGAGTCAAGTTCTGAGGCACATAAATAAATAATAAAAATTTATAACTTCTCCAAGAGTCTTTGCATACAGAGAGAGAAGGAAGTTAAGTGAAACTTAAGAATTTCCTCAGTGTATTCCAAACTTGATAGAAGGGTATTCAAATACAAAGCAGCTAACTTTTTTTTGACAGCTTACTCTAAGAGAGTTGTATGAATCACCCAGTTCTACCAAACAGGTCCTGTTCTTTGGGTCATGCCTTGTTCATAGCAAGTCCTCACCCCTGCAGTTGGAAACCCCCTCCCAGAAGCTCCCAGGGAGAAGCGTCACTCCCTCTACCAACAATCCCAGATGATTCCATTGCCCTCATTAGAAGCAGGTGTCACCAGTTACACATTAACAATTGAACACATTTCTGCATTACTCATAGTCAGGAAAATGACTGTATCACTTTCACCAAACACAGACTTTAACAGCAAATGAACCACCCACCTGTGGCATTTGCAGGTAGGAGGAGCTAAGCTTTGTCTTTGAGCTAGTACTCGGGGTTCCTAAGTCTCACAGACTTCATTTTGATAATGCATTTGAACCAGTGACACACCACAGAGATTATTACTGGGAATGCACTGCTGTTCATCAAAACTTGTCACATTTCTGTGCACATATGTACAGCAAAGGAAGGCAACGACTAAGAGAGAAGAACAATGTATGAGCACTGCTCTTAAAAGATCTAGAAAAAGCAATGCATGAATCTAGAGCTCTAATCCTAAATATTTTATTTGAAGTTCCACTCCAATGTTAACATATTACTCTAGACAACTTTTTTCTTTTCTTTCAATGAATAAAGCCACTTTAGAAGCACAAAGGAGGCAATGACACCATTTACATTAATGATTAGTGTTAATGACTACATGCCTGCTTCCCATACAAGCAGCTTTTAATATTATTTTCCCAGTTACTGTATTAGAGAAAAATACTGTAAAACAAGACCTGTACACGTGAAAAGTAGGGACTTTTTTTCTATATTAAAAAGCTAAGCATATTAGCTATTATCACTTATCATAAAACAGGCAGCTCTGCCTCGCACCCACTAATCTCAACTATAACTGTGTACACACTGGCAATGCACAGCAAACAGTGATAAGCTAGTATTTTAAATCACTTCCAAATCATGCTTAAGTCCCCTGACACCAGGCAGTCTCTAACCTGCACGTGAACAATTTAAGAGCTCAAAGAAAAAAAAAAAAAAAGTAAAGCACTTGTTCATCTGTTGCCAAATCAGGTACCCATCGCTCTGTGCAGCAATGGGCTCTGCCTCTCTCCTGCAGCATCCCCTGGTCCCCAGCAGCTGGCCACGCCCGGGTGCTGTAATTTTAAAGGCATCAGAGGAATGCCCCCATGAAGACAGAACTTCCTGTTCCATCCTTGCCCCACATCCCCGGCTACGGAGCAGACTCCAGCAGCACAGAGGCCCTGTCCACATCTCAAATGGAACACATACCTTGCTTTATAAACAAACAAGAGTGTGCCTAAACCAGGCCGCGGTCCGACTGCGGGGTTTCGTGGGTTCTACCCCGATACGTTTCTCCCCTCCTCTCCCTCCTCCATCAGCTTCAAAAACCAGGCCTCAGGGAGAGGAGGGAGGTTGGAGCCAAGCCCTTGGGCCCGTGCACGGAGCACAGGCCTACGCGGGTGAGCTGTAGAGAGCAGGCCGGAGCTGAGCCCATACGGCCCCGCTAGCAGCTGCGGGCCGGGCCCGGCTGCGGGCACGGGCAACTGGCGCTGGCCAGGCGGAGCGGTGTGCAGGGCAGGGGCGCCCTCCCGCTGGCTCCCGGCGCTTACCTGAGCCCGCGACCCTAGCGCTGCGCCCGGCTGCCAGGCCGCGATCTGCCACCTCCGCACGGAGCCCTCCCGCATCCCACAAGCCACTGCGGCGAGCACCTCCCCGCCCACCTGCCGCGCGACTCTATGGTCTAGGCTAGGATAGAGCGTCCCCCTGCCCCGCCCGCCTGCTTGAGTGGCAGCAGGGGGAGCCCGGCGCGCGGCGGGGCGTTGTCATGGCGACCTCCCGCCCCGCAGCGGAGATGGCGGCTGCGGTGCGGGGGCCGCGGCCACACGCGTGGGTCCGGCATCGGACCCTGGGGACGGGGGGCGGCTCAGCCGAGGGTGCTTTCCTCCCGGAACACCCGTAGCTGGGTACTAACAGCAAGCGTGGTCCCGGGGAGATCAACCTGAAACCCGCAGGGACGGGACGGGACAGGACGGGACGGGTGAGCTCCTCCGCTCCCCGGGGATCCCGGGTCCCAAGCAGCCGCTCCGCGGTTTCCCGAACCGCCTCCCAGCCGCTGGCTCCTTGTTCCCTCAGGAGGGAGCGGTGCCTCCGCCCCGCACCCAGCCCCCGGAGCTGGCTCTGGCCCTCAGTACGGAGCCTCTCCTGCCCCTGCTGCCTGCCAAAGCAACACACGTGGGAGACAGACCCCTCTGAGCAAGCAGACCCTCGGGGCGGTCACGACGCTCTGACTACAGGACGCGGCAGCCAGTGCCGCGGTGCCAGCGCTGTTGAAATGACCCAAGCCAGCCTTAGTCCCCCAGCGCCACATCCCGCCAGCAGCGCTCTTGGGCATCCCTCTTGTACGAACCTCTCGCTCTGGAGATACACACACGAATGAACCTTCCAGAACGAAACAGTCAGAGCCCATTCTGCTTCAAATAGCCTCTTCCCAAACTGTTTGGTTCCTATTTCCTACCCGAATACCGTTGAGCTTTGGGATTGCCTGCACCTACTGCAGGTTTTAGCGATACTCCTCCCAATGGAAAACCTCTTGGTGCAGTAGGTGTGATTGCCAGGGGGAAATCCAGCTCAAAGTTTGTGCCGTTTGGCTGTAAAGCAGTATATAATACAAGCCTGTTTGGTCTCAACTGCTCATCCACAGGTGGAGCAAATTTCTCTTCCAATCATTATGCAAAAGCCCCAATATACTCATTTTACCTTTACTATTGCCATCTCCTCTTCCATTATGGCATTCCCTCTGGCTAAGTGAGAGCGGTATCACGGCTGAAGGGGTGAGTGGGATTCTCACTGGCAAGCTCTCTGAGGCCTCAGGGACTCCAGCAGACATAAACCTGGACTGAAAATGATACCTGTAGTCAGATCACAGACCCAGATCACCTTCTCATGGTGAAACAGTGTTACACAGCTCACTCAACACAACACTGACAGGATTAAAACAGAGGATCAGTAGAAGTTTAGGGAAGGCTTTTTCCAACCTTCCAGCTGCAAGAAACAGGTTCAGGAATGTTCCTAGGAATCCATCGGAATATTCTGCAGAGGGCAGTTTGTACGTGCGACTTAGCAGCAAATCTTTTGACTTACAATTGTGAATACCAAGAAGCACACTTCTGTTTTGTCTGTATTTTCATTTCATTAAGCAAGTGTGGCTGCAGCTCACAACAGGAAAATGTGGAAGTGAAACAAATGCTGCTGAGGGCAGGCTGGCATTATTCACTAATCCGCATTGTGCTCTTATTATCAATTGAGCATTGATGTGATCTGAGTAAGAACAAGATAAAAGCCCATGAAAATGCACCCAAGTTCCATTTCCTAGGACATAGTGTAACATTCTAGCACAAAGTAGTGTTCTACACTACTTTCTTAGAGTCAAAAGATGGCATTTCAGTCTTCTTTAGAAATTAAGGTCTTATTTTAAATTATTCCATGAATATCCATATAGGTATTTTGTACTATCACCAAAGGAACAACAGCTTTCACTAAATTAGAACTAAATTCCCTTGGCAGGATTTAGTGCAATAGGTGAAACATTCCCCAGAAATTTCAAATGCCTCATTATTGAGCATACCAGTGCTCAATGCTCCGAGTCATGGCTGAATCAGATATCTGACCAACTGTCACACTAAACGTTCAGCGAAGTCACAATCCACCAAAACCTGTCTCATTCTGCCAGAAAGTAACATAAGGAAGGCACGTTGGGTAAGAGCAAAGGTCAGTTCTAGACAGTGTCCTGCCCCTGCAGTGCCCAGTAGCATATGCTGAGGAAAAGATAAAAGTAGCACCATGTCTGTGTATCCTCCCAGCTTCCGGCAATCTGGAGCTCAGCAGCTTCCTGAGGCAGAAGTTTTATCTTGAGAGTTTTCTCTTCCATGAATTTTCCTTACTGCATTTTGAAGCCATCTCAACTTTTGGCATTAAAGAGCATCCTGTGACAATGAGTGTCACAGCACATTACGCCCTTGCTGAAAATGTGCTTCTGTTGCTTTGGAAAACTGTTATGAGTCTTGTTAGGAAACCACAGTGCTCAGGACCACAGAGTGGCAGAACTGGAACTATTTGGTGCATGTAACTGAGAAATTCTGCATTGCAGAAACCTACAGAGGATGCATGCCCACAAAAGACAAATTGCATATTTGTTATTTCTCACCCTGGTATTAGTAGGGTGCAAACAGAAGAAATTGTTGTATTGAAGAACACTGTTCCTCCTAAATGGTTCAGCAGTATAGTAATGTTCATGCAGTGAACAGCAGTCTGAATATGAAACATTCCATAATTATTATTTCTGAAAGAATTTTGTTTTATTTTTCCGTTGGAAGTTCATATGCCTTTTATAAAAGTTCCTGATACTTCTAGGTTTATATTATCAAAAGTACAATTAGAGTCTTTCCTTGAATTCAAATCTTAACTTTGTGTGGAGTCACGTCTTAGAAAGACAGAAATACTCATCCATTCAGCAAAAGAGATTCTGTATCTTTTGCTCTGCTCTTTGACAGAGAAAATGGTATGGTAATTATTATAATAAAATTAATACCACCATATAGGTGAAAATTAAATTGAGTTTTGATAGATAAAACAACCCCATGTTTCTTGGCATTCTTTTTATTAAACTAAAACAAACAAAAAAATAGAACATTTGCTGCTTAGACAAAATAACCTCTTTCCAGTTATGAGATCGCTTTTAACTTGATTTTCTTTCAAATGAGTCTGTTCCTCACATAGCTGAGTATTTAGAATTTGAGCCTAAAATTGTGTGTGATTGCTGTAATGACTGTGCTAAAAGAGCAATTCATGGAGATATTGGCCCACTACTGAGCATCTTGAACTCTTCCAATCTTCTCTGGAGATAAAATTAGTCAGGTCCTAATTAACTTAATCTTCAGCATATGTATAAATCCTTTTAATTTCTGCCAGGATTTATTGACACAAGCTACTTTACAAGTTATTTAGTAATCCACAAGAAAATTTGCAACAGATAAGTATTTTCCCTTGCTGCAAAAAAAACCCCAAACAAAATGCGTTTTTAGTGGCACACTACAGGAAATTCAGATCATGTTTGAATTACAGCAGTCTCAGAGGAATCCAAGTGTTTCTTACACATTCCCAAGCCCAAGCAAGCCCACCTTTTCTCTATGCTAATTGTGGCAATGAAGAAGCAATAAGATGAAACTAAAATATTTTCTCTGGAATAAGAGACATTTTGTATCTTCTCACCACTAACAGCCATCCTTTTCTCTTCCTGGAAACCAACTTCCCTTTTACGAAGGGAATTAGGACTGACAAAGCAGATCCATGCCAGTCCCAAAGACAGGGCTCAGCTGGATCTATCTCACTAAGAACAGGGGCAGCCCTGCTGAGAACTAACCACACTCATACCCAGGGGAGGTGTCCCAAACCTCTCCTGTTGTCAGAGGGGCACATTTCCTGGGACATTAGATAAAAGTGCTACATTTCCCACCACTAGCCCTGAACAGTTTTCAGTAACTTCATGGTTGTGCCTTTACTAATTACTTGCAACATCTGCAATGTATGTTTAAAACAATGGCATCTGGCCTTGCTGATGCTGTTCTTTACATCTGATGTGTTTTCCCAACAATTACATGGGAAAGAGATCTACCAGGATCCCGGTACACCACAATCTGTGGAAGTAGGTTAACTTTGAAAGAGGACAAAATTAAACTATAGTTCTCCTGATAGGAAACATGACATAGAATGGACCCTTAGCCATGAAACAATGTATATTTCCGATAGCTTCCCCCCCTCCACCCTGGCCTGTCCAAGCTCTAATACATTCTAAAGAGCTGTTCATAACATTGGAGAGAAGTATTTGAAGGGACACGGCCTAAGCATATATTCAGTGTGACTTCTTGGCGACTGAGATGACCAGGCAGTTTAAGAGGCTCATCTACAGTCAGGACATTCTAAGCTTTGGGAAAGCACCATCATTCACCATATTACCCACCCTGGAAGGCCGCTAACAGAGGGTTATGGCTGTCCAGTGGCACTGCAGCGTCCTCTCAAGAGCCAAATTCAGAAAACAAGGTGCTGAAGAGTTGGGTGAGCAGCAGCTCACCAGTGCAGCCCAGCTGGTCCTGACAGTGCTGCCTGGAAATGTTCCTGTCGGGGGGGTGTTTTAGTAAGACATAAAGACATGAAGATCAATTCCAACCAAGGGGAAGTTTCAAATGCTGATCCAGACGTTTGTGTGTAGAGGAATTTGAGGAGGGAAATGTGGAACTAATGATAGTTTAGCACAATTAATTGAGGAAAGCAGTCATAACACTGTCTCAGTGTTCCCACCACGTGTAGCCCAGCCAGAACTCCCTGCTCCTGGCGCCCTGACAGTGCCAGGGGGCAGAGTGTGTGCATAAAGTGCAGAGACTTATACAGGACCAGGGCAACTTTGTTTGGAAAGGGATATATAGCAGCAAATATATAAAGGCTGAAAGCAGATTTGTACCCTCATTCGCTGTTTTTCCAACTACATATATCTGTTTCTTTCCTTTCTTTTTCATGAGTCTTGTCACATCACCACTGAGGGGGAAGAGCAGTGTGGGCACGCATTTCTCAAGCCTTAAGGGCAGCAGCAACACTTGCACTAAAAATGGTGTTAGATCCTACATCATCAGCACCAGTCATAGAGCATTACTGGTCCCTCTTGCAAAATGGCTTTTAAATCATTGCTTCTTTTTGTTCAAAGATGAACTAAGAGAGGAAGTTAAAATTTCATGTTAACCACCATAGCTTGTTTCCAAAAGAAATGATCTTGAAATAAATCCTATGGTGAAATTGTGCATTTTCATTTTGTAATAACCTGCTTATTTGACAAGGACTCACTCCTACGTGTCAGTCTGCTGATGTGTCACACTGGTCTGAAGATACATTGGCACTGTTGACATGCAGGAACTTCATGGAGGCTTATCTTACTGTACGTGCACCCCAACCCCAAACCTCTTCTCTTGGGAAAAACAGATGCATTTTAAAACATAATTCAGAAGCAGTAATATTCACTGAGAAAACTCAAGCTTTCTAAATAAGGAACAGTCCCTGCTTAACATCTCTGGATTTGTAAATCTCCTTGCCTTTATTTCAGCACTAATCAGAAGACAAAATATGGCACAAATTCTATCTCTAATAGGATTCTTGATTCTTCACTTTTCCTTATGTCTGATCCAAAAGTTCTGGTAAGCTGTCTTGAGATCACTGGGCTTTTAATTCTTTTTTTTGACTCATACTCTGTCTTTTTCACACAAACAATATTAAGTTTGTGCATAAGCTTGATACCAAATGTCATTTTCTCCTCTGTCTTCCAGATGCTTAACATTTTAGGGATAAGAAGGAGCAGAAGCGCATAGGGCAAGGAACACTCCACAAGTTATAAACCAAGCGTGCTCTGCAGACTACATTTCAGATTCTAAAAGGCAATTCTATCTAAACATTGTTGGTGGGATGCTTCGGGGCTGAGCAAAGCCCTAGCAAGACTGAAGGGTTGGGCACAGCAGTTCTTCTGTGCTGTGGTACAAGGCTCATACACTGGGACAAGCAAAGCTTGCAAGAGCCTTGACCCCCCTTAGCAGCCCTCCCAGTAACTCTGCGCCTGGTATTTGTCCTGATTATGTCAGGAAAAGAGTGAAAACACAATCACTTCTAATCCCAAAGCCCGTCTTGCTGTAGTTTGGCTTCTGTGCAATTGTTCTCAGCTTGAATACCACTTCCGCCCATTTTCACAGGCTGCAAAGCCCCCCTGTGTATCCCCCCTAGAATAACTTAATCATTACGTAGCTGGAGGAGTAATAGATGTAATGGCAGTAATGGTCATTTGTTAATGAACTACTTTGTTGCAAGAATATCATGCCTTTGAATTGAAAGGAATTCAGGCTTTACCAGCAAGGATTTAATTTGTAAGTAGTGATTTCTTTACCTAACACCCCAAGTAAGACATCGTGCTGATTTGTGTTTCCTTTTAAGAAATCAGGACTTTTTCAATTCTGGGAGTTTAAATTAATTCCTGGTGTTGTGACATCAACACCATCAGAAGCCACAATGTGCTGAAGCTGATGGGGTCCAGGCCCCCAGCAGCTGTCAGTCAAGTTACCAGTAAGTCAAGTAAGCAGACCAGTGAGCACCTTGCCTCAATGGGTTCATTAAGGGTAGTCCGTGCAACAGACTCACTTTCAGGATTGGGGAATAGGGTAATTAAAAATGGCGGTTGTTGCCAGTAGCCAGGATAAAGGTAATATCAGGGATAAGGAAGAGAAACAAACAGATGAAGGTGAAATACTGGGAATGGAAATGCCTCTAAGCAGAAAGGTGCATTTATCCTGTGATTTCTAAGCATGCATTCCCCTAGAGAAATAATTGTGTTGGATTAAGTGGTTTGTAGGAATCAGTTGCTCGGTAACAGGTAGTGAGGGAAGGTGTGGTGAGGGTTGCAGAGGTAAAACAAGTCAGGCACTGCTTTCCCTTCTCAGCCCAAAGACCTGGGCAGCTGCACAGGCCCCACGAGTGCCTCCCAGCCGGCACAGGAGCACACAGGCCATTTATTAGAGGAAACTCAGAGTTCCGTGCTCCCAGGCAAGTGGCAAGGGTGGGGCTTTCCTGTGCTTGTGGGCTAAGATAACTGGCATTTCTCCCCCCTTTTTTAATTGTTCTTCTGTGCCGTTTTCTATATAATCAGTATTATCATCATAAATACAGATGTTATTCAGTTTCAGCTTGTCTTCCTGTTCACCTCCGAGATATCTCTATCTCTGTGGCTGGTTCTTTTGCATTCTGCTCTCCCTGACACCAGGGACTTTTCTGAGTGATTGTAAGCAGCCTCAGTTTGACAGAGAGCACAGCCTCAGTCACACATTCCTCCCACATTTGCACACTGGAATTTACAGTTTTAAATAATTGAAGTAAACTGTATGTATTTCATATACAGCTGGAAGAGGAGATAACTCCTCCTAACTCCACTTACCAGGCAGAGTCTGTTAGGAAGACATTTTCCATGCTACACATGTTTACAGCTCCTCAGGCAGAGATAATCAATGGGAGGCTGCAGTTGTCACATGTCAGCATGTTCACATTGTGAAGGTCCACACGCTGCTGATGTTCTTCTGCTTCTTTTGGGGGGCATTTTGTGGCTAAAGTTTGTCTTCTGGTTGAAAAAACAAAAGAAGTGAAAGGCCACATCCAGTGTACTGCAACCTTGTTGCCATCCTCCCATTACCAGCACTTGGGTCCTCTGCAGAAGAGTCATCAGAGCTGCTGTCAGGATGTAAGCAGGACATTGCTCAGTGTTAGCTCATCAGTCATGACCTCAGCTGTCAATGCATGTGGTTCCTTTAACTTTTGCCTGTTATTTCTTCTATTGCTTTTGCTTCACACATGGACTTTTCCATTCATGCTGCATTCAGATCAGTCTTAATATTTCCATCACAAATTTCTATGTGTTATAATACAAGCTGTAAATTACTGTACAACAGAGAAAAAAACTTACAAGGGCAGGAAATGTGTTATTTTAAATGTTGTGATCTCCTCTACACTAGATGGGTACTTTGAGCTAACTGGAACCAAATCTAGCCAAACCAGTTCAAAAGTCAGTGCGAACATAACTTTAAATTTTGTCTAAAAAATTTATACTTGCTTAAGATAAACTGAAACAATCCCAGTTTAAATCAAAACCAGCCTTTCCCAGGGCACCCAGTGTAAAGGGGAGGCAGCTGGGCAGGTCTGTGCGGCTCTAACAGCAGCATTCACAAAGTCCATGAAGAGACTGCAGTAATCACAACATCTGCATGGCCAGATGAGAAAACCTCTTGCAAATACACTTTTTGATACAGGCACTTAACTTGACACTCCTTCAAGATTCAAAATGTACTAGACAAATTTAAACAGTCAAGTGAAGTCTGAAATCTTTATGGTAAGATACTTAAATAGAATGCCTTGCTCGCCCCTCCAGGGTTTCATGCCTGGTGTAAGTTAACAGTGATTATTCTTCCTGGGCAAATTAAATAATTTCTCTTTTGGTACTGACAACCCATAGGCAGGTTCCATATTCAAAGCTCCTCCATTTTCAGAGTGGTTCCCTAGGCATTTGGTGGTGCTTGCACTTTTGTGTGTCACAAGGTGCAGGAGATGGATGATGCACATAGTACACTCAGTCTTTTGGTAAATAACCATTTAGGCTCTGGTAATCAGGACGGCCGTACTGCTGGGTGCCTGCAATTGCAAAACCTCTTCCAAGAGAGACTTCTATCAGTAAACAGAAAATACACAGACAATGGCACTAAAGGAAAGAAGCCTGAGCGGTCGAAATCCGGGAGGAGATTCCCCCAGCCCCACCGGAGCGGGCAGCGCCCCTGCGAGCTCCTCCCGCAGCGGGGTGCCGGGCGAGCAGCGGGACGTTCCCCCGGCTGTGGCGGGAGCCTCCCGGCAGGGCCGAGCAGGAGGACGGCGCCGGGCCCCCGGCCCCGCAGCTCTCCCGCCGGCGGACGCTGCTGCCGCCCACCCGTGGCCGTGCGAGCCCCCCCCGCGGGAAAGGGCCGGGCCGGGATGGAGGGCGGGCGGTGGGAGGGCACCCCGGGGCTCCTCAAATAGCCTTGCCCGGCGGCGACGGGCTCAGAGGCGGCTCGGCAGCTGCCTGGGGACAGTGTAGACCCGCCGCGCCGTCCTTTCTCCGGAGGCTTCGGTGGGGCAAGCGGCAGCACCATGACTTCGGCGGCGCTGGAGATTTTGGGGCTGGGACTGGGCATCCTGGGCTGGGTGGGAGTGATCCTGGCCTGCGGGCTGCCCATGTGGCAGGTGTCGGCCTTCATCGACGTGAACATCGTGGTGGCACAGTCCATCTGGGAAGGGCTGTGGATGAACTGCGTGGTGCAGAGCACGGGGCAGATGCAGTGCAAGGTGTACGACTCCATCCTGGCGCTGCCGCCCGAGGTGCAGGCGGGCCGGGCGCTCACCGTCATAGTGGCGCTTCTGGGGCTGGTGGCCCTGATGGTGACCGTGGTGGGCGCCCAGTGCACCAACTGCATCCGGCCCGGCAAGTTGAAGTCCCGCATCGTCATCGCCGGCGGGGCCATCTACGTCCTCTGCGGGGTCCTGGTCCTCATCCCGCTCTGCTGGTTCGCCAACATCGTCATCAGCGACTTCTACGACCCCACCGTGCCGCCGTCCAAGAAGCGGGAGATGGGGGCCGCGCTCTACATCGGCTGGGCGGCCACGGCCCTGCTGCTCTTCGGGGGCTGCCTCATCTGCTGCTGCTCCTGCTCCCAGCGCGACGAGACCTCCTTCCCCGTCAAGTACTCGGCTCCGCGGCGGCCAACCTCCAACGGCGAGTACGACAAGAAGAACTACGTCTGAGCGGGGCTGCCCCGCTCCCCCGGCCCTGCGGGGACAGGGACACGGACTGTTCCCGGCCGCTCCGCCGGGCACCGCTCTGGGAGCGTCTGCGCTGAGCTCCAGCGCTCTCCTGCCTAGCGTTTCTCCTTAACGGGCCCCCCGTCAAGCGGCAGCCCTAGGCAGGGCAGCGCCCGGCGCCCCGGCGGGTCTGGCCGCTCCGCTGCGGGCAGCACGGCGGTCGGTGCCGCCGGGGACCCGGTACTGACCGCCCGCAGGGCCGGGGCCAGCGAAGCCCTCGCCGGCGGGCAGCGCAGCCGAACCAGCGTCTCGCCGGCCCGGGGCGGCTGGGAGAACCGAGGAGCCCGGGCGAGACCCGGCACCCTTTGCCGGACGCCCCGTCCGAGCTCCGCTGCCGCCGCCTGCGCGCCCGACCCCTGCCGCAGCTCCCGGCCCCTCCCCGGTGTTACCGTGAGAGACTTGTGAGTACTTTACCGCCCGCTCTTGCTGCTGGTGCCTCTCCAGGCACCGCCTGGCAGTGGGCACCGGGCCGTCGGGTGGGCACTATCGCCGAGGAGAAGCTTCACTACTTCATTTTCTTTCCTGAAAACATGCACCTGGCTGTTCCTGCCGGGACTTTCACTGGTTCAGGGGTTTTTGTTCTTCTATGTGGGCAACTAAAATAGGGGTTCTTCTGTCCAAAGCATGACACTAACCTTGGTCCTTAATCCCAGAGGCAAGTAACTGGTTGGAGAAAGGTTTTTTATTTTCTTCAGTCCCTCAGAAGTGCACTGGTCTCTGTGTTTTCGAGACCTTTGAAAGAGATTTCAGGCAGTTGCTGTCGCTTAGTGGAGTACAAACCAGATTATATTAAGTTACTCCTTGAGGTTCTTCATCCCTTCTCCTTCATCAGCTTCTGTTTTTTACTTGAATATGAGTCATTGCTAGAATTATTGGAGGGCTAGATTCTGAGATCTTGGAGATCTTCCTATGTCCTGGCTCCAGCAGGGCATCCCTCTGCATCCTCTCATCTGCACTACAGGAGACTGGAAACAAAAATTGCCCTAGATATTGGTGGCTGGAGTGTGGATGGCTTTTATGGCCTTCTTGCCAAGCCCCACTTGCTGCCAATTTGGAATTGGGTGTTAGGCTGGACATGCACTTGGTTGGCTCTCCATCATAATTTTGTTAACACACGCTTTCCTTCATTTATCAAATCATGCAAAGAAATTGCTAGAAGAATTTTACCACATATCTTGATTGAGACTTTGTGCAGGCTAATCAGGAGATGTGAAGTCATGGCTCTTGCAGCTCCCAGCTCCTCTGTATTGCCCTGGTAACACTGTGCAGGCTGGAAAGAAGATGTCCTAGGCAACATAACTCATTTTCTGAGCTCAACACCTTCTAAACTTCGCCACAGCCTGGGATATTGGCATACACCCATTTTACACTGCAGAGACTTTCTTTAAAGGAGGGGCTAAGGGGTGGCGTGATACTCTTCCATGTGAATTACTTGTACTTTTAAATCAACACAGAACTCTGCTACAGACTGTGGCAGCATCTGTATTGCCATAAGGAGATTTCTGCCAAGAGTTAGCAAGGAAATGTACTGTTTAAATTCCTCAGAGCACAACACTGCGACCCTGTGGGTCCCTCATAACCAGGCAGCAGTGCAGTGCACGCCTAATCTGAGAGTTAACTCTGACAACTCTCTGCTAATGCTGAGACTATGGATTAACCATCCCTGGGGGTTTGTGACAGATTTACATCAACTGTGCTCTTGCCTTGCTTAGCAAACTGAAAACCCTGGTGGTATCCACATGTACACAGCCCTGGATGAGGAACTAAAGCCTTGCCCCTGCAAATTTTGATGCCGGATACTGAGCACATGATTTACCCTTTTAAAACAACTGCTTTCATTTTTAAATACATAAATTGTGGGGTCTGAGCCCATCAGAGAATACAAAAGCAGAGCAGCATGTCTAGAACTAGTTTTGTTCTATCAAGAGGTGCCGTTCTTATACCATCTGCATTTAAATAAAAGCTGTAATGTTGTTATGATGTGATACGTAGTTTTGGTACAAGAATGAAATATTCTGTATTTCATCATTGCAATTTTTTTTTTAAACTGTGTAACCTTGTAAACTGTAAATGTATTTAAATGCATATATTTTGCAAGAAATCTACCAAAGTTGGCTTGTTATGTGGTTTGGTGCCTTTATTTGTTTCATGTTTGCTTTATTTTTATTTCAAATGATAACATCCAACTGTATTTGTCACCTAGCCCATAGACACACTCCCCCCTCAGCTCTCCTGTGCCTAGCAAACGAGCCAACAGATACTAGCCCAAATCTTGGACCTCACTGTCTTTTAAAGAGCTAAAACTCAACCTGCACAGACAGACACATCTGCTTGTATCTGTACTGCAAAGCCTTCCAAAGTGCTGTAGGATTTGGGCTCTGACAAAAAGATGAAATCTTTGTGGGCAGTGCATTACTAGCATTTAAGATCACATCAAAACTGGTGTCTGGGGAGAGGGAGGGAAACCCACACCTTAGAAGGGAATTTTTTTTAACAAGCTGCACTTCTTGAAGCTTCTGAAGCTTTGTGTCAATGGCAGGGCTGGATCCTCTTAGAACAAAACTTGAAACAATTACACAAAGAGATCTCTTGCAAGAAGCCAGCACTAGCTGTGTATGCACCAGCAAACACAGCATCATCCCACCAAAAACAACTCGCTGCTGATGTAAGATGAGTTCACTGAGGTCATGGGGCAGTGCCCAACAATACTAGCAGGAAGTGGAGCCCATTTTTAAAAATATTTTTATATTTAATCTCATCCTTCAGTATACTTACTTGTTGCTATGCTTTAGAAAATAACCTTAGAGAAAGCTTTTACTGGTGGCACTGGCTTCAGGGGAAAAGTCTAAGTTGGTTTTTGCTGTTTTGTTTTCCAAGAGCAAAGACCTAGTCCTGAACTTTAAGGCTTGGAAGTGCTCAGGATCAGGCCTGAACCTCATCCCAATGCAAGGAGAAATTTAAAGCACTTGTTTACTATTTTTATTTTGTATTTATGATTTCACATAAAAATAAAAAACATCTAAACCAATCCCTAAACAGGGTTACTGTATTTTGTGAAAGGCACAGAACTGTTTGGGCTCAGGAAGATGGGATGTGACATCAGTGCCCAAAGGGCAACCTTTACCAGGCTACCTTCTGGGGGAGAGCTGGGTCACCTCTGGGGATGGAGGAAGGAGTGGTGCCTGGCAGAGCAGTCAGCATCTCGGCCCTCCACCGAAGCCTCAGACAAAAGAGCAAGTAGCAGCGATTGGTCTTGTGATGTGAGCACATTAGGAAGTGGAGTGTGAGTCCTGTCTATTTTGAGAGCAGCTCTAAGCACGAAGCTTTTTAAGCTTTCAATACCTATGCGTTTAAAAAGGAAAAAAAATCCCACTGCAGCTTGGATCAGCCCCAGCCTGACCTGATACCCCAGTCCTTTCTGCTGCCCATTTTTCAAAAAGTGCATTCAAGCTAGGGAAAAACATTTTCACAGATGCATCAGAACAGAACCTGTGAAAAAAATGGCTGTTAAAGGAAACTGTAGAGGCTAATTGCTAGTGGGAAAAATTGCCTAAGTTAGATGACTGCCAGGGAGGTCTTTCAATATTTTGCCCCTTTTTTTTTTTTCTTCCAAGATCTTCAAGCTTTTCTAACAAACTGTTGCTTTAAAAATGAAGAAAAAACATCTTCAAAGACTTCATTTTGCAGCATTCTTGCCAGCTCGGTTGAGATTAACAAAAGCTCCTTGCCACCCTCCCATTGCTATGCACATGCTGAGCTGCAAAAAGGGTGTCTGCCGGCTTGGCCTTTGTCCTGCTAAACGAACCATTTCATAGTTATGAATTTGAAAGTAACCTGCAGTTCATACCCTGCAAATCTGGTTAGATCCTGTCTGTGCAAAGAAGGGAAATGCACCAGGCAGAAGGAAAAGGAAGTTCAGTCAGTCACGTTTGCTGCAGGATGTTTAAGGAAATGTTTCCTTTTCCTGCACAAAGATGTTTGTTGGGCATCTGCTCTTTTGAACATACTGAGACATTTTATTGTTGGAGTGAGAAACCAGTTTAACTCCAGATTTTTCTTTATAAATTTATTCCCTGATCAAATACTATGCAAGGAATTTGTTCTTTTTTCTTGGCCATCTTTCAAACCACAAATGCAGGTAAATAGTTTCTTAAACCTACTTTTCTCAAACTGAGACTGATCCCTACATCTGTAATGCTAAATGAGAATCCCACTTGTCAGAAGCCACACACCAGATGTTAAGTGCCATATTCAGGTATATATTCAGCAATATATTCATGAAGTATTCAGCATCAGATGACACCCACAATACATCCTTTTTTTGTTTTGTATACAAAAGCAGAAAATCATTAATGAAGTAAACATGCTTGAGGATTTCTTTTGTAAGTCTACCTGGTAAGACACAGCAAATATTTCTGCTGTATTAGATTAATCAGGGGACAGTAGGTGAATTTTCTTTTCAGCTCAAATATTGCATTTGTTTTACCCATAGGCTGACTGTGAAAGGATAAATCATTCCAAAAGCAGAGCCTCAAGGGGGCCTCATATTTATCTTGTGGAAGTAACTGAATCCTACCATGCTTATTTTGATCAGATATCTGTACATGTGTGTGTGTGGCTGCTCCAAACTGTACCTTGCTGATTCTCTGCAGGAACAGGCTCTCTGTCTAGACACCCCCTTTTTCTTCCTACACAACCTCCAGTTATAAGAAAAGGACAATTTCAACCACTGCGTCATCAATAAAACCTCCCATGGCAACAGTGAAGGCTTTACAGTTGCTTAGATACACAAGCCTTGATTCACCTTTTCTTAAACACAGATTGGGACATTCCACCGTGAATCAATTTAACAGTATCCTTTGTCTGTGGCATTTTGGGATTTTGTTTACCTCACTGAGCTTCCCACTCCTTCCAAGGCTCACCATGGAACTTCAGCCCAAAATCTGGCAAGGAGAGGTAGCAAGTAGTAGGACTTAGTGTGGAAGCACATGTGTTATGTTGAAGGCATCTGCCCTGGGCTCGTGCCAATCTTCTCATCACACTTGATTCCAGCTGCACCTCAGCCACTCTTATATTGCCCTGAGGTACAGCTTTGCCTCATTGGGACTGGCACCAGCTCTTTGGGTTGTTGATCACCCCAAGATAATCAAGACCCAGAAGATGTGCCAAGCCTATCCCAGAGAAACCACAAAGGAATTGTCACAACTGATTATGCATGTTATGGTTTTGGTTACTTCAATGCACAGTTAAAAACATCCTCTCTGCCTCTTATTCATACATGCACACTCGGGGAGATTCACGTAGTCCTTCACAAGGGCATAAAATAAATGCAATGTTGCACATCCAGGTGTTGACAGACACTTGAACTGGGTAGATCCTATAGTTACTCTCACCAGTACCACTTAAATAAGCTCAGGGTAACGGGGCAGGGTATCACACAAACTTTGCCACTTACAACGTGAGAATACTCACCAGTAAGAGCCTTAGAGTTTTAAAAGTTATCTAGGAAATTGAATCTATCAATGAACGTGGATCTTAAGCAGCCTGAATATAATTAACTGATGCCTTTAATGAACTCCTGGCCTTAGCTTTTTGGTTTGAGAGCAGTGGGGAATCATACATGTAGCCCTGATATTCTTAAAGCAAAAGAAAAGTGAGGCTTGAAACTACTATCTAGATGTTTTGGTTTCAATCTACAGAAGGAAGAAAAAGAAAAACACACCTCACCCCGTGACCAACAGAGTTGTCAACAAGGCACACCAATCATATGGTGCTAATATAGGAGAGTAAATTAAGAGAAGACCTCCAACACCCAGTACAGAACAGCACAAAAAGACTTTAACTATGAAACCAGGCAGAAAATAAAATAAGCTGGATGTTGTCCTCTGGTCCTCCTCAGAGCATCTTGAATGGCAAAGGCCATTCACATCGACTAAAGCCCTGGCAGCAGCTGGCAGAGTATTCCCAGCAGGTACAAGATGCTCCTGAAGCCCAGCTGAGGTGTCTTTCACACAAGTTACTATTCCTTTTGGAAAAAGATAGGCTTAGAGAAGCTGAAGTGCCTCAGTGTTACTATGTACAGCAGTAATGATGGATCCATTTCTTCCTACACCTCAGCTCCAAGTCCAGGGAGGTTCCCTTCGGGTGGTTGCACCAGCCAGGCTGGGTTTCTGTGCCAGAGGGAGGCGTACACAAATGTAACAGATGAGATGAAGCCACTTCATGTTTATTTACAGTGGAGAACAAAAGTAGACGTTTAAACCAGCTGATTTTTACAGGCAAACAACAGATAACCCTCTCAAAGTGACTCTGATCCAACGAGCAAGCTAGCAGCTCTGTGCCAGTTGTAACATCACTATGCATCCCTCATTGCTGGCTGAGTCCTGCAAGGAGGTTAAGTTACATGTGTGCAAATGATACTTCTTTAGCACCTTCGAGCACCAGCTGTGCTGGCTGTGGAACTTTTTTTTTTTTCAGACAAGCAGAAGGTTTTCATGGGTTAAACAAATGCACTGAAAGCTAGGAGAGGCATAAACCCAGATCCTACAATGGCATTTTTAATCTGCTGGCAAAAATAGTTTGCAATACAAATTGCATTTTGGATTTCAGCTGTGTGTGTTCCTAAAGGTTCAATCAACCAGGATAGCTGACAGAGGTCTGAGTGACATTCATCTCTATCTCCTACCAGGTACTATGGCAGTTAATCTATATGTGGGTACCTATGGGCTCTATTCCCACCCTCAAACATGTTCTGACCTGAATCGATTTCCCTTGGTTACACTCACACGTAACTCATAGTGTTAATGGCATTTGTAACCAGAACACTTCCACAAAAGGTTGAACACAAGGAGATCACTCAGGAAAGAAAAAACTCCTTGACAAGAGCATATGTGAAATCTCAAAATGGTACAATTCAGTTTCAATATAGCTTCACATATTTGAAGGATCGGGTAAAAAACCCCAACAATTTACATTCTTATCAGCTCTAACAAGTGCCTAGCACGGCAGAATTCTTGCGCTATGTATATTTTTAGATTTCTCTTCCAGTTATAATGTTCTGTCCTTACTGTGTATCTTTTGTTAGAATTAGGATATCTACTGCAGCAGCCAGGATAACCTTTAGCCTGAGCTACAAAACCTTTAACAGTTTCCAATTATAACAGCAATCTTTCATTCTATAATACAAATAAACCCAAGTGTTATCTCAACACAGAAGACTCACATGAATACCCAATGACTACAGAATGATTTCACCATTTTTTTTCCTCTATAATTTCCTGCTATTATTTCATTGGAGGTGACTGCCAAGATACAAATAACATAATACATTTCACTGTTCACATCTACTTTATTTTTGTTATACTGTTGACATTTTAAAATGTTGACATGCAAGACTGGAGTTTTAAATACTTAACATGTACTCTGGACTCCATTATGTTTTCAGACACCCAAATTATTTTTCAGCTCTCCCATTTTCTCCTGATTTTATTGACTTATCCAGTTGAGAATACCTACGTGCCCCACTACCTGCCAATTTTAGAAAAGTCTTAAGTCTCACAGCTTGTGCCATGAAAGGAGTTTCCATTGTTCAAAAAGGTATAAGACACATTAGTAAGAGTACCTTTTGAGATATATGAAAATAGTTTCCCCGCCAATATAATTTTCATCTACTCTAACAATGTGGACTGAGCACCATTTTAGAGAAAGAGTTAGTTCCATTGGGTGGTATAGCAAGAAACTAAACAAAGGCATTGTTAAAACAGTTGTTCTGCAACAACAGATACTGGATTTTCCCAGAAATCAACATAGCACTAGTAGTGCAGGGCTACAATGCTGCTGTTTGGATAATATGGAAAAGAAACTTCTTGTCTACTTGGGGTTATTAATGACCACAACTATTCAAGACATCCATATCATCATTATAGTGTCCCTCCTAAAAGGAAAGCTATTATCCATGGCATCCTGCCCAGATTCCTCCAGAGCTGATTACATTCTTCATAACCTGCACTCTCCGTTCAGTACAGCAATCTTGACTTCATACCTGGCTGTCTGTATGGGCTCATTTCATGCTCTGAAGCAGTTACAGCCACCTCTCCTAAAGGCTGATCATCAGTGTTGGGAAAAACACTCCCTTTGTCTCCTGCCTCTCTCACAAGATTGTAGATTTTATTTGCTTGCTCTCTGCAAAATGTATCCATAGCCTTATAGAAGTGGCCCTTTGGGAGACTGCCATGCTAGTGTTGAGCTCCACTGGTGTGTAGGAAACAAGTCCACATGAAGGGTAGAGTGGGAGGGGGCAGTAAATGTAAAACAAAGTTTTTTTCCCCTTAACAGAGTTACTGAATTCTGAGCCATGTCACAATATGGAATTGAGAATTTCAGTTTTAGTACCTGTTACTATACAGGAATTTGTATTATGAAGAAAAAGACAAACTGCAATCCTGCTTCTGAATCAAAATATCTTAGACCTGTCCTAACCTGATATCACATTTTGTCCTTCCTATAAGGAAAGGATGGAGGTGGGCACATCAAGACAAATGTGCAGACCAGGCATCTCAACAACCCTGGAAAAATCTAGAACCACAAAAATGAACAAAGCCACAGAGAAGGCTCCAGACAAAACTGAAACACAATCACCTGAGAAAAGATATAACAGCAAGCAAAGCACACAAAAGATGAAACCCAATGGAGCAGGTACTTTAGAGACCAGCCATGGATCAGTCACATGTTTCAGTCCCGTTCCTTGCACTGGCTCACGTGCTGTGAGGAATGGACTGGTTAAAGAGACTGAGCTTAGCTGAGAGCAAACCTAGCAGAAAAATAAAAAAGTGTTTTTCTTTGTCTAGCCACCATCTTGCTACTCCACAGTAACATGGGCAGGCAGGATGCAGGAGCATTTAAACTACTGTGGAGTGTCACTTTCGGACCTTGCAAGCAAGTTTGAATCAAACAGAAGGGTCTTAACTTAGTTAAATAAAAAGAAAAAGGAGATATAATGCAAGTGCTTTATAATGAGCAGTGGTTGATAAGATACCACCTTGCTGTAGGTAACAAACTGAGTGAAACCTTTCCCTGAGGTGTCAGTGAAAATACAGACACTGTACACTGACAAATGGTTACAGAAATTGGAGTCTGGAAATGTAAACAAGCATATCTGGGGCAGAAGTGAAAATTAAAGAGCTCAATTAACTTAAAAGGTAAATGTAGGACTAAAATTATTCTGTTTCAGAAAGCCTAGAATTCCCCAAGTCGAAGGTAAAAGAGGAAGGTGGAGTTTAACAAACAGCCTAGAAAACAGCAGCCATACCACCTGTATACGTAAGGTGGTGAGTGTCCTGGGCAGCTAGAGAGCTCTAAGACTGAACTCAGCAAAGTGCACGTTTTTTTGTTCTGAAAACAAAAGGATGGAACTAATGAGTGATTGGACATTGGATAAAAACTAGCACAAGTTACTAAATATAGATTGCACCTGGTGAGACTTGTACTGCTTAGCTAACAACTAATTGATGTGCCACAGTAATGTCATTTTGGGGCTCCCTCCCCATTTTTATCAAAGGCACTTTCTCTACCATTCACCCTGCTGAAGGGAGAAGGTGAGGAAAGGATGAAATAAAAACAGTTTGAGGTTTAATGAAATAAAAGACCGCAAAAAATGTGCTGAATAACAAAAAAATGAGGCGTCATTACATTTTTTTTCCAAAGGGCTGTAATCAGGGAGGAAGAGGAGTAGCAGTTCTTAAGAGTAGTTTCTGCCAAGTCAATGCAGTACTCTTGGAGCCATGTGCAGTATCACTATCTTTGAAAGGCTGAGACAAGATACCCTTTCTAAAAAGGAAACATTTATTGGTTATTTGGAGATACTGGAACAGATGAGTAAGCAGATACATACATACGTGGAGACTAGTCAGAATGGGACACCAGCCAAGAACACAAACACTATCTATGTTTACTGGCAAAACCCTCCATGAAAAAGCATAGAGTTGGGAGTTTATTAGATAATATGAGGA
>VYZX01013311.1:369945-393423 GCA_013401335.1 Brachypteracias leptosomus
GACTTTGCAAGGAAGATAGGGAACATCTGCATCCTCTCTCAAAGTATCTCTTGCACTGTACGCAAAAAGTTTGTTAAGAAGGATACAATTCAAGTTTTGAATATGTTGATTCAGTGTTAAATAGGTACAGGGAAGATATATCTGCTTCAGAGACAGGAAAAGTTTGTAGATAACTAGTGTGAACTTTGGAACAACATGCTTACTTCTGTTTGTCAGAGCTTTCAGTCTCTGGAGGAATCCCCACCATGATCACAGTTCCCTGTTCCACATCCATCGGGGCAGTCATTACCAGTGGCAGCAGTTTACAACGCTTGTTTTTTGTCTGGAAGTCAGAAAGCTTCTTTGTTAGACAAAAT
This sequence comes from Brachypteracias leptosomus, assembly GCA_013401335.1. Lineage (NCBI taxonomy): Eukaryota > Metazoa > Chordata > Aves > Coraciiformes > Brachypteraciidae > Brachypteracias > Brachypteracias leptosomus. Next base: position 370,302 of record VYZX01013311.1, read on the forward strand.
TCAGGAGACAATTTAGTTTCAGCTCTCCATGTGAGACAGCATTACAAATATTCATCTAAAGATACAGCTGTCATGCGGTTCAGAGTGGTTTCTTTACATATCTCCTTCTTTCTCACAACAAGAGACACTTTAAGGACCAATAGAAATGTCAATTATTGTCTGATCTTGCATTCCATTTTAACACAGACAACATATGATTTACAGTAAAGAAAAAAGCTCTTAAACAAAAAAAAAACCCACAACAAAACAAAACCCCAAGTTTTTAGACGCTTATACCTGCAGTTGGACTGGGCTTAATTTTTTGCCGTGATCATTTTACATTAAAATACAACAGATAAAACACTGACAAACAGAGTCTTCACTAGAATTTTTTTCCCCTGTCATACTGTTTTACAGCAGTAAGGCTGTAACTTCAATAAATAATTATGAAGACTTTTAGACACTTCAGCAAATGAAACAGAGCTTTGTTTAAAATGTTTTGTTCCTAAGGTAAAGGTTTTGCAGTGTTTTAAAAACACTGTCTTGCTTCTAGTGGCAGAGTAGTTATTCCCCATGTTTAACTTTCAAAAGGAGGGCAGATAAATGCAATCTGACAAGGATGACCACAGTAAATTTCATTTACAGATTAATAAGTGCTCACTGTGAAGACAGTTCTCAACTTTAAAAATCTCTTTTTTTATCTGAATTGTGTAACTAATAGCTCAAAAGATAAATGCAATTTAATATCAGTTATGTTAGTTGTAAAAAAGATCAGAGGACATAGAAATCTTTAGATAACAATTCCCACTCCTACAATATTGGTTTTTGTGGGTCAGGTTAACTTTTCAAAATACATACTTAGTGATATGCTCCCTCAAAACTTACACAATTACTCAAAGATTTTAGTTTGTAAGTATCTTAATAATGAAAATTCTTTCTAAAGCTACGAAAGATAGCATTAGAATCCAGACAGATAGCTTTCCCAGATGTGCTAAAATTATCCAGCCAACTAGCAGAAAAACATTAAGATTTTCAAATAATGTTTTTAATAGTGAACTGCAAGTATCCACCAGAACAGTAACTACTGCAGAGGCCAGAAGTTAGTCAGTCAAAAGGTTTTGATTTACTTACAGAGCAAACAAATGATTTGAGTAAGTATTTACTAAGCAGGCACAGAGATACTGGTTTGGAAAAGAGTTTCACATCTGGTGTGCCCTAGGAAAAGAAGTAGTATTTCAATTACAATCCAAGATGATTCTTCCAGTTATTTAATTTTAAATGTCTACTGACAAGTCTAAAAGCTTTTTGTGACTCAAAGAACATTACCAAGAACCATTACAAAATAGGAGTTTGAGCTCATACACTTGATTGGAAATGAAGCCCTCCCCTCTTTGAGGGGAGTGATTCCTCCTTTGGGAATTTCAGAGCAGATGTCAACAGTGACTCAGAGGACAACATGGTATAGATAAATAGGTTTTCTGACAGAGTGTTATTCAACTATGTAACAGCCAAATGAGACAGCCAAAACCTAAAATTCTTACCTCCATGAGAGAGCAATAGAGAAAAGGCCCCTGAGAAATAACAAGGTTGGTGCAAATACAGCTGGCCACTGTCTGCTGAATAGCACGTAACTGCTTTTTGGCCAGGTCCAGTCCCTGGTGCAGTTTGTCTAGGTTACCCCTGCAACAGAAAGAATAAAAATAGACACTTTCATATAAAAATAAAGCTTTTCACACAAAAGTGAAGTCAAAACACTATTCACAGGGATATTTTTATTTTTATTCAATGGCTTATGAAGCATAAATGCATATTTTAGATACATAACCCAGGTTCCCTAAATAAAATTCTAAAAGAACAAAGACATTTTCAGCACCTGGAGAGACTGTCCAAAGCTTTAATGAAATTAGTTGTTTCAGGCCCCTCTTTCTCTATGTTCTCCATGAGAGAAGCTGTTGCATAAACTATATCACTTGCTGAGAACTTATTTTTAAAGCCGAAGTGGATGCTGAAGGTCTGAACTCTTAAATCTTTCATTCTGCAAAATCAAATAAAATGGGTAAAGATTATTAACATTATCAACATTGACCAGCCATCTCCTCAGGATGTTGAGGTTCAGAACATTAAGATAAATCATATCATAACATTTGCAATGAGCCTAGTATAACTTTATCAATCTAAACCCCATATTTTTAAAACAAGATGTTACATGGTCTTCATACAAAAACATTTGAACTTAATTGAAAAGTATTTTCAGATAAAACATTTGTATTTAAAACAATTTACCCAAACTTGTTTGCAGATTCTTCAATCATCTCCCGAAGATTTTCTTTCAAAGACATGTCCATGGAATTAAACTTCTGTTTCACTTGCTTCAAAGGCAAACTAAGAACAGAAGGAAGAAATAAATTGGTAGGTGCCAGAACAAACAGATATTTTGCCTTCCCTTCCTACGACTTTCTTAATATCCGTTAGAAAGTTAATTCTGACTAAGCTTGTTTGCATTCTTTTTTCTTTAGTCATTGAAGAGTGGATGTGAGAAAGCATAGATTACTTACCAATCTACTATTCCATAAAGGCATATGGCTGAAGTATTCCCTTTACAAGTTGCATGACTCAACTCAGAGCCCTTGCAACCTACTCACAGCCTCACAGCCATTTAAAAACAAACAAGTTGAGTACTTGCAAACTATATTTTCAACATATAATTTCAATAATTAATTGAAAAAATGATCCTTTACTCGAGCCCCAGATTTTTTAACTCACCCCATGTCAGCCAAAAACTCCTGGAGTCTCTTCTGCCCTTGGACAGACCAAAGCTTAAGGGTAGCAGAGGTATATGAGGTGTTACAGAGACTCTCATACAAAGACCAGTGCTGATAAAGCGCCAGGCGCAGACTGAGCAGAAGTTAAGGAAAAAAAAAACCTATAAACACATCTCATTTGAAGTTACAAATAGGAACAAAGCTCCACAACTAATAGGTAGGTCTTCAGCTACCCTTATATACTGCATCTCTGTACTACATACGACACAGTTAAAAGCCACAGGTGCATGTAACAAGACAAGCAACATTGACTTGTAGCTAATTCTGAAAGGTTAGAATCATAGAATTGCTCAGGCTGGAAAAGACCTTCAAGATCATTGAGTCCAACCTCAACCTAACCTCACTACCCCAACTGTAACAACCCACCGCTAAGCCATGTCCCCCAGCACCACATCCAGACAATTTTTAAACACATTCAGGGATGGTGACTCAACCACTTCCCTGGGGAGCCCAATCCAGTGCTTAATAACCCTTTCCATCATAAAGAAGTTTTTCCTGATATTCAACCTAAACCTCCCCTGGTGCAACTTGAGGCCATTCCCCCTTGTTCTGTCACCAGTGAGAAAAGACCAACTCTGCTCTTGATGCAACCACCTTTCAGGTATTTGTAGAGTGCAATAAGGTCTCTTCTCAGCCTCCTCCTCCCCAGACTAGACAGCCCCAGCTCCTTCAGTCGGTCCTCATAGGGCATGTTCTCCAAACCCTTCACCAGCCTTGCTGCCCTTCTTTGAACCTGCTCCAGCACCTCCATGTCCTTTCTGTATTGAGGTACCCAAAACTGAACACAGTACTCCAGGTGGGGCCTCAGCAGTGCCGAGTACAGGGGCAGGATCACTTCCCTAGTCCTGCTCATCACAATTTCTGATACAAGCCAGGATGCCATTGGCCTTCTTGGCCACCTGGGCACACTGCTGGCTCATATTCAGCCAACTGCCAATCAATACACCAAGGTTTTTTTCTGTGAGGCAGCTCTCCAGCTACACAAGTGTAGCTGAACTGAAGCTAGACGAGCTATTGAAAGAGGGATTTGTGTTCAACAAAACACTCATTTTTCCATTTATTTAATTCCATTCTCAGCAGCAGAGATGGCGTTGGGATTTTTTTCCCCTAGATAAAACCCCACACTGGGTTTCACCAAGGGGGTAGTTCATTCTCCCCAGCTCTTATGCAAGGATACTCATACTCAAAAGCTATCCGCATGCAGTCGATGGACAGAGAGTTCTCCTCATCCTCGTTGCGGTGGTTGTGGCGAGACACGTGGCGCTGCAGGACCCCAATGTCAGTCACATACTTCATTCTGAAACAAAACCAGATTTGCTACTTCACTTTCTTCCTGTATATTTTTGTACTTGATTATGAAAACACAAAAATGCTCCCTAAAGATTACACGTTGGCCAATCAGCAGCATGAAAACTGCAGCTACATCTTAAAAAAAGAACCCCAAACCTAACTTGTTAAATAATGTTCTGTCAGTATCCAGCCACACACCCAAGTTAAAATCAAAGCAATACAGAGACAGACTGACCAATGAAATGAGTTACTTATTAAATTTATCTCCTTAAAAACATCAGTGTATTAGTAAAAATAAAACACCAGAATTAAAGTCTACACATGTACCATTAGAATTCTGATGGTATCTAGTAGGAAATATGAAGCAAAGAAAAGAAGAAAAAAAGGAGAAAATCTGAAAACTTGTTAACTAAAACTCAAAATGAAGCTGGAGGATACAGAACAGACATTTTTTTTTTCTTTAATAAAACTGTATCAAGATCATATTTACATAAGATACTATTAAACACCATTTCTTCTCAGATCGGGAGTGATTGTTTTATAATTTTGTGAAAAATATAGTTATTATAAAAATTATAAATAGTAGAAAAGGAAAATACAGGTTTTTTCTGATGTATATTGCCATTTTTGGAAGGTATCATCACATTCATGCATTAGGATACTTAATGTCACTGTTTATTAGTTATCATGTATTATATTAATTCCTATGTTTTCTGATCTCTATTAAATGCTACTAGTTACTTCTAAAATAAAATTTAAAAGACAGAGAAATAAAAAAAGAGAAATTAAAAATCTTTCTTACTGAGTGATTTTATCTTGGACCCATTGATCTGTTAGGCCAACAATAGCCCACCTAAATTTGAGTGGGAAGAAGGGGAAAAAAGTTAAACCAATATTCCAGTACAGTATATTACATTTAGCCCTCTAAGTATGTAACAGAACAAGTCAAAAGCACTGCTCACCAACTGTACATAGGAATTAGTAACAAAGCCAATATCATACTATTCCCTCTTGAGCAGACATACACATGCAGTACCATCCTACCTTTTTCCACACAAAGTCTATTCATTGCTTGCAATTAATTTACTCGGAAGTATCCCCCAACTCCAAATATACACCCACTCATGAAATAAACTGGAACCTCAAACTGAAATCAAATAGCTTTGGGAAGCCTTGCCTCTCTTTACTATGAGTTTAATGAAAAATTATAAGGGAAACATACCACAACATGTCATTCAGGTCTTTAGACATTATCCATGCCAGGTCAAACATCACCATCGCAGACTATGTGAGGGAAAGGCAGAAAGACAGGATAAGTGAAGACAAAACTCTCACTTCATTGAACATATAGAACATAGTTAAATTTGCCAAGCACTAGAACATTACTAAAGCTCTAGAAACCACACCTAGCTCTGACAATCTACTTCCAAGACACCAAGTAGTAAGAAAAATATTTTATACAGCTCTGCAAACCTGCTTTATATATGAAGCAGCACTTAATGTAAAAATAATCAGACAAGCAGCCAAATGACAGAAGGAACAGTTTGATGTCCTGTTACTTTTGAAATATCCTCACACTTTGAAAGGCAAACAAGCTCCCTACATGCTAAAGTCTTTTTGCGAGACTATTTTGTGCATAAAAACTTCTATCAAGACCTAAAAATACACTATCATAATTTTTTTTATATCAGCATTTAAGATACCAAACAACACAAATGTTAGTAGTTCTGATTTATCATTTTCCCCTACTGTTACCATTAGATTAACCACTCTGACTCAGTTGGCTGGTGTTTGCCAATCTACTACTATTGCTTCAATAATATATTAATCAATGGTAAAATTGAATGTACACAACCAGAAAACATTAAACTGCTAAGTTAAACTACTTGTACATATATAAAGTATCATATATATAAAAGAATAGGATATAAAAATAACAAGATAGTAACAAGCATTATGACAGTATTTTTATATTAGATAATTATAACATTGGATATTGTCCAATTACCTTTACATTGGCACCTTGGGTTTTTATGGCAAAGAAGAGTTTATACTTACTGAGGTCCCATGGTATTCATATTGCTCATAATCAAAAAGAATTTCTCGTCTAAAAAAGGGAAAAAAACTCCACATTTGACTAGGTCATGAACTGATCTTGGTATCCAATTGAAAAACAAACCAGGAATTGTTAAATTTTAAAATTTCATTTTAGCCATAAAAAAAAAATTAAACTTGTGCTAGAAATTACTTTTCTGCAAGGAAATTAGATTTTATAAGCAATGTGGAAACCACACTGAAATGTACTCATAAAGTAAAAAAGGCAAAATTTATTAAATCATTATTCCTCCAATCCCATTTTCTTAACTAATTTGCTCCTGCTCATTCCCACTGATAACAGTGAGATTGTAAAGGAAGAAAACAGAAGCACAAATTTCACCCCAAAGTAGATAAGATGAGAATACTACAGCTACTTCAAAGTAAAGCAATGCATCTGTTGCTACTCAAAACTGTAATTTACTATATACAACTATCCTTCATTTAATTATGTTATTTTTATGTAGTAGATCTCTCTCTGCTTTCTGAAAGAAGTTAGAACGAAAACACTTTGCAAATCAAGCAGCATAGTATCATATTTTTGTATTCTCAACAAGGTTTTAATCAAATAAGAGAAAGAAAAAGGTACAAGCAACAGAAACTCACCTGCGTGCCTCCCACTCCCGCCTTTGGCGCCTTTTCATCGTTCTCTCTATTACATCCTGGAAATTATTTTGGATATCAAAGAGTTAGAAAAAAAGTCTAGTAGATTAGCACCTATCCCAAAACTTTAATGATCAAGTCTTCATTAAAAAGCAGTTTCATTAAAGTCTTCAGTAAAAATTATTATTCCTATTGACAACATCTAATGAGAAAAGTATTATTACCACATATTTTTCATTACTAAAATCACTGCTGTTAGTTTACTGCTACAAGGACAACAAAATGTATTGCTAAATAATTTGTGAGGTTCTATCTTCTCAAACAATTATAAAAAAAATATAATTATCTAAACAAGCTGAAGTGCCAGACTGAAAAGCCCAGAGCACATCATCAGAGATAGATCTCTTCAATACAAAACACCTTTTTTTTCCAAGGAGAAAATATTTCTGTGCAGTTCAGGTAAGTAAACATTCTGTGTATGTGAAACTGTGCTGGTGATAGTAGATTTTTAAATCTTACGCTTGAATTTGTGATCTAATGGAATGTAATTTTTAAATTCAAATGTTGTTATGATGATGATGTAAAGCACATGTAATAACTGTTCTATTTTCCTTCTTTTCACAATAAAGCAGCAGGAACTCACCTCTTCAAAACGCCTTCTTTTTTCTGAAGGTTCTGATCCATCACTTTCATTCTCTGAGTCCTCTTCTTCATCATCTTCATCTCTGAATATATCATCATAAGCAGGAACATCAAGATCATCATCTTGTTTAACTAACAGCTTAATCTAGCAAGACAAAAAAAAAAAAAAAGTATTTTATCCAATATATCTTATTTAGTGATTAAAATGCATTTCAAGTGACAAACAAGAATACTTCAGATACTTATTAAGAGAAACTAAAAGTTCTTTTCAGCCATGAACAATTGCTGGCATAAAAACAACAACAACAATGCAAGACCACACTTATTTATACAACATAAGAGGAAACAACAACAAGGAGGCAAGACCATACTTATTTATACAACATAAGAGGAAAACCATAACTTTTTCAGTAATGCTGTAACAAAGGAATATCTTTTTTTATGCTTGTTAAAGCCATGTTGTCCAATAATTTGTGCTTAATACTAAAATTCTACTTGGTGCTAGAGGCTGAGAGGTGATACATGTTAAGATTCTGGAGGACGTTTATCCTCGGATTTGTAGCAGTTTGATTTATAGCAACAGTTTTAAGAGGTGCTTACTACTGACAACCATCACACTGCTAAAAGTATATATTTTGTTGTTTAAGATATTTTTTCTGATCACATACATTACTCCTGCAATTATCCATTAATAGTGCTTCCTGACCTTCCAGCCAACACTGTAAGCAGTTTTGCAAACCCAAAAAAGCACCACACCCTCCACCACTACACTCTGAAGATTTTTATTATGAAAGAAAAGCGTTTACCTGTGTGCCATTATAAACATTCACTACATTGATAGGTCTGTGGCTGTCACATACGAAAAAAAAAGTATCTTCTTCAGGCTGCAAGATCTCTAGGAGGTCGACATTGGCACCACAGTTAATAAGAACAAAATATTTGAACTGTAGACAAAAGGGGAAAAAAAAAGCATCCTTTAATTAGCAGGAAACATGGAAGACTGAAAACACCTTTACAAAACCTCCAAAACACTCATCATTACTAAAACTTTTCATTACTTTCTAATATTTGATGTCTTTAAGGAGGAAAAATATTTGGAAGGCAAAACACCAAATTCAGGGATGTTGGACATCCAATACCACCACCTTTTACATCTCAAAATGTGTGCAAACTTAATTTGACTCTATTGAAATTATAGCACGTTATTTTGGGCTGATGTAAAAAACAAATGTGCCAAGTTCATTACTGATATGTTAAGATTTGACCACTGTTTTGAAATAATCAATAATAATAGTTTAAAAGCAGACGTTTTAAGATAGGGAAAGGCAAGAAGTGCACGTGTCTATTAGGTGACCTGCAACTTAAAAGTTTTCCAGTGTTTTTCTTACCTGATCTTTATGCTCAAGAAAGGCAGTTTCAAGCTCTTGCCATCCAGATACTGGCACGAGTGTATATTGCACATGATCACATTGAAACAAAGCCTGAAATGAAGCGAACAGCTGTTACCAAAGCTGAGGAGAAACAACTTCCCCTACAAGGCTATGCCATGCTATAATTCTACTTCATATAAATACTTATTTTTAAGACATCCTAAATGACAAATGTACATCAGGATGTACAAATGTAAATGACAAATGTATTCAGCAGGATAACTTACTTTCAGTGTAATAACTCTTGGAAGAAGTAAATTAAAAAACCTTCACCCTTTCCACATTTCAAACCTATTAAAAGTATCCCAGGATATTTTTTCTTTTACTGCAAACCTACAGTGATAATGAACACTTACCTGGAGTATTTTACAAGCACATAATGCATCAACATCTGAAGCAACAAGAAGAAGAACACGCTGCAAAAATAACAAAATTATTATAAAAGTATTAATATTTACACAGGCAGCAAATCTAATGTGCTGGTACATTAAATGTCTAGATCACTACGAGACCAGAAAATGAGAAATTTAGAGAGAGATCTTTATAATCATAAACTAGGATTCCTTCTGAATGGACACTGCAACCAGAATTCACTGATTTGGATTCCTGTAAATAGGAACAATAAACAACTTCACTTACCCAAAACATGCCAGCTGCTCCTACAAACAGCATATAGTTTCGAAGGTTCAAAACTGATCAATTTTACAACTATTTTCATCTTGTCTAGAAAGGCCTAAGAATTCAGTATAGGACCTGGATCAATTTTGATTAAAGAAAATCTGTAGCAAAAATAGGAGCAAGGCAACTCTTGAAATAACCTTGATTTAAGCAAAACTATTTAACTTATGAGCTTTTTGTTTGTTTGTTTTGGGGTTTATTGAGGTTTTGCTCACAGATGGAGAAGTTGAGGGAAAGGCTTTCATCTGTACAATCCATAATATGGTTTCACAGGTAGAAATACTAAAATACTGTCCAAAAAACCTTTACCACTTCAGCACGTACATCCACTCTGAACAAAATCCACTCTGAACTGTGGATTAAAAACGAAAGTAGCCAAGAGAAACCTCAAACAGCATAGAATACCAGATTTCATGCCTGGGCAAACATTACCAAAACAGTTAAAAATACAAAGAAAGAAAAAGTAGATCCAGAAATGTCTTGGTTATAAGATCAGCAGGAACACCCGCAGCACTGGCGGGAGAGGAGGTTAAACCTCTGGTGAGAGCTCGTCGCGCTGGCAGCGGCTCTGGCCCCGCTCGGGGAGAATGTTTTTACAGGGGGGCTGACTAGAGGCCCAAGCCCTCAGCGCGGCCCGGGGCGCTGCGCCCGTCTGGCAGAGGCGCTCCCCGCGGGCACCACAGCCCCCCGCGGCCCCAAGAGAACCGGAGCGCCTCAGCCGCCGCCGCCAGAGCCCGGGACGTCGCGGTACCGATACCGCTCCCGCTCTGCCACAGGCCCGCGAGGAGCGGCAGAGGGGAGACAGCTCCGCCCGCCGCCAGTGACACTCCCACCCCGTCCCCGATGGCGGCCCGCCGCCCGCACCTGGCTGACTATCACGTCGTAGAACTCCCGGCGGCAGTCGGAGATGAACATGGCGGGAGCGGCGGAAGAGCAGCGGAGAAACGGCGGCAGCCTCGGGTCGCCCCCACTCAAACTGGGCGCCAAATCAGCACCACTTCCCATTGGTTGACTCGTCACGACACGCTGGCCAATGAGAAAGCGGCTGTCCCCCTTCGCAGAGCGGATTGGGCGAACTGCCCAACCTGTTCTGGGTCTTTGCCAATGAGATTGGGAGGAAGGAGTCGCGACACGTGAGGCTGGCTAATCCCAGGAGTAGCTCAGCCGGGAGCACGGCGCTGGCTTTTGTTGCCATGTCTGCCATCCTTGTTGCGGGCGAACCGTTTGCTTTGCCATTTTAGAGAGTCCGACGAAGAGGCGACGGCACCACATCCACCCTCGGTGACTGAAGAAGGGCTGAGCGGGCAGAGAACGCTTTCACAAAGGCCACACCGCTGGGTTCGAGATCCGCCTTCCGCCCTCACACAAAATGGCCGCCCGAGAGGCGAGCGCCGCGCGGCACGCAGGGGTGGGGACGCGCTGCGGGGGCGGGCCGCGGGGCGGGGCAAGGCGCGGCGNGAAGCCAGCGAGTGGCGACGGCGGAGCGGAGCGCCGGTCTGAGGACAGGCGGCTCTTGGCGGCCGGTGGGTCCCTTCCGTGAGGTGCCACCGGCGCTCGGGGGCCGGCCAGTCGGCCGAGCCAAGCCTTCGGCCGAACCTGGAAGTGGCTGCTCCCATTTTCCGCCTCACCGCCCGGGGATTGACGCACGAATCTGTCCCCGGGCAGCGCGTTGAGCTCTGGGGGGAAAGGGACGCCTCGTTCACGGGGAAATACCCGAAAGGCTCCTCGGTATAGTCATGTAATTAAACTTCAGGAGGCTTCAGTGAGTGCTGTAAGACTTTGGAGTGCTGTAGGAGTCCTACTAATACAGTCTTTTCTTTGTGTTGTGTTTTTGTTTTCCCTAGTTCTCTTTTAACATGTTTGATCACACCATCCCCCGGGTTTTCCAGAGCCGCTTCTCAACCCAGTATCGCTGCTTCTCGGTGTCCATGCTTGCTGGACCTAATGACAGGTCTGATGTGGAGAAAGGCGGGAAGAGTATGTGCGCGTTTTATTTTGACTAATAACCTGTTGGAAATATGTTTGTGAATAGTATAAAGTAACACAGCATTTGGCCAAGACTGGGGAAGCATTGTTGACCAGCACAGGGAGGTACTGTTGGCTTTGTGACTGAAGCCAGAAGACACTCAGGGTGGGGCTTTAAGAAGGAAGGAGGTGGGGTTTAGTGCAGCAGTGTGTCATTAAAAAACTTACCGAGTGAATCCTGGGTCGTGAGCATTAGCCTGTCAGACTAATGCTATCTTGTTTTGAGTTGGCATCGATTTAAGAGCACCTATAAGCCCAAACAAATAAAATTTCCTTCAGGAAACATTTTCTTTAGTACTAGGTATTGTAAAACCTTGACTTTTCATTTTGTCCAGTTAAATTCTGAAATCTCCATGATAGCAGGTGTATTTGTCATGATTGATTCTACTGAAATCTCTGGCTCAAAAATGAATTTGCAGGAGATTTTAGAATCTCTTTTTAGAGAAAGGAATGATATATGATGTATATTATGTACTCTTTGTACAGTCATACGTTTCCTAATCTTATATTCTTAATCATTTCTGCAGTAATTATGCCACCATCCGCTTTGGATCAACTCAGTAAGTGAATATTTTATTCTGGAATAACAACACTAGAAATATGAGCAAAAGCATAAGCAAATACCACAGTATTTAAATTATCTATTAAAATCTGACTTAAATACAGAATATGAGTCTGCTTAGTTCAGAAAATGTATTTTGGAAGTGCTTTGTCTGTCCAAATTAATGGGGATTGTGTGTCTTCAAGTACAGTCATCTGAAGTGTTGGGCTACCTGAGGCATGAATCAATATTTATTAAGAGCATACTCAGTACAATAAATTCTTAATCTCAACTTGCTTGTTCTGGATGCTGTTGACTGGAGCAAATTTTATTTTAAAGACAAAATAAGTTTTAATTAACTTTGAAATGGGGGAAAAGGTAACAGAATCAATAGTATTAATGATCTTTATTGGCCTTTTTAACTAAGGGTTGCTTTTTTTCCTCCCCCTCTCAGTTTTGGCTTTAATAGAATTTCTTTGAGAAATTAGTTTGTCAGGATTTAATTTTAAAATAGGTAGGTCCTGTTAAAATTCATTAGGTAGTAGCTAACTGATAATAGCACAAGGATATAACAGCAGTAGATTCCTCTGCTCGTACCCACTGCCTGCTCATCCCTGAGCTTGGGGAAACATGGGAGGGACATTTAAAGCCCTAGGTGTGATGGCAATACAGCATTCGTTTGTCTGCGTTCTCTCCTGGATTTGTAGTTTCAAAGCAATCAGAATAATGGTGCGAGGGGAATCCTTCCCTATAGTCTGGCCCATTCTCTTGCTAATGGTCAGTCTCTAAAAGCTTCAGAAATGTGTTAGTGGCTTTTAACAAACAATTTTTTTTTTCTCCTTTCTCACCAGGCCGACTCAATATTACTTACCCAATGCTGTTTAAACTGACCAATAAAAACTCAGACCGAATGACGCACTGTGGAGTGCTTGAATTTGTGGCTGATGAGGGCATCTGTTACCTTCCACACTGGGTGAGTTGCCTCTTGCCGAACTGTCAAAACCTGAAGAGTAGGATTAGCAAGTTGCCAGTTTCATATTAAAGAGGCAGAGTGTTTCCTGAAAGAGCGTGTCCTTGCCAGTCATGTTCCTACAACAGCTTTCAGTCACAGCTCAGGTTCCTCCATGAGAGTTTGAGTAAGCAAAGCAGACTGCTCTTTAAGATGCTTCTGACTGTTCTTCCTGAAATTAAACGAGGGTAAACTGGTGCATTTTAAGGAGGATGGTGGCCCCAGTGAAAATAAATATACACAGGGAAAGAATTGAAAACATCAGTCATGTTGATAGTGGTTTGTGTCTTTGTTTTCTGCCTTGCAGATGATGCAGAATTTGCTGTTGGAAGAGGGAGGCCTGGTGCAAGTGGAGAGTGTTAATCTTCAGGTTGCCACTTATTCAAAATTTCAGCCACAAAGTCCAGATTTTCTTGATATCACCAATCCCAAAGCTGTGTATCCTTCCTACTCAGTTATGGAGCAGGGACAGAAGTTTTCTCTGAAACTGGAACGATGAAGCAGAGCTAGCTGTTCAGGTGTGGTTCATACTTGTCTAGCAGTAGGTAATTCCTGCTGCTCCTTCTGAAAACAAAAAGGGTGAGAGCTTATGTACAGAGATGTTGCCAGGTGCTGGCACAAAGTGTAGCCTAGAGTGAAGAAGTGTGGATCTCAGCTTAAAGTCCAAGAAGCTTGAGTGTCCTTTGGAAGAACTTATACACCTTTGTGTTTACTAAAAGTCTGTCTGCACTACTGATGACTTTTAAACCACATTTTAGAGACCAAGGACCAGAGTTATATAATAAACTTAAAAGCTTTGATGTTGCATTGAAACAAATGTTTCATCTTAACATGCTCCAAAGATTAGAAAACGCATTGAGAAACTTTGCTTGTCTCACTACTGGGGATGTCATTGCCATCAATTACAATGAAAAGGTACAGTATGCAACACCATTTCCTGGAAGTTTTGTTTGGATACCATTGATTTGAGGAAATAAATCCTGCCCCATGTGAAAAAGTATGCTGTATTTCAGTAGATTGTGACCACCTAAGTGCTTTGACTATGTTGTGTGAATAGATTTTGTAGATGAGTATTTTTGATAGCACATGTGGACATTTGATCACTTGAGGTTGTAGACTAAGCTCAGTTGTTGGATGTTGGTGCTAAAACAATCAACAGAAAGCTGTGCAGTATTGTTGACAAATAATCCCAGATGGTAGATTTTGCAATTGGTTTTCTATTGGAGGAAAAGAGGGGTCAGTTAAGTCTTCTGTTGAGCTGCTGTTTAGACTGTTTTTTGGTTCAAGAGAAAATAAATTTTTATGCTGTTGAAGTTTTTACTAGTGAATTAATCCTAAATTCATAATTTGTTTTCAAAAAGGTAGATTAAGGTACAGTCAAAGGTAGGTTCTCTAGGTCCAGCATGTAGCAGTCTTCTATCTAGGTTAAAATTGTTTGCTTTCACATTCTGTAAAGACCCTGCAATATCCAGTCCTCAACCTAAAGGGCACTTATTTCAATTTTCTTGAAGCTATCTGAAGGGAAAGGTTTAGAAGTGCTTTTCTTGTGTATCAGTTGAGCTCTTTCATGTGCAATCTTAAAATACTCATTACTGTTGCAGATCTATGAGCTTCGGGTCATGGAGACCAAACCAGATAAGGCTGTGTCCATCATAGAATGCGATATGAACGTAAGTTAAAGCTGTGCAGAAAGTCTGTTTCTACTGCGTCCTCCCAAAAGGAGAGAGCATCTAGAGCTCAGTGGTCATGCTGTATAAAATGGAGTTACAGTTTGTGGAGTTTTGAGGAATAGTAGTAAAGCTTATGATTAAAAGAAAAAATACCAATCATGCTTATTTTCATACTTCTTGTGTAAATAGGTGGATTTTGATGCTCCTTTGGGGTACAAGGAACCAGAAAGAAGTGCACAACATGAAGAGACCACAGTACGTTAAGCTTCTGCTTTTTCAAAAATGTATTCCCTAGAGATCATCCTTGCTTGTGATGGAGCACTGAACACAAACACAATTTTTTCTTGAAACAATTTAAGACTAAACTTTACTTACCAGACATTTTTGGTTTTGGTACTTAGAAGATGGTTGTTTACGAGCTGTTGATTTGTTCTGAAGTTTTGTTTGGTCAGAAATATGTGGCGCTGTTTTCGTGTGTTCTGTGAATCACAATGTGAACACAAGGAACTAACTTGGTTTTATCCCCTCGCAGGATGTTGAAGCAGATCATAGTGGATATGTGAGTGACACAGGATTTCGCGTAAGTCACCTGATTCTACTGGTTTCTGAATGTTGTAAAATGGTGGGGGAAAGTTGTTCCACACCTGTTCTTAGAGGTCCTCATCATTTAACTGGCAAGTGTCTGTGAATGTTTTGTGGTGCTTATGACCAGTACTAGTATGACAATAGGAGACCAAAGCATGCTCACTCCTACACCCAGGGTTCTTCAGCTTATGTACCAAAAAGAAACAGGATGAATCAAATAATTAAATAAAAATGTTAGTAAGATCTTACAGAATATAATATCCCTGTGCAGTGTGCTTCAAAATACAAGATAAGAGTTGAATTAAATCCTGTTATGTGTACATAGGCGTTCTCTGGTTCCGGAAACAGACTGGATGGCAAGAAGAAAGGTGTTGAGCCTAGTCCATCTCCAATTAAACCAGGAGACATTCGGAGGTATGTCCGTTTCGTTCAGGTGTCAGCAAGTGGAGGATCAGTCTTTGAGCAGAGGATTGTTTTTTTCCTACTCCTGCAGTATGAACAAGCTTATTTCATCATAGGTTTGCATTTAGAAAATAAATAACCTTATAGACAGTCGGTGGTGTCCATGATTACTTAAGATGCAGATCCTAAATGAATGTTGCCAAAACTCACTCAGTGGTCTCTGGTTCCAGAGAAGAGAAGTAGGGAGAGGCAGCAGGTCCAGGTTGAGCTGGAGTGAGCAGTGCACAGAACCCTGCCAATTTTCTACAGTGAAATTTTGTGTAGAGTGAAATCTTGTTTGATAACCAAAGCCAAGTCATGTGGGGGTTTGTGTTGGGGGTTTGTTGTTTGTTGGGTTTTTTTCTTAGAAGGAAATTTAGAGAATTCAGCCTTAGTGGAAGTGTGCAGGGGTGTGGTTCCTGTGGTGTTCTGACATTTATGCCTCTCACAATAAAACTTGAACCCTTGTGGAAAAGTGTGTCTGTGGCCCTGTGGAAACCACAGGCTATGTGGAAATGTGCCCACAGCCAAACCCCTGCAGCAGCTCCAGTGCCTGATTATTTACAATGTAAATAATGCAATGTATGCCTGTCTTCAAAAAATAACCCAGTGGTTTAACTCTAGAATTACTTGGCAATGAAAATGTACAGCCAGTGTTGGTACAATACTGACTGAATAGGTCTCACCGTCTTCAGTTGATGGGAAACTTACTTCATAGTATTTTTATGCTTCTTTTCCAGAGGAATACCCAATTACGACTTCAAGATTGGTAAAATCACATTCATTAGAAATTCACGTCCTCAAGTTAAGAAAGTCGAAGAGGTGAGTCAAGTGGGATCCTTTGCAATTCAGCACAGAGCATTTGAACAGCAGAACTACCATCCAAGTTGGTGGTTCCTCCCTCCATACTCGATTTTCCACAGCAGGCTCCTGTTAAAAAGGGGCAGTTGTTAAAGAGGGGTTTGGATTAGGTGGAAGCAACCTCAGGTGCCCTTGCTTGCTGATGTGGACAGGTGGGCCTGCTGTAAGTTCAGCAAGCCAGTGCATACTGGTTTCAGTTGGCTGAAGGGTCACTGAAATGTTGGTATTTTATTTTCGGGAAGAAGGTGGTGATTATGTAGGTCACAGATGTGCAGTGTCTGCAGTCAGGGGCTGCTCTGACGGATTGTTCTAACAATTGCTCAGCTTTCATCACACACAAGCAGTGAGTGAAGAGGTAACCTCCTTTTCCCCTCTTTTCCAGGATGAAGTTGGAAGCCGGTTTATTGCCTTCTCAGGAGAAGGCCAGTCCCTGCGCAAAAAGGGAAGAAAACCCTAAATGGGGGTGCCTGTAGTCCCTTAGGAGGAAAATAAAATAACAGTTGCAGCATATTAGATCTTAGTTATTGCAGTGGAGAGGAACACAGGAACACGCTTCCTGGCTTTGGTGTCACGTTTAAAACTGGAGCAGTCGGACTGTCTTAATTTTCAGTTGAAAAATTAAGTTTAGGAATTCAGAAGAAGTTTTTTGTATGTGTTACAAAGAGGGAAAGCATATCTTGGAGAATCCTGAGAAGGAAAAATCATGCCCTGCCTTACTGAAAGGTCCAGTTCTTAGAGCACGTCCTCCCCTCTTGCACCCTGAGCAGTGATAGTTTCATCTTGCTCTGTGCTTGATACTTTCCTCCCTCCATACCTAATTTGCCACAATTTCAGGTAAGGTTTTTCCCATGCCCCAAATGAAGTCTTAACGTTTGGTGTTCAGGACTTTGGTGTAGGGAGTCTCTGATAATGTTAGCTTCAGGTGTCGGGATAGAACTGACTCAAAGCAACCCCTTGACTGTCATTGTCTTTTCTATTTATTAAAAACATGCTTTTTAACCGTTCAGGTAGAGTAACGTTCTGTAGCAGTCTAACGGCACATGTGGGCAGGGGCGAGACCCAGCTTCTCTGCATGGTGCTGGTGAGGGAGAACAAAGCTCCGGCGTCCTGCGCTCTGGGGTAGCGGCGCCGGTAATAACCCGTGCGGCCTTTCCCGTGTCGGTACGAGCTGTGTGGTGCGTTACCGGGTGACACCGTCTGGGCCTGGGAGAGGTTCCTCGGTACCTGGTGGGCTGATGTCAGGAAAACCAAAACCCTGGGGGCTGCCTCGTGTCCTCAGCCCCACCGCTCTCGCGCCGAGAAGTTCCGGGGCAGAAGGGCGGGTTTGGGAGCGGCCGGAGTCGGCATGTTTGTGAGGGGGGGGTCACGTGGTGCCCGAGAAGCCCCGCCCCAGCAGCCATTGGCCGGGTTGTGCCGCCCGTCGCCATTGGTTGAGCCCGTGGGTGTCCCCGCAAAGCGCGCCGCGATTGGCGGCTATCGACCGGGGCAGCATGGCGGGCGAGGGCAGCTGGCGGGTGAGCGGCAGCTGAGGGCGCTGGGGTGGGCAGGGCAGGGCCGGTGGCACGGTTCTGCTTAGCCCAGCCCTGCCCTGCTCTGCTCTCCTTTCTGTGCGTCCGCAGCCGCCGCGGTCGTGCGAGGACTACTGGTGGGAGTGGAAGCACTGCCGCGGGCTCAGGCACGCCTTCCACCACTACTACGCGCACGGAGAGCTGCCGGCCTGCGGCCGCTGGCGAGAAGACTACGAGGCCTGCCGCGCCTGGGAGAAGGGCCGCGCCGCCGCCGCCCAGGTACCGCCCGCCGGCCCTGCCTGCCTCGTCAGCGGCGGTTTCTGCCCCGCCCGGAGCTCTGGGCCGGTGCTGGAGGGACATGAGCCCCGCAGCTGCCTGCGGGCCAGCCGGGGAGACGGCCGCGCAACGGGAAGAGGCTGGAAAACGGGCGTTGGGTGGGATAGATAGCCTTAACATCCAGAGGGAATATCTTCAGTGTTCTGCTGTAAAAGCTCTTGATTTCACTTATTCTAATAGTCTCTGATACGAAAAGTTGCCACATTACAGGCAGCAACATTCTGGGTGCTCCTGGGGTGCTCAGAAAGGCTCCTGGCTCGGTGACCACTGAAAGGAGAGCCCAGAGCACAGCTGCAGCATTGCTCAGCCTTTCAGCCAAACAGAACAACTTCTGGCAGGGAGGGTAGCACGTAAGTGGTGGTTTGTTTCATGATGGAGGAGTCAGATACGAAACATAAATGTGACATAGTTAAAAGCTGGTATCCTGGCTTACTTAGATAGCATTTGGCACTTCCAAATGGAAGCATGATAAATTTCTGTTCATCATTTTATCTCAGATAGTCACAGCAGGAAATAGGCTCTCTAAGACTGGAACATCCAACAGTATCACGGCCATATTTTTTCCTCTATTTCAGGAAGCTTTGTGCAAGAGTGAAAGAGCTCGAGTTATGGAGAAACAGAAATATGCTCCAGTGTGGAAGCTCAGGAAGAGCCCACCACCTGACTGGTACCTTCCACTTGACCAAGACAAACCAAATTAGCAAGACTGTTTTGCTGTGTTTGGTCAGTACTGTAATACACAATGCTGAACTATGCTGGGTTTTTGTCTTCCATGTCATCTTGAAATTAAACAACTGTAGCTCTGCCATACAATACTTTAGTACTCATTCAAAACCACTGAGTTTATTTAAACACGTAGTATTTTTTAAAGGGAGAACTGAGGTGCTTAATTTAATTCTGGTCTCTTACTACTGGCTTACACTTCAGGATTTCATCTCAGCAGGCAACTCCCAGGTTAGTGCATACATGATCTAGTTCCTCTTGCTTGACAAGGCCCTCTTCCCCTGCCAGCCTGTTGCATGCTTTTGGAACAAGGTACCCACCCCTGGCCTGCCAGATGGGAAAACAAAAGCATGTTGGGACTCCTTGTTCAGGACAATCACAACCATTGGCATTTAAAAGGC
Source organism: Brachypteracias leptosomus (assembly GCA_013401335.1). NCBI lineage: Eukaryota > Metazoa > Chordata > Aves > Coraciiformes > Brachypteraciidae > Brachypteracias > Brachypteracias leptosomus. Next base: position 389,940 of record VYZX01013311.1, read on the forward strand.
ATTTCCCAGATTCACAGTTGCCCTGGTTTAAGATCTTCTCACCTGGTGGGATGATGGTGCTGACCCTGAAAGTGCCACCCTGCCCCTTTGTGGAACTGCTCTCAAATGGTGCTGTGTGTGGAGACTGCTGTATTAAAATTACTACAAAAATAAAGGTTTAAATGGATTGAGATTGGTTTTGTTTTAAGGCAAACCCTTAGAAACTTAGTTACGAGTTACAATAGCTACATGGTAGTATTAAAATAAAAACAAGTTTGGCTTTGTCATAGTTTTCCATCTGTTTTCCCAGTTAGATGCAAAAGTACTTCACTGAAGTATGAAAATAAAGGGAGTAAACAGTCAACTGCCACCCCCCTTAAAGTACAGACTCCAATGGAATGACTGACACACTTTCCTCATGGCACAGGAATTTTCCACGTTATGGTTTATGCAGAACAAAAAAATGCTTCTTGGGAGGGATGAGAGATAGAAGCCCAGAAAGATAAAATACTCTGTGAAATACTTCTTTGACTTGTTCCAGCATGGCACAAGTGTAGGGTGGTGTAGTTTTGTTGGCTGCCTTACTACCTAGAGATCCATTTAAAAACCCAAACAAACAGATAGTTCATTAACATGTGTTTTTACAGTCACACACCTACAGCCTTTTAACCTGCAGAAGGAATTCTTTATTCTTACTCCATTATTCAGTCGACCGTATAGCTGATGCCAGATGAAAACATTCCGTCACTGCGTATACACTTTAGTGATATCAACACATTTTCCTTCAGGAGGGTCGTACCCCGGCAGTGGGGGGGTGTAATCAGGTCCCTCTCTCTCAAAGGGGAAGAACCCCTCGTCTCGCTTGATTGCTGCCTGATACAGCTCCTCGGATTCGAGGCGCAGTTCCTTCAGTGCCTCTTGCTGAGATTCTACAAGGGTCTGAATTGCCTCCTTTTCTGCCTTACCTTGTTTCTGCTTGAACAAGCACCACTTTTTCATAAGTAAAACTCTTCTTTCAGACTCCTCAAATGACAGAGGGGGAAGACTTCGCACCCTGATAAAGAGTAAGGTAACACTGTATTAGACAAATAGCCTGCACCCCAAAGAGCAGATGTAAGAAAAATATATCTAACAAGCTAAACAACACCCCCCCCACCAAATGCAGAGGATAAATTTCATTTGTGCAGTGTCTGTCTGTGAGGTTTTTCTAGTCATTCTAACAGGAAATTCATGTACTATTATTTTGCTACTTTTAGCAGGAGCAAGTGAAATTTGCTTTCCCCACTTTCATCCTGCTGGAAGTAGATAAGGTTTTGTGCCCAGGCTGGCACTATATTGCAGTTTTGCAGAGAAAGAAATCAGAAGTGTTCCTACCAAGAGAAGAGCATGGTGAAAGACAGTTACCTGCTGCTATCGGAGTACTTAAGTGGAGTCACAAAATCCTCTATTGGAATCATTTCTGGGACAGCTCTTTCCAACTTCTTAATCTTCTTTTTCATACGATCCTTCTGTGCTTGCTCTCTCTTTACATCCACTTTCTTCTTCTTCTTTGGTTGTGCTCTCCAAGGGAAATAATGAATGAAAATATTTTGTTATTTAATTCAACACCAGCAGCTTCCACTTTACTTTTCTAAGGATTGTTCCTTCCTATTGCTTAATTTGGTCCCTAGTAGAGGTTCCAGCCATTAGCTTTATTCAAGTAATTTCCAGCAGACAATAATATGTCTTGTGAGATTTTCTGCAGAGAGAACTGCACCTGCCTGTAAAAAGCAACCTCCAATTTTTTGCTGAACATCAGAATGGCCTGAGGAAGTTTCACAGAAATTGAATTTGAATTGTTTTGCACTAGCTCAGTGCAGCAGAGCAGGTAACACATTTCTCTGCAAATATTCCTGTCACCTCATATTCAAGAGGAAAGTGAGTGTTTTTACACGATTCTAAAATTTCCCCATATGGAACCAAATTCAGGCTGCAGCTGTTCCCCTCCTGTTGTGTTTTTCCACACAGTCCAGTACACCCAAGATAACATATGGCATGCTTTGCAAACACAAAGTAACCCTCACAGTGGACCTGGGGGATATTCATGCTTTGCTGATCAAACAACCAACCCTTGTGGTGTGAAACAGTCTCTCTTGTGGTACCAAATAGCCACCAGGATATTTTAAATCTCGTTGCATCAAGAAAAACATAGATACCACAATGTAACACACTGGCTGTCTAGCACACCACTCTACAGTAAAGTATTTTCAGTTCCATTAGGCTTTCATTTGCATTTCTGCTCAAAAGGGAATGCTGGAGCACAGCTTGAATCCAACCTTCCCCAACCACACTCTGTTCCTGAGGAAGCAAATACAACTACACACAAGCATGAAGTGATTATTGTGTAGGTTACCATTAAACTCTCCTCAAGAGGCCAATGGTTCTTAACACTTATACACGTAATGAATTAAAAGCAAACATCTATAGTTAAAAGTTAATTTGGACTTGGGAAAACTTGTGCTCCCCAAAGGATGTAAACACTTCTGTAAACACTGCCTGGCAGTTCACTCACCTCATGGGGAGGGTCGCCCTGAATGCCAGCAGGGAACTCTGCCAGTGACCTCCTCGGAATGGAACCGTCTGGGGCAGCCATGAACTTAAGAAAAAGGAACATAAGTACAAACTGACTTTGATGACATTGATTTTTCAAAATACAAGAGCTGCTTATTAGTCATAAATTACAAGTTTTGAATCATCTTTGGCTGATAGTACATGGTGTTTGCCCAGAGATGATAACCTCAAACTCTTCCAAGATGTAATTAAACCCAAAATTTGGTCTGTCAGTGGTGTGAATCCACAGGGTACCGAGGGGCAAAGCAGATACATTCAAGTTTATTAATAGATCATCATAATTTTATTCTCAAGCTCTGATAATGGCCTCTCTGAAGTGCTGATTTTGGAGTAGTAAAACCACCACCATTCACATGAGGAGAGAGATGCCGTTTCTCAAGTCCCGACGAATATCAGGAGAAGAAGAACCGGCTCAGGTGCCCTCGCACCGGCTTCTCAGGGTGGGGAACCAGGCCCGCACACGCCACATCCCTCTCTCGACCCCGGAGCGCAGGCCCAGGCCACCGAGGGAGCCCCGGGAGACCTCCGGGGAGGAGACCGGGCCCAGGGCTCGCCCACAGAGGGCGAGGCGGGAGCCCCAAGCAAGGAGCGCGTCACTGGGCTCCCTCATGGGCCCGGGACAAGATGAAGGCACAAGATGGAGGCAATGGATGGACCGGGACAGCGGCTCCCAGCCGGCTCCTGCCCTACCTGAGCCGGGCCCCGCCGGGCGCTACCCAGACCCCACAGAGCCCCCGGCTCGCCCGGGCCGCGGCCGCCAACATGGTTCCCTGGTGGTGCCAGCGGTGCGCCCACGCTCCCCACCGGCCACGCTCCGATTCCTGCGTCCCCTGTTCCGGCTCACAAACGTTCCGCCCAAGCTCGCCACGCAGCCGAGCCACGCTACCCGAGGGAA
>VYZX01013311.1:393695-478984 GCA_013401335.1 Brachypteracias leptosomus
CCGGGCCCGGGCGTCCCGGTGGGTTGTGCGGGGGTGGCGGGGTGGGGGGCGTGCAGGAGATGGAGGTGAGGAAACGAAACCGGGATTTCGAGAGCAGTGTGACTCCCGGAGCGCTGGTGAGGGAGCTCGGCCGGAGCCCATTCTCCAGAAGATGGCTGAAGGTGCCGCGCTGGAGCTGCTGGTGGCAGCCCCTGGGACCGAGCTCCTCTGGCAGAGCCTGTGTTTGCTGAGGACACAGCCAGCTCCGGGGCTTTGCAGAGAGGGGTGAAGTGCTCTTAGCTGAAGACTGAGCTGCTTCTACCTGCCGGGCACCGATATTGGGCAACTTCATGCTTGTGAAAGTGGAGATGGATAGTTGGAGTCAAGTCTAGTCTGTGCAGAAGAGAAAGGAGGCATCCACGCAGCGGTCGAGGTCCCTCTTGGGATGTGCAGACATCCTGTGCCAATGCACAGTGCTGACCACGGTGGTCTCACGTTGCTGAGTCAAGTCCTGTGTCAAAGTCCCCAAATGCAATAAGCTTCAGCACTGACCATGAGGAAAAAGATTCTTCCAATAGCACTTTCAAAACAGCTCCTTGAATTTATATACTCTCCTGTCTGCTGTTCCCCTAGTGATTTTTATAGAGATTTTGTGAGCTAAAATGCTTTCAGAATACAGCATCAATATTGACAGAAAGCTCTGTAGTTTCTCTCTATAGTGATGAGTACAGGATAGTATCAGTGCTACGTGTTTACACCACTTAAGATAAATTTCCAGTGTAATTCCTGACTGTTCTTGGCAAAGCAGTGAGAAGAAATCTAATGTGAAGAGCTCACTTCTATTTATGCAAGTTTTGTCCTCAAATTCATGGGTACAGCATCATTTCAATTGCATATTTGATACCCTGGCATAAATGCCAATAATTGGACTCATCTAGCTGATTGATATCTAGAACAAAAACAGGCCAGAGACCAGCTTATTCAAGCTGAAAAAGTGTGCTTTGAGTTAAAAGTGCAGATGCAACTTTACATCAGCCTTTATTTGTGCAGTGCTTTTGTCATCCTGCTGCAGATTTTAAGAACAGTTCTTGCCTTGAGTTGCAATTTGCATGCATCTTGAACAGCTCTCCAGGGGCCATATAGTCAGCAGATGGACCTAGCCTTTTAACGAGAGGTTGTAGTGAACTGAAGAAATGTGGAAGTATTTTGAGATGGTTTCTACGTTTCTGGTTTGTTACTCTAAACAAATGTAACATTTACATCTTAATCTCTGGCTGCCTCTGGGCAGACTGTTGTGTGTCTCTCTGGATCTTCAAGGAGAGCACGCTTACGAGCAACTGAATCAAAACTTTTGGTCTAAATCTTTGCAGATCACAGAGATTAGAACTGTAACTTATCATAGAATGATTTGGGTTAGAAGGGACCTCAAAGATCATTAGTACCAACCCTCTTTCCATGGAAGGGACCCCTCCTACTAGACCAGGTTGCTCAAGGCCCCATCCAGCCTGGCCTTGAACACCTGTGGGGATGAAGCATCTACAACCTCTCTGGGCAACCTGTGCCAGTGTCTCACCACCCTCAGAGTGAATAATTTCCTCCTAATTTCCAATCTAAATCTACCCTCTTCCAGATTGAACCCAATACCCCTTGTTTTCCTTACCCACCTGTTTTCCTTATTTCTTTAACAGGAGCGCCTTTTTGCTATGGGTATGTATTTGAAATCTGTAGCAGTTTAAAATGGGCCTAACCATTGCAGAAAACAGCCTTCAGCCAGGCAGTTTGCAGCAAAGCTCCATTCATAAAAGCCCTGTGATACTTTGCCTTGTGGATAATGCACTTCACAGGGCTTTGATAGTCCTGAATTTTATTCCCATTTCTGCCGCTGTCCTGCTGGGATGAGTTTGGGCAAGTCACTTTGTCATAGTTTCACCACCTGCAAGACAGACATTCATCACTGGCTTCATTTGAAAAATGCTTTAAGGTCTGCTAACATATACAGGACTATATAACATTCTTGTGTTCTTGTCCTTGGGGCAAGGAGTGCAAGATGAAAACTGGTGAGTTTAGTTGGGCTCTTTTAACGTATGCGGGTTCCGGATCCTGCGGGCATCGCCGCATGCAGGTTGTCTCCATCACTCTTGATGGGCCTGCCTGCTTGCTCTCAAACCTCTCCAGAAACAGGGTAAAGATAATTTATGCTGTGAGTACTGGAGACTTGTGATTATTTTCACTCCTTTTGTTTTCTCTCTGGGCACAAGAGGCTGCTTCTCTGTTGGTTTGTGAGCGAGAGTCCTGATGGCAAGACTGGCTCTTCCACACACCCGGTCGAGGTGCTGTCATTCCAGCCTTTTTCTCCACACTCAGTTTTGGGATTTGTATTTTACTGAGTGGACTAGATTGAGTTTAATGATGGTTACAGACATGCATTCTCTGTGAGATAATAGACACTAGAAGCTAGTGTTGTAGCCAGGAAATTCAGCTCACCTGGGAATGGTAAGCTGCTCCATGGGGACGCGGTGCAGTTACGGTAAAAGCACTTCAGCACATTTGAGCTCTGCAGGTTTTTGTCTTGGAGTTCTTAATGCCACTTTATATGACTACTTACTGGAAAGACTTCTTCAGATGCATTTTCCGTAAGCTTTTCACACTCTTCATGTCGTTTTATTAGATTTTGCATGAAGTTCTCATTAGTGTTGTGTTCTTACCTTCCACGTTTCTTTGACTTAGAGCAAGGAAGAACATTGAGAAGTGCAATCTAATGGTGGCAGCAGGAACAGATGACTGTAAGATACAGATGGTGTGGTTTGCATCCCCTTCCCAGTTTTCCATTCAGTACACCTTTAAAGATGCATCACACATCCAACAGTTGTATATACATGTTTGGCACTTGAGGTTTTGAGAGCCCTGCTTCTCAAAGATGGGTCATGCAGGCAAATGCTGAGCCCTGCAGGGAAGGAGGTCCCTTTGCCATTCCGAGAAACCCCTGCAAACCCCAAGGTGCTGCTCATGTAGAACAACTTGTAGAAATTGGAGCCTGCTTTTGTTTAAGTATAGGCATGGAGCTTATTATCTCTCTGAGCTGTAATGGTGGAATGTAAATATTTGAATAGATTTGTGAGTAGTGTTGGATGTTATGTATTGGATGGTCTTGAAGCAAAATGAATGGAAACTCATTTGTATTTGTGGTAGAAATTCACATGAAGTTGTCTTTGTATTTAATTTATTATTGCCAAAACTTAAGTAACAGACAAAAATGATGCAATATTTAAAATGTCTCTTTTTTTCTTCAGATAGTGTATTTTTTTAAAAATGGGACCTTCTTGAGTTTGAATTATCTTGGAACTCTTTGTTCCAAGGTTGTTTCATTATTGGTATTTCTTTAAGTAAATAATGTATATTTGGGTTCTTTAAACAAATAATCCAACAGGACATCTGTTCCCTTTTTAATGAACCAGGTTTGCTTCCTCATGCAATGTTATGCTGGGAGCTTCAATAATTTAAACTGATTTTTTTTTTTTTTTCGAGAAATGATTACAAGAGGGCAAAATGTCTTAAAACTATGTTGGATTTTAACATTACTGCTTAAGTATCACTTAAATTTTGTTTTGATGCTTCATCGCTGTCAGGAAATTCAACACATCTCCAGTTAGGAGCATGGGAAAGCATTCAGTCACTGAAACAGGGACCTTGTGCCTTCTGACTTGTTTTGGCAGGCTCTAACAACATAAGCAGATAAAGACATGGACCCGGGGAAGGAAGAACTTGCTATCAAATGATGGCTCCTCCCCTTATTTTGAGAAAATGAAGGCGTGAGGAAAACCCCAGTATCTGTGATCATTTATGGAACAAGTCTTACAGCTTTAACGTGTGACAGTGATGCACCACTGTAAATGGTATTCCCTTGACAATGGTACCCTGGAGGAAAGCGTTCTGTATTTTAAGGGATAAACATGGAAGTGTAGAGAACAAACTTAGGAAAACCATAAAGAAATTCCTTCTAGATTGTGAAACAGTTATTATACATTCATAAGCAGGTAGTTTTACTAGTGATTCCTTTTTTCAAATCTACGTAATCTAATTTAATCCTTATAAGCTCCATGTTTCTGAATAGCCAGGAAAAGCTCACACAGCTCTAGAGCAGGACACTGGGAAGATTTCCCTTTCCATGTTGGTGCATTATTGTTGAAATGCCTCTTATTAAGATTGAAACTTTGAACGTGCCACTAGACTCCATGTGTCTCACCTATGTCTGCACTCATCAATAAAAGTATCTGGCAAAACTGACTTAGTAAAGCTACAACTCCTTTCTCAGGCTTGCCCAAAGGGTCCAAATGAGGTGCTCTCTAATCTGGATTATGCCACCATGAGTCTCTATGCTTTCTGGTGCTGAAATGTGCAGTAGCTCTACTACACTTGGCTTCACCAATAGGTATTGCAGCCAGAGCCAGAAATGAAATCCTAATGCCCTGTGGTCCTGAGCTAGTTCGTTAATAGTTGTTTCCCTCTTTGGTTTGTTCTTGTAATCTTAAGTTTATGCTTTCTTCCACTAATAAAGTTATTTCAACTTACAGTTGAAGAGCACAGTGAAAGTGTTGTGAACTGAAAATGGTGTGCTCTATACAACTGAACAGTCCACGTTTAATTTTATTAACCCTGGATCTTTGAATAATATCCAAAGCAGTTCAAGTGAAATCCAGGCTGGCCTGTAAATAGTATTTCCTCCCGGTTGACTTGTAAGTGTTCTACTATGCCAGTACATGACGTGGCATTTTGCAGTTGCTGTTTGTATTTTGATTAATGCAGAATGTGTATCAAGAAGAGAGTGTGACAGGCTGAGGCTGGGTGTAGTTTGACATTTCCTGTATATGGAAAAAGGAAGACTGTCATCTATACAAACTCCTGGGAATCTGGAACTTGATTTAGTAAACTAATGTGTCTAGGGAGAAAAAACATGTCTTTAAAGGTTAACCACTGGATGCACCTGGGCATTGTTGGTGATACTGAGACCTACGAAACTGGTCCAATTTATCAAGAATAATTGATCATTTGGAAACAATATTTACTTTGTTCTTATAGGAGATTAATTTAATGTGCCTTATGTTCACAAGTCATTGTGCCTTAAGTTTATTGGCAAACTCTGTGGAAGGTTTACTGGGTAATCATTGTATATGATTAGTTACCTGTGGAATAAGATCCCTTCCTGGATCACAGTTGAGCCACGTAGGTTTGTTGTAGAGGGCTTCATTTATTACCGTTTGTGCTGAGTGCAAAGTCCACTCTCTTTTTAAACTTGACATACAAAATAATGCCCTGTGACCTGATAACTTCCACTGAGGTCTGGGAAAAGAACTAAAAAGAAAGCATTATCCTACTATATAAATACATGGATCATTTGCATTTGAACACTGTCTTCAGTGCTAGTTGCTTTCCATGTCAGAAAATCCAGGAGAACTGAAAGAGGCTCATAATGGAGTGACCAGAATGGTCAAAAGTGTGAGGCAGCTTTTGTACAAGGAGTGACTGCACAGAGTGGGACTCTTTGGACTAGGAGTGGGAGGAGTGAGCTGGAGATGTGATGAACATATGCAGAGTTGTGAGCAGCAGTAAAGGGGTGAATGTCAAGTGATTTTCTTTCATTATTCTCTTGCACAAGAATTAAGGGGTGTGGAACTAGCAGATAGCAGGTGTGGGGTATGTCAAGGAGATGATTCTTCAGAGAGTCCATGGCTGAGATGTAGATGGACCTCTTTGTGTTAGGGGCTGTTTATCTTAATTATGGGTCTGAGAAATGGCTGATTGAATTTATGGAAGAAAAGCCTGTCAGAGTTAGTAATTTTTTGGAGCTGGAAGATTATTCTAGGAGGAAGTATTGTGTGCTTCCCATTGTACAGATCCTTTGGGAGGTATCTAGTGCTGATTTCTGAACACAGTGCTGGGCTATGTGGACATTTTCCCTGGTGTGGCTAATTTTTTGTTCCTTCTGATTTGCTGGGGAACTGTTTCCTGTTGGTGCCAATGATACACAGACAAAATGAGCCAGGTTAGTACAATTACGAGATCTTTGATAACTGCCTTCCTAGAAGGAGCACTCTCCTCTTCATGTCACAGCAGATTTAAAAGTATAGTAAGTCTTCTTGCCCAAGACCATTGACACAGATTGGAAGGGTGACCTCTTCCACTTATAAGGTCTACAGAATGACCTGTTTCTGTAAGTGTCAGTAGGTTAAACTATTTCAAATGATGCACTGATTTAATTGTAAGGGAATGTCCACATCCTGGGAAGGGCAAAATAAACATTTGTTTCTTGCCTGTGCTTCTCTAGATATTCAACTTAGCCCTTTATGTTGCGTTAATGGAATAAAAGGTAGAATCAGGCAAAACAAGCTGAATAAAAAGCCACAGCTAAGTCTCAGCCTATGTGCTTTATGTGGTCTAAAGGACTTGGAAGGACTGTAAGTTGGGTGCCATCCTACTGTACTTAAGGTCTTTGCTTGGCTGCCTGTAAAAATTTTAAGGGGAATCACATGTCAAATTTGCAATATAAATCCAAGTAAAACAAACCTTAAAACAAGTCAACATAAAGAAAATAATAGTTGGCATGAAGCAAAATGCCTATATCCCAAAAAGTAAGAAATAACTGGATATTTGAATGAGGAGTTGTTAGCAGTTTACTGTCAAGGAGCTCAGATGCTACAGTTGCAACATAAAACCTATTTCTGGATAAATTCTCCAGGATTTATTGTTTATGTTTTCACATATGAAGATGCTGTGCAAGAACTGACATACATGGGGAATTTATTGAGTAGTCTTGGTATGTGGGTACTGGCTCTTTTGGCTGTTTGATAGATTGCCTTATTACAGGCAAGTGTGTGATCTTACTTGCAGAAGCATTCCAGTTTGAAAAAGTTGGGACTGCTGCCAAAAATTATTTGAATGTGAAAATCACGTGTGTTCCTTCAAGTAGCTCTGTCAGCATCACTGGAAGCAGTAAGCTCACTTCTCCCCTCTTCCTTCAGCTGCAAAGGTTAAAAGAGCTGTGAACATACAGGAGAGTGTGTGTGATCCAGTGGTCAGTGCAGAATAGGCTGAAAGTGAGGGTTGTCTCATTTCCCAGGCTGCTCCCTAGCTATGGTAGTTATTTGTTATAGAGTTTACACTTTCATAAAAATGTTAGTTTTCTTCTGAAAGATGTAGCATATGGAGAACTTAAGGATTGAAGAGTAATATTAGAGTTGGTTAGTCTTCCTCTGTCTGCATGGAAGCCATAAAATTAAAAGCCAGACTTTGGATAGAAGAGTTTCATAACAACAAAATTTTAATTTGAGACAGGCAATTGTGTGACCAACAGATGCAGTCTGAGATTGGGGAGGATTTAAAAAAAAACAAACAAAAACAGAAACCAAAGCAGAACTTGCCTCAGGTCATCAGCTAATGTACTGTAGAAACCTGGAAGAAATTCCTTACTCAAACATGGTTCTGTCTCGTCAGTGCTTGCTTTGTGGTGATGTTTTGCTTTGAGGCATTTGGCATCTCCTTGGTTATCACTGGTTTGTTATGGCTTGATAACTTCCATATACACTTTTAATAGGCTGTCATTTCTGTCATCGGGCTGCTTTCAGCTCTTGTAGTCAGCTGTAATTCTTGCAACTATAGCTTTTTGAAGAAGTTACCTGCCAACCAGAAGACTTGTGGTTCTTTTGATGTTACTGCATTCTCTTGACTGTTAGACAATTCAGTATGTTGCTGCTTGTTCTCTAATTCCAGGAAAGCCAATATTTTCAGTGGACATTCACCCAGATGGGACCAAGTTTGCAACAGGAGGACAAGGTATGTCTGTGTGCTGACAGCAGAATTTTGAGCTCTAACAGTAATTTTGTGCCTTCACAACACTAATTGTTTTGACCCTTTAAAAAACACGTCGCTTCTATCTCTAAGAAACAGATAATTATGTAAGTCATTAAAATGTATTGAAGAGTGCTGTTGTTACTGCAGAAGGCAGGGTTACATTTTCTGATGTGCTCATCCTCTTGGACATCGCTGAGATAGCAGCTGCAATAATTGAGTTGTGGCCATACTTTTATTTGAAGAGGAACTGAATGTGAAGTTGGGCTTTTTGACCTGCTAAATAGCAGAGCTATTGGGACAAAAAAATCCAATTAAATAAATGTAATAGCTCAAGAAATATATGCAGAAATATTATTTGGATCACAATAGTGAATAATTTTATTTTGGCTACAGTGATTGCAATTTAGGATTTGAATATATCTTTTCTTTTTTTAAAATAGAATTTTATTATAAGTAGTTCATCCCTATAGTTGGTATCAGTTATGTACAGAATTTTTTTTTTAACAAGGCTGTACAACTTTATTTTTAATAGCTTCAAGAAAAAGAAAGCACTTCTGACTGGTGTAGTTACATCAGAATGGCATCTGTATTCAAATGTTTTCCAAGTTCCCACTGCAGTAATGCCTAAGTTTTAGCATCTGTTCTGGAACAGAGATGAAGTTGAAAAGCTTTTTTGCATGCACTTAAATGAGGGGGGTTTTTTGTTCTCGGACAGGTCAGGATTCTGGGAAAGTTGTGATCTGGAATATGGCTCCTGTCCTGAAAGAGGAAGATGAAAAGAATGAAAATATTCCCAAGATGCTTTGTCAGATGGACAATCACTTAGGTAACAAAGATTTATTTTTTTTTTTTACTGACTTGGTAGTTTGCCAAAGCTCTTAAGCATGACATATTTGTAATTACAAAAATCATGCCCTGTCCAGTGGTGAAGAAGCAGTGAGGTACAGCAGAGTGGTCTCATACTTTTGCTATTTACTTTTGTAGATATTCAGCAGAAAACATTGTTAAAATGTGGGAAAATGTACAAAGAAATATAGATGCTTTTGGAAATCTCCTTTCTATGAGCTTTTTCCAGCTGTGGCCACAAAGTAATTGATATTCTCAGAATGCACATACATTCTGAGAAACTGGGGAGCTCTGAAGGAAAGGGCAAGAGAGGAAGTGAGTATAAAGGAAACATATGAAGTATGTTGGTTATATCTCTAAATTATTCTGGATTTACATTACATTTGAAAGAAGTATGGTTACCTAAACAAGCTATCCCTTCTTTTCTTCAAGATATATCTTTCCTTCTTTGTTCTCTTAATCCCACCTCATCTACCACAAGCAGTTTCCTTTGTTAGATGAATATTAATCTTTCTTCTTTTGAGCTACTTTTGGTGAAGCTTTTTTAAAATAAGCAGTAGGTTCTTTTAAAGTAAGAAGTTCCTCTACTGCTACTGGAAGATAAGTAGTAACTCATTTATCTGAAGCAGACAGAGTAACTGCTTTGAGTGGAAAAAGCACACTTAAATCCGAAATATCTCAAATTTTGCTTATTATGAACCCTGTCCCCAGTCCAGAACCACTTATTCTCTTCTTTCATCTTACCAACTTTCTTTTCTACATTTCAGCTTGTGTAAACTGTGTGCGATGGTCAAACAATGGAATTTACTTGGCTTCAGGGGGAGATGACAAGTTGATTATGGTGTGGAAACGAGCTGCGTAAGCATTTCTTCCTTCTCCATTTTATATTTTATTTCACGTAAATTACTCTCATCCCTTAGTGTTTCTTCCCTGTGCTGGCCTTTTGTAAGCTCACTGCTTCAGCTGGTGAGGAAGAAGCTGAAACCTGTGACACCACATCACTAGTATTGGAGATTTGGTCTCTTCTGTCTCTTGGGCTGGAGTGTGTGTCTCTACCTGGGCAGTCTCTCTTCTCTTGAGGAGCTGAGGCATTTTCTTCTGTCCATGAGGAAAGCTTCCTGATGAGATCTGAAGAGTTATCTTAAATGTTCTCATTTTTGTCCATCAGTAGAATTTGTGCCTTTTATTGAAGCTTTTTTTTTTTTTTTTAAGAACTGGAATTGCTTTCTCTAAAAGAAATACATTTTTGTGCTTCAGTTTTCATTGCAGGAATACCTGACTACAGAATAGTCTTTTCTTTAGAAAGAAAGGTTGAAGAACTGTTCTGTTCTGTTGATAAGTATTTCTATTTTAATTAGGTATATTGGACCTAGCACTGTGTTTGGTTCTAGTAGCAAACTTACTAATGTTGAGCAGTGGAGATGCGTATCGATTCTTAGAAGCCATTCAGGGGGTAAGTTAAAAGGTGTTGAATTGAACATAATTTACAGATATTTGGGGGAAAAAATGTTTTTCAGTGTCATGCTCAAAACATATATATTTTGTGGCAAGTCAGTAATTACAAAAATGTAAAAGAAAATATCATTTTTAATCAAATGCCAATTTTCATACAAGCAACATAGAAAACTTCCGGCAACTATGTAGTGAAACAAATAGCATTTAATAAACCAGTATTTTGTTATTTGCTATCTTAAAAATGAATCTGAATAAAGGAAGCTAAACTGTATTTTGTTTAAAGAAATGTTCACATTTGCAGTGAATAATCTCTGGGTTGGCAAGAGAAAAAGTTTTTCTAACCCAAAATATATTAATGTTTGTTTAGAAAAAACAACTAAAGAGCAGAGCGAAAGAGGAATAAACCAGATAATTTCAAATGCATTTTGCACCTGCTGACATGAGCTATGTTTAAAATCAAGATTGAAATCACTTTGATTATTCCACATGTGTTGGAGTAAAGTGAGTGTGTTGCAATAGCTACTGTTGCTTTTGCATTCAGAAGAAGAGAAAGTACTTCATAGAGGCATTAGTACTTCCTATAACCAATAAACGTTGCATTCTCTGTCTTGGATTCTTTTTCTTTTTGTTCCCCATTGAATATTGTAAGTTGGAGAACCACACTCCCAATGAGTGTTGCTATATTCATTCTTACTTTCCACTCTAGTGAGATGATAATCTTTTCTCAGTGATAGAAAAAATATTGCCACACAGGTTCTTTTTTTTAAAAAGATTTTTGGGTTCTCTGATGACCATCAATGTCTTAAATGGAAACTTTTTTCTTTTTTTCAACAGATGTCATGGATGTAGCGTGGTCTCCGCACGATGCCTGGCTGGCGTCCTGTAGTGTGGATAACACTGTTGTCATCTGGAACGCTGTCAAATTTCCAGGTGAGAGTTCTTACATTTCAGATGTGCAAGTACTTAAAGCTTTGTGACAGACTCTTCCCTCCATGGGTGCATTTCGTTCACTGTGAAAATCTCTATGCAGAAATGGTTGTCTGTCTTTTGAGATGACACACTTGCAGTCTGGTGAGTCAGTCCTTCTTCCAGTTTGGAGGGCAATGAGCAGTGGATTCTGCTCTGCTGTAGACAACAGCTACATTCAGGTTGTGCTGCTGATTTTATGTGAAAGTCATTATTACGTGGATTTTCTTTTTCATCTTCCCTGCAACATCCCAAATAGATATAACTTCATCTTGTTATCACATCTATAAATGCATATATTTTTCCCTCCGTTACCTTTGTACCTACAGAACTTTCACTTGCCTTCGAGGGGCATTATCTTATTTACCCCAATTTAAATGCTGCTGTCTCATAAACAGTGTGACCTCACATGATGAAGGGGAAGAAAGAAGAACTTGGGGAGCCTGACAGTAGCAGAAGCTCTCAAGTCTTACATTTGATGGCCATTTCCCTTCTTCCATTGCTGCAGTGCTGGCAGTTCACACAGTCCTGAGGCCTCTGTTTCTCAGGGACCATGCTCCGGGCACAGCCAGTGCATGAGACCTGTGAGGGTCTGCAGCAGTTAGGGAGCATGTGCCTTTATTTGGCTGCTTCTTGCCATGTCACTTGATGGAGGCTGAAACTCCCATTGTGTGGTGCTTAATCACTGCCATTTGTTTTGGTGTTGCTTCCAATCCTAATACAAGAGCTTTCAGACTTTCAAGCCAGCTGTGTAGCCTGTGCAGTAGTTTCAGCCTCTTCTCTCACAAGCAAGAGTTTGACTGAAAGTAGGTTACCAGGCCTGTCAGGCTTGTGTGTCTGTTCAGTCACAACTTTGACTTAGTTCACATTTGGTGCACAAACCTGAATTTGTTGGGATAATCTTTGGGTGCAGAGGAAAGGGTGAATATTTAACTGAAATTCCAGTTAAACTGCTGCTTTTCGTAGCTTGGAAGTGCTGTTCTGAAGTGCCTGGGCTCTGCTGGTCTTCTGTTCTGATCTGTTTCTTATAAAAGAGTTTTACATCCCTTATTCTGCCAGAATTCTCTACCACATTTTTATATCATTCTTAGCTTAAGTACAGGTTCCAGTTTGGCTGACATGTTACTGCTTGTACATTAAAGGAAATTATATGTAATATGCTGTTTCAAAAAAATCTTGTAAATCTCCTCAACATTCTGTCCTAAAGGAGATATCAGTAACTACTCTCTGTTCTTAATTTTTCTGCTTACAGAAATTCTTGCCACTTTGAAGGGGCATTCTGGCTTGGTGAAAGGGCTGACCTGGGATCCTGTTGGGAAATACATTGCCTCTCAGGCTGATGATCGAAGTTTAAAGGTGTGGCGGACCATGGACTGGCAGCTGGAAACCAGCATCACAAAACCCTTTGATGAGGTACTTCAGAATGTGTGGCTAGTCAAAGTGAATTCCTATAGAATGAACAAAAAATACAAAAATAACTCTGATTCTACACAAGCATTAGTTAATTCAGTAGCTTATTAATTTATTAATAATTAATTTAGTTAATTCAGTAGCTGAATCAAATGAAACTATCAGATGGCAGGTTCGAAAGGGAGGGGAAAAAAAAGAGCTGTTTTCTCACACAATGTGATTAAATTGAGTCTCTTACTGGCATTGGATGTTGTGGATGCCAAAGGTTTACATGGGTTATATAAACAATTCAGTAAGTTCCTGGAAATGGAGAGGTTATTCCAAGGAAGTATTGGCACATTAATTGCATTGTTCTTATTTTTTCCCTATGTATCTTCTATAAGCCACTATCAGAAATGAGATAAGTGCTTAAGAGAGATCTTTGATCTGACATCACAGGGCTATTATGTGATGACTTTGATCAAGAGATCAAATTTCTGGGGGCAGAAGCTGGTGCTTAATGAGTGGAGTGTTTTGCAGTGATCTTATGGTATTGTAATTAGTGCAATTACTCTTCATAATAGACTGTAAATGCTTAAATTCATGTGTGAACTGGTATTGCAAGCTGAATCTTATTATGAGCAGTTGGCCTGCAGCAGCCCTGTCACTAACTAGGACTGTGATCAATACTGAATGTACAGCATCCGAATAGACTTACATTTTTTTCCTTTAAAAAAGTTCTCTGCGTTCCTTTTTCCCTCTTTTGGTAGGGCTTCGTAAGTTACACTAGATCACCTGTATAAGCATGGCTGGAGTCTTGAGAATTGTATATAATGTCATTCTTTTATATTCACCAAAACCTTTGTAATCATATTCCCTAAATCTAAAATTTCGAGTAGTTTGTATTAAAAAGCCTTTGTTTGCTGAACACTTTTAAAGCTCTAGTATGTTTTCCTTTTGTCAGTGTGGAGGAACAACTCATGTGTTGCGTCTTAGCTGGTCACCTGATGGCCACTATCTTGTTTCTGCTCATGCCATGAATAATTCTGGACCTACTGCTCAGATCATTGAGAGAGATGGATGGAAAACCAACATGGATTTTGTAGGACATCGGAAGGCAGTTACGGTAGTGGTGAGTGAGTGATAGTAACTTATCCCTGAAGTAAAACTTCTAATAGGTGCTTTTTGATAATTTTATCAAAATTAATGGATAATAAATGGAGCAAGAAGTGAAGATGAGCATCAAGATTAGTAAAACAAACACATGGTGATGATTTTAAAAAGTCAACTTTACATGTTGGAAGCAATCAGCTTGGTCTTGTGATAAAAGAACTGGACATAAATGAACAAGATCAGAAAGGGGAGGACAGCAGCATGTTAGGAATGCCAAACACTAGCTTTGTTAGCTGTTCAGTGACTTGATTAAAGTGACTTAGCTTTCTGTTTGGTTCCTAATCACTAGTAAAATTAATATTATTTGCTGTTCCTGTTAAGGCATTCAGAAAGAATATGGGGGTTTTGTAAGTGTTAGGGACTTGGTCTGATCAGGGACTTTGTTCCTATGAAATGTTTCGTTTTCACTCTTAAGTGGAAAACTTACTTTTAAAGCAGATCTACTAAAATGCAATTACTGTAACAAAAATTGGGGCATCTCATTTGTTCAGAAATTCAATCCAAAAATCTTCAAGAAGAAACAAAAGAATGGGAGTTCTACCAAGTCAAGTTGTCCCTACTGCTGTTGTGCTGTTGGTAGTAAGGATCGATCCCTTTCTGTCTGGGTAAGTGGGGTTTGTTTTGTTTTTTCTGCCTTTGAACTAATGTGATCATTTGGATAAACTTGAGGGTATAGAACAAAGGTCATGTGCATGTGTGCAGCATTAGGTCTTATATTTGTATTCATGTTTAGGTGCTTTTTTCTCTCTGTTAGAAGACTAGATGTGGGAAAGGAGGTGGGTGGGTATTAGTTCATTTATCTGAAGCCAAGGGCAGGTAGAAGCCAGTGGCAGAGTATGTTGCCCTGGCAAAAGGGAGGAACTGTTAAGGGAAATAATGTGTTACCACAGTTAAACATAATTCAGCTCTGTTTTCTTACTATGTCTTTTACTAGTCCTCCATATGAGTCTCTTTGTATGAAAAAGCATATATGAAAAAGCAATATATATATATGAAAAGCAATATATGAGGGCTGGGTGTCAAGAAGAAAGGGACAACCTCTTTTCACTTGTACCCTGCGATAGGACAACAGGCAATGGATGCAAGCTAGAGCACGGGAAGTTCCACCTCAACATGAGGAAGAACTTCTTTATTGTAAGGGTTAAAGAGCACTGGAACAGGCTCCCCAGAGGGGTTGTGGAGTCTCCTTCTCTGGAGAATTTCAAGGCCCGTCTGGATGTGTTCCTGTGTGACCTGCCCTAGATTCTATGGTCCTGCTCTGGCCAGGGGCATTGGACTTGATGATCTCCAGAGGTCCCTTCCAACTTCTAGCATTCTGTGATTCTCTTAAGAAAAAGACTTTACTATTTCTCCATGTTTAGCCCACCTACCCATTAATCACTCCTAGAGTCTAGTTTGTTAGTCTTGCTTTTATGGGTATGAGGAGAGTATTGCAGGCACAGGATAGCTGTTTCTGAGCATGTATATGGCTCATCTTTCTGCTCTGCTCTGGCTTCAATCCCTGGCTTCTGCCTTTACTATGGAAAGGATTGTGCAGGTGAATGAGCTTTTTAAGAATACTTTCAAGTTTTCAATATTTAGTTTGGGTTTTACTTTAAAATCTCCAGAATAACAATTTTAATGTAGAAGAGAAGTGTAGCTATTCTCACATTTATAAATGCAAGGCGGGTTGTTTGGCAACTACAAAGGACAGAGAATAAATTTAACTGATTTGTAAAGCTTTGTGATGAACGTGTGCCAGAACACACCAATTGCTGACTGCAGTCTACTATTTATAGATTCCAGTGTGATATTTATCCATCAATCGCTAAACACATTATACTAAATCTGTTCTGGCAATGCTATCAGTGCATACCCATATCAAAGTATCACTCTCAGTATATTTTACTTTCTATTTATACTATGATTTCATTTAGAGTGCCTGTTGAGGTTATACTAGGTATTGTAGGGATGCAAAGTTCCAGGCAGTCTTTGCCCTGAAGAGCTTAATAGATGCATATACAACACAGACCTATGGAAACACAAAAGAAATAACTACTGAAGATGACTACACTTAGAATGTCTGATTTAGAACGAGTTACTGGAAATTCTCATATTCAGTTCTTCATTACTAAGCTGATTTGTAGTTGTAGATATATCCTGTTTAAGAATAATTGTGAGTCAAATTCCCTTTGTTCTTGATAGGCTTCACTTAGACAAGTAGTCTGAGTGAGACACGGAAACCTAGTCTGTTTTCTGCCTTCATTTTGTGTTGGCAGTTTGCAACATCCTTATCTCAGTAAAGCTTAGACTAGAAGCTGTCTTTAGCATCTGTGGAATTACTTTTTGAGTGGTAGAGGGTGTTCCATGACTGCAATGGAACCCTTTGTGAAGGCAGAGTTGATTAAGAGATTCAGTCTGTTTCCAAAAGGAAGGGAGGGTTTAGTGTCAGCTATTCCTCTCCAAAGTTTTCAGGGCCTGTAGTGGAGTGGGTAGCTGGGTGCTTCAGACACGTGGTGTCTTCTGGCCAGACCTTGTCTGGTGGGTATTGTTAGATTCTGGGAGGGTGTCAATGTAATAATGTTGGTGGTAGTGTGAAACTTCTAAATTGCTGAGTGTTGTTTCTTCTGTTTTAAGCTCACATGTCTGAAAAGACCTTTAGTTGTCATACATGAGCTGTTTGACAAATCTATCATGGACATATCCTGGTAAGTTGATTTCTGCTGTTTGCTACAAAACCCAAAGTGTTGCTTTCAACTTTAGATATATACATTAACTGGAAATTCCTTAAAATAGTGCAGATTGTAGCTGTTGGAACACAAGTAATCAGTTCCTGAAGGTTTTGGTTCTGCTGCAACATCTTCAATAACAACAGTAGCACCTAGTATGTGGTCACCTGAGATTGTGTAACATTAAAACTGAATAAAATGTATTTAGAACATGATGCAATAAAATACCTGTGGAATGGGTTCCTATTTGTCATGATTTTCTGAATTTTTTCATAGAATATGTATTTTATAATATGACATGGTGGGCTTGACAAGTTTTGTGTGCATTACATCTATGAAAAGTTATTGCACTGTACAGGTACAACAAATTCAGGTCGACCTTCTAGGCCAGTCTTTCCTTCATGCCTAAGGCCACAATATACCAAAAGTACTTGTTTTTGTTTTGTTTGTGTTTTTTGTTTTAAGCATACACTCACTCGCTTATACACACACACATGCACTACTCACTTGTTTGAGTTGCCTGAAGGATTTTCATGTATAAAACAGTACATGCAATAGCTTTTGGGTTTAGTAGAAATGTTGTTGTACTGTTGTTGCAGCTCCGTGTAAAGGGTGTAACTTGCTGTGTTGAGTCCCAGAGGCTTGGTCGTGTAGCAAGTCTCAGAAAAGGGAGAGTGAACCTTCTACACACAACCACACCCCATCCACCAACCACAGGATGTTGCACGAGGGCAACTGCTGAGCTTTCCCAAGAGACCACAGGACATCTCTAGTGATTTGGGTTGGGTTGGACACCCCACTTTCCCAGCAGTCTACTGTCCCAAGTCTTGTTTTCCTTTCTGCAGTTAGTGGCACTCTCTCCTCTCCTGCTTTCTTTCTAAGGCCAAGTTCTAAAACTGCAAGAATTAATAGTTTTTATTCACTGCAAGACTTGAATAATAAGGGAGAAATAACTATAAGAGCACTCAGTAAATGGTATTAAAAAATTGCTCTGTAGCAATGCAGGAGGTGATTTACAGAGTTAAGTATTCTGTACAAGACTAATTTTTTTTTTTTATTTTTTTTTTTGTGGTAGACACACAGCTGATTACATAGGTTGTCTTAATTCTAGCATGTCCTAACTTTTGAAATTCTACCTTAGCTATAGCAATCTTGGTGGTTTTATGCTGTAAATTTTAAAGGTTTACAATTGTATAACTTCCTGTTGCCATGTGGATTTTGCCATGAAGCTCAGTGAAGCATGGCATAAAGTTCTCAAAACCAAACCATTTTTCTTTCATTAGTAAATTAAGGCTAGAAAGCCAAAAAGTGGAATATTTCATGAGAAGTACTGTTATTGTTGCAGTACAATAGCTTTGAGAAGTTTTGTTTTCCTGTAGTGTTTCTTATTTCTCCATCTGCAGTTTGCACATTTTTCATGGCATAAAATCATCAGGAGTAATAGCTGGTTAACATTTTGCAGTTTCTGAGGAAATGGTTTTGTGAGATATTTGAGACAAAGGATCATCAGGAAGCTTGTTGCCTTATATCCTGTTTACAAATTGTAACATGTGGCTAAAATGTCAATAATGTACAATGTTCCCAGAAACACGGTCCATTCTGAAAACAGACTGAGTAAATTCAGAGACATCTGATACTTTTATATTGTTACAGCTGTCTCATTTCTATTTTAGAGTTTTACACTTGGATCCATCATCATAATATCTGAACATGGTTATGTTTTCATTCAAGCAAATAACGTTTATAATTTTGTCTCATTGTTCATTGTGAACTATTCTCTTTTACCCCTACAGAAAGGTTTTAATGATACTGATCATGCCATGGATATGTGCATTGTTCTAATGCCACCTTCCTGTGTGCAGACTCCAAAGGAGTATCAGCACAGGGACTCCTGCTGCCCATCACTCTTTCTCCTTGCTGCCCCACTTCTTGGGTTCCATCAGTAGTTGCTGTGATAATAAATCTTATGCTAAGATTTTGTTATTAAGCAATTTATTGTATTGTCCCTTTGCATCAATGAAAAAGATTAAAAACCAAAGATGTACCTTTATTTCCTTCAGGACCCTTAATGGACTGGGTATCCTGGTGTGTTCCATGGATGGATCAGTGGCGTTTTTGGACTTTTCCCAGGACGAACTTGGAGATCCACTCAGCGAGGAGGAAAAGGTACAGTAAGCACTGAGAGAATCTGTGATCATATTTAAGGGATCTATTGTGATTCAATCAAAATATTGGACTATTTATAGAAGTGTGTCGTGACTTAATTTCCCTGTGGCAGAAAAATGTGTTCTTGTCTACAAATCATTAAAAAAGAGTAGTCAAGAAATTAATTTGTGATATTAGTTTCTATTCTGGAAAGTCTGTTTGGAAAACATCCACTTGCTTACACATCATTATACATTTGAAGTAATTATTTGGCCAAGGAAACAAGGAGTGGGTGCTTCAAAATGCTTTAATAAAATTACTCTTTGACTTGCTTATATGCAGGTCTTTTAAAACTGGTTGCTTTTGGCTGTCTTTTCCTCTCATTGCTCTTAGCAACTAAAGCTTTGAATTCTAATTATTTTATGTATTGATTTAGTGTTATCTGAAAATATAAAGGAAAAAATCTGTAGTGTCTAAATGATTGTTGTGGTTTAGGCCCAGCCACCAGGAAAGCACTACAGAGCCATGGGCTGAAAAATGGAACATGAGGCTCATGGATTGGGACAAAGACAGGGAGGGAATTACTCACCAATTATGGTCACTGACATGTCCCAGTGATGGACTACTCCAGTGTGAGGTTCCCTTAGAGTCACGACCAGCTGCTCTTGCATGGGGTCCTCCATGTGGACAGGTGGAGCGGGTGGGTATCTGTTCCACCATTAATCTCCACGTGCTGCAGTCGCTCACCTTCTGTCTCACCATGGGCTGCAGAGGAATCTCTGCCCTGGCACACCTTCCCCCTCCTTCCTCTGACTTAAGTGTCTGCATAGGTGCTTCTCTCATATCCCACTCCTCTACCTGCTGCAGAATTTTCCCCCCTTAAATACGTTATCACAGAGGCACTACCACCATCACTGATTGGCTTGACCTTGGCCAGAGGTGGGTCCGACTTGGAGCCAGGAAGCTTCTAGAGGCTTCTGACAGGAGCCATCCCTGTGCCCCCTTGCCCACTACCAAACCCCTGCCACACACAAGCCCGATACAAGCATATAAATGATACATTGGGCATTTGCATTTTATGGATTCCATTAGATCTGTGTGATTCCATTCCATTAGGCTCAGTGATGTCATGCTAGCAGTTGTAGTCACTCTTTTTGTGTGATACATTTTTAACACCCACAGAGCAACATTCATCAGTCCACCTATGGTAAAAGCCTAGCTATAATGACTGAAGCTCAGTTGTCTACCACCATTATTGAGAATCCAGAGATGCTCAAGTATCAACAGAGACAGCAACAGCAGCAGGTGGAGCAGAAGAATTCATCAATTAGGGAAGCATCTGGGACTGCGACAGCGGCTCCCAAAGTGGCAAGCATGGTTAATGGGGAGAGTCTGGAGGACATTAGAAAGGTAGGTGTTCTTGGGTAGTCACTTTAATAGTGTCAAGTACTAAGATGGTAAATATCAAACTGCTTATGATAAACCCAATTTCTGTTTCCGTATTTGTGTTGAATGGCACCTTTCAACCCATGAATGGTCCAGTTGGCATTGCTGGGACTTGTTGAAAAGTTAAAAAGCTTTTAAGCAAACTAAGACTATGTGGAAAAAGGCTTGTGGATACTTCTGTGGTGGGCACTAAATTCTTAGTGTACAGAAAGAAAACCAAAAGTGGCTAATAACAGTCAAACTATAGAACTGTGCTTCAGTTTCTCAATGAAGGAGGTTGAAAACATTATTTCATTCTCTCCTAAACATAAAATGCAACTTTTAATGAAGGACTCAATGTGCACAGGTGAGACTGTTTCAGACTTGACTCTCTAACATGGAGACTGGATTATGTTCTCCACAAATACCTTTTAGTAATGGATAGATCCAGAATTGGAAATGTGTGTGTTTAAAAAGAATGTACGTTACAGTAAAGCCCGAGAGCAGTAATGGGAACCAGAATTCTGTTGTACTTTGTACTATGAGCTTCTACTTAAGAAACACCTACTATTGGTCAAAAAAAAGTTGTGGGATTAAAATACGTTTGTATTAATAAAAATGTAGATTGATTCTATTTATGCAATAATAGCATGGTTCAAATAAAATATGGAAAAAACTCTTAGTTAACAGATTTTTAGTTGAGGAACATCTTTCATCTAATACACCTATTCTTGTCAGCTGGAAAAAAAAAAAAAGAAAAGAAAAAGAAAAAATTATTTCTCAGAAATGACAATGAAATATACTTCCCAACAGAATCTCTTAAAAAAACAAGTTGAGACGCGAACAGCAGATGGTCGGAGAAGAATCACGCCTCTCTGCATAGCTCAGCTGGACACTGGGTATGTTTGGAAGTCATCTTTAAAATCCTTCTTTACCTTTTTATATTTTTCCCTTTTTTTTCTGATGCAAAGTCAGAAATCTGACTTATTTTAATTTCATGGCATCTTAAAGCACTTGCTGGAAATATCTTGTGTGTAGTCATGAAATATAGTTTCACCCTGCGTTCTCTTAGCTATAAGATCTCACTTCTAATAGATAAGCTAATTCTCATTACCTACTGATACTCTAGTGTATTGCAGGTTCATATCTACATTAATGCAGGCTTCAGTGCCCTTTGGATATGAGAAATGACTGGAAAGTTAGGTGTTGGTGGTTTATTTAGGTATTTTGTTTTGTATACACATGGAAAAGGGAAGAATGGAATAAATAATTTGATTAAAGTTACTCTTTTTCAATGATTTTTAAGTGTTTTTGAGAAACATATTCATTATTTGTCTTTATTGCTTAGGGATTTTTCTACAGCATTTTTCAATAGCATCCCAATATCTGGATCTCTGTCTGGCTCAATGATGTCTTCTCAAAGTAACCAGCAGCTCATGTCATTAGATTCTAACGCAGCAAATTCCCTTAATACTTCAAAACCTTCTGTAGAGCCAACTGCTGCCAGTATAAAACCAACAGATGATGCAGCCAATAAAGATGGGTCAGTATTTGCAGTTTTGTTTTTCCCTTTTATGACTCTGTTTAGGTTTTAATTCTTGTTTACAGTTTTGTAATCTAGCAATTACTAAAGTGGTTTCTTCACTGCAAAGCTTCAAGAATCTAACATTCCTGAAAACACCAAGGTTTTTTTAGTATTTGGTTGCTTTAAATAGTGATGAATTAGTAATTAATAAATCCATGTGTAGAGTTCTGGTAATAAACTTCAGTTCCCTGAGGTACAGAGTTGACTGGTAATGCTCTTAGAAATTGACTTGCTTATAGATTACTGGGTTGCTATTAGTAAAGAGTAGAAGGTTTTCCAGCAGTGGAGGTAATGAAGCCTGTTTTCTGTGAAAATTCTGTCCTGTGTCCTGTAGATGTCCACTCTTCAAACATGGTAATACTGCTTCCCTGTATAAGAACCCCATTGGAGCACAGTGACATTGACTCATCAGTGCACATATGCTGATTGGCCAGTATGTCTTTCAAATTAATGATGGAACAACTAAATTGTACTTGCTTTTCCCTCAGTGGTAACCCTTACTTGGTTTCTTCCCCTCAATGTGTTTTTATAGCATTTGTAAGAGCACAGGGTCATTGGAACCTCTGCCACTTCATCAAATTTAATTGAAATTGGCCACAGATTAAAATACGGGTGGGTAGACTATGAGAAATGATTGTCAGATGAAACTATTAAGTTTCCTCTTCTTTGGAACTGGACTTCTAACAGCTTTTTAGTACAAACATTAGTTTTCTTGGAGCCATTCTTTCTTTCAATTCATTCTCTGAATGAATTGAGAAATCTCTAAAGTAAACAGCTATTCAAATAACAGATCCCTGGAATGCTTTAGTGTGGGGAAAGCACATTCCTTTGCTTTAGAATTATGCTTGGAAAGGCCTAATAATTTGTTTGGATTCTTCAACAACAAAATCAAAACCTGGAATGAATTGTTTCAGCCCAAATTGTTAGATTGATAAACAGTGAAATATAATCTTGTAACGGAAAGTATTTGGTGACCTGAACAAGGGGTAAAACTGGGAACCCCAGTTCATCATTTAAAATAGTGATCCATTCCCTTTGGGTACATAAGCACCAGCTGAAAGTATCATTTTATTCCTCCATTAAAAATAGATAATAAATGAATTAGTCTTTTAATCTAGATAGATCTGTGGGGCCACATGAAGCTCTTATCTCTGAGGTATATCATACACAGCTTCTGAGATCAGGCAAAGCTTGCGAGATACTGACACATAAAAAGGGAAAAATCATAATTCGCATATGTACTTGAGTGAAAGCTTTTCAATATGGTTTCTAGCCAGTATAATGAATGCTAGCTAGTTGTTATAAGTAATGCAGGTTACCAATACTAAATTTCTTTCAAGCCTTATTTTAGTGTCTCTCATTGACAGTGTAAATGCTACCTCTGCCTCAACTGCTCCTCCTGCATCGTCTTCCTCTGTGTTGACAGCTCCATCCAAGATTGAACCTATGAAAGCATTTGATTCTAGATTTACAGAACGATCCAAAGCCACCTCAGGGACTGCTATTGTAACAAATACAAATCAGACTGTTGTGGACAGGTAAGACATAGCCTGGGGGAAAAAACAAACAAACAAAACCAAAAAACCAACAACAAACTGAACATAATGTCGAGAGTTAAAGGCTGATTCTCTGCGGTGTGGATGTCATGGTGCTGGTGTGAGCACGTGAGACTATACAGATTGTCTTCGGTCTCTTCCACAATTGGAAGGAAGGAGACAACTGCAAATAGGTAAATTCTTAGCTGGCATTATTCCTTTGTATATTTGTTTCTGGCATTCGGGATCAAGCAGACTCTTCAAAGTATTCAGAGTTAAAACTATTGTTACCAAGGCTGTGTGCGTGCCTCCATGTGTGGCTGCCTGCATCTGTGCTCCTTAGAAGACAAAAATAGCCAGCCTGCACCTCTGTACAAGAGGAGATTTACTTTAAGGTAAATTACCTTACCTGTCTGCAGACAGCCTATCATCATAATAGCTGCAGTTGTATTTCAGTTTTATGCCTTGAAGGCATGCAGAGAAGACGCTTTGATTTTAAGAAGTTTTGGCTCTGGATCTATATGATTTAAAAATATAGCAGAAAGCCTTTGGTTTTGTGACATAGTGTGTTATGGCATATAAGTATTCCTGCTTCACCAAAACAAACTGCAGAAAAAATAGTCTTGAGAAAGTAGTATATGGATTCCCAGCTTATTATCAAGAAAATGTTTTTGCTAAATCCCTCAATATTTTTATGTCAAAGGTTTTAACTATGTGATGCAGAAGAAAGGTGTCTTAAATTACTCTCATAATTGCTTCTAATTTGTCAGTAAAGTACGGGTAGAAGTGTATTGTTTGGCTTAATTTACATGCTAAAAAAAATTGGATTATGCAAGATATTTCTAGGAAGCTGAGTGGTTATGGAATAAGTGGCAAAGCATTGTTGTGAGTTAATAGAAAGCTATTGGAGGGAATGGGAAGAGTATGATTAAATGACCTATTTTAGGGTATAATGGTTAACAAAAGAGTTCACAGGGATTTGTACTTTGTCTTCTTTAGTTGTATTCTGAAATGGAAAATGGAGCAGTGAGGTCTTTTGTATGGTTTGCGGATATGTATCTTACAGTAGTCAACTGAATAGCACAACTTTTGAGGGTAGACACCAGAAAGGCAAATGAAGCTCTGCATGAGTAAGCAGAAAGCGTAATGTCCATTGGAGGAGAAAAGGTGAACTCCTTGCATCTTAGAGAGTGCTAAATTGTTTTTATCAACCCAGGGAAAGAGATCTGATTGTAATTGGATCTACTTGCTAAAATAAAGTTACTATTTACAGCTTTATCTGGTTACTAACAACCAGTTTGATTAATTTTTTTAAAGGAGATAATATGTCTCATCAGGTTACATTTATATTGCACACTGTGCATTTGCAGAGGATTTGCCAAGAGCTTCCTCCTCTCGCCTTTGTGCATTTTGAAATACATGCTTAGCCTTCTTTGAGTGTATCTTTTTACCTACAGGAATTCAGTGCATAGAATATGTGGCAGCTTTTGGAATCAGCTTATATAAAATGTGAAATATATAATTTTATTTTTTACTTGCTCAGACTGAAGGATCAGAATTTAATTAAAGACAATAAGCCGAAGGATATTCTGGAGAGCAGCAGTGACAGTGAAGAGAAGATTCCAGCTGCTAAACCACTTAGTGCACCCAAACGGAAACTGGAACTTGAGGGAGAAACAGTAGAAAAGAAGAAAAAAGGAAGGCCTCGAAAAGATTCCAGGCTTGTACCAGTAACTTTAACTGTTCAGGTGAAATAAATAAGATTCATTGTGGCTTTCAATGCTTTTTTTTAATAAAGTCTGTCCCTTGTTGATTTGTTTCGTAGAGTCAGGGAAAGATGGGTAGTATCAGTCCCTCAGATTTCTTAGCCAGCTCTTTTCCTTGCCTCTAAACATACTCTTTTTAAAATTTGAGATTATAAAAGCAGATGCACATGATGTGGCAAATGTGTTCATCCTTTACATAAATATGCAGCTGCTTACTAAACAGTACCAGCATGCTGAGTAGTGATAGCCTGCTGAATGACTATAGAATAAAATTAAACATCAGGTTTTGGTGTTCTTTGATGGCAAGTGGCCCAAGCACAAGAAGGTGACTTGGATATGACAGCTTAAGTGGTTATGAGTTTCCCAGGAACTGAGAAATAGTAAGTTGCATTAGAGTTTCCATCATTTTAGGGCATATAGATCCTCTGTTTTCAGTATTCAGAGCTTTGCTTTTCCATGAAATATATTAGAATTACCATGAATTAGTTGTGCTGAAAAGGGTAGGCATAAAAAAAGACCACATCGAGTTTGTTTTGGTTTTTTTAATTCTTAGAAACAATATTTAAAAACTTGTCTTTATACAACTAATTGGAAAAAGATCAACGTTTACAATTGGTGTTATTTGGAGTTAAAAAAAAGACTTCTCTTTCAAATCAATCTATATTATAGAGTATCTTTCTTTTAAGTTGGTTTTTTTTTTTTTTCCAATGGAAAAATTTAATTACTTTTGCAATTTTTTTAAATTTTACCAGTCCCCAGCTACCCTGTCCTCCGAGAAGGATGCTGCCTGCATCTCTGCACCAGCATTAGCACTTAAACTGCCAACCCCAATCCCACAGAAATCGTTTACTTTGCAAGTAAGTGGACTGTAAGGGAATAAAAACTTAATATTAAAAAAAAATCCTGCTTTTTAAAATGTTCTCAGATTGCTCAGATCCTTTGATAAATTCGTGTTTAAATACATGTATTTGTTCGAGCAAGCAAGATGGTACACTTCACCTTCTAAGAGTATGTCTGTATGAGAAAAGTTAATGTTAAATTGGCTAAAGTAGGACACTTCTGAACTAGCTAAACTTCAAAGAGGAATACCTCTGGTTCTTCAGTCCCTCCTGGTTAACCAAAGTGTGTCATAAAGATGGGAGTCTCCAAGAGGAGTACCTGCTGCACTGTTACTACAGTTGTGTTGGTAGTACCCTGCGGAAGAGAAAAACCAAGTATTTCTGAGAGCTCTCTGGAGGTTGCCTACATCTGAAGAGACTGGCAAATAGTATTACTTTAGGTATTTATGAAATAAGTTTTCTGCGTGTTTACCCTGCGCTAGTCTGGTTCTAAATGCGAGGCTACAGGGAGACTGGGCACATCTAGACTTGATCTGCTGCCCTTAATTAGGAAGCACAAACTAGCACTTTCTTTATTCCTGTGCTCCGAACACAAAGAAATTATTTGTGTTCTAGCCAAGACTGATTTTCAGATGTCTGCTTCTTTTGAAGTACCACAGTATGTTTTGGAGCCAATTTCAACAGAGAATGCCATGTTTAAATCTGTTCTCAAAGATAGCATTGGTTTAGATCTGTTCACTGGTTTAATTGCTGCTTTTTTGAGTAGCTCTTCCCCAAAAACTATTCTATTTTTTGTATTTCAGGTAAGTTCAGATCCATCAATGTACCTTGAAGTGGAGAATGAAATGACCACGGTGGGATGTTCAAAGTTGAGCAGGTTAAAGTGTAACCGAGAAGGAAAGGAATGGGAGACAGTCCTCACCAGTCGAATTCTCACTGCAGCAGGAAGCTGGTAAGAGAGTATATTTTGGAGAAAGAGGGTCCTGAAGGCCAGAAAACTTTTTTAGGTGTATAAAAGTACATTTTACAGAAAGTTAATTACCCCTAAACCCACATGTTTACAAATAAGTAGAGACTTTAAAAGTATTTTGATCTACTTCTTTAGGAAAGTTGCTTAACTTGGATCACTTGTGTGAGGCATTTTTGTGGCTCTTTGGGCTTGGCTCAAAATGTCCTACTTCCAGCTAACCTGGTCTAATATGTTGATTCTCTTAAACTCTTATCCTGTGGTGTTTTTTGTAGGGTTTCTCACTTGTTTCTGTTGACTACTGCTATTTGCTGGTTTTATCACCCCTCATTGTTAATTTTACACAATCTTTCATAATAAATGTTTTGTGGATAAAAAGATGTAACTCTCTTAAGACTGAGTATTAGCTCTATGCACTCTTAAAGCATCACAAAATCCTCATTAGCCAGTTAAAACTGTTATCTTGTATATTTACATTTCCTCTTCAAATTTCTTCATTCAAGTTGACTGAATCATGATAAATCACAGTTGTTCAGCTGATAAGTACTAAAGAATGAAAAATTTGAAACGGGCTGGTTTGTGATGTATTTTCCTGAGTCTTTTGCTATTTTTTTTTCTCTTTTTCTCAACTTTGCTTAGTTCCGACCTCAGAGTCTAAATTAAAAGTACATTTCTGAAGCCTGAGCAATGTCTGGGTCTGAAAAAGAAGCAGTAGATTTTAAAGCCTGAAGAAGAGCTTCTGTATACCCAAACTTTACTCTTATTTCCAACTATACATCTTGGTCTAGTGAAATACACTATCTCTGCCTACAAACATTCTGCCCTTCTCCTTAGACCATCATAATGGAGAAGGCATGGAATGCATATATATATAAATAAAAATTGTATTTTTTGTATATATATCTGTCTAGTTTTTGACCTTTTCTTTTGGTACCCAGGATTTTTTTTTAAAAGCTCTAATAGTTACTTTTTGGGGAATTAACCCAAGTTGTATGATAACTTAAGAAATCAGTTTGGTTTTATGTGCTTGCATTTGACAAAATGTAAACATTTCTTTTTTATTTGGTTGGTTGTTTGTTTGGTTTTTTTTTAGTGAGATTGTAAGTGTAGCCTGTGAGAAACGAACATTGTCAGTATTTTCAGCTTGTGGTCGTCGCCTTCTTCCTCCTATCATATTGAACACGCCCATTTCCACCCTACATTGCACAGGTTCTTGCATCATGGCTCTTACCACTGCTGCTACGCTCTCTGTTTGGTGAGTACCACATCAGGCTGCAGGAGCTGCTGGGGCTGAGTTTTATAGGTTCAATTGTGTCGATGCATTGCTGTTGAAATTTAGGCTTAAACCTCACTGGTCTGAACTCAAGGCCACTTTTGGATGTAGAAGAATATAATATGAAGAGTTAACTGAACAGGACTTGAATCCTCTTTCTTCTCTGGTTTAGGGCAGTCCATGTTACTGAATTTGGTTCTAGAAGCAAGATAAAGGATCAGCTAGAAATTACTAGTTTGAACAGCCTCCCTAGAATAGACTTGTCATGCATATAGAATGGACTTGTGAGGGGGAGAAATATGGCTAATTCCAACTTCCATCATACTTAGACAGTAAAGTACATGAGTTTCAGAGTTAGAAGTACTCTAGCCATCTTCAAGATACCTAGATACAAACTGCAGTACTTGTTTACAGTTGTTGAAAGTAATCCAGTGTCTCATGCAAGTCAGAGTTACCCAAGTTATTTGGATTCTTAGTTTGCTTAGCTGTGATAAGGTTTCCTGATAAAAAGCCATAGAAGTAGTTCTCTGCAATTGACTTTTGTCTTGCCAGAAGGGGTGTGAGTTTGCCAAAATAATTTTGTCGAAGCAATGAAGAAAATGTCAAAAAAACCCCATAACTCTCAAAAAATCCCACTTTGTCATGAATATTGAAGAAGTGCATTTGTTAAATGATTTTGGAGCTTTCAGTTGTTTGTAAACTGCAGATTTGTCCTTTTGTCTTTTTCAGGGATGTTCACAAGCAGACAGCCATTGTTAGAGATGAGTCTTTGCAAACAATATTTTCAGGTAATAAAAAGGGTCATTTAGATACCAATCTTCAAGTCCACCTGTAGTATTATTTAGAGCCATTTATAAATATGCCAAAATTTTATGAAACCTGAAAAGCCTAAACAAATAATTTTCCTTTATTATTATGTAATAAAGGGAAGTCACTGACAATGTTGAAATACTGTAGAAATAACTGAAACGAGAGTATCAGTGGGTAACAGAATTGTACAAGATTCTGTAGCTTATATTCTAGCTTGCTTCTGAATATGAAAATTCAGTGTTGTGAATATCACAAAATAAATTTTTAATGTAAATCTGATAGTACAGCAGTTTCTCTGTGTGTACTTTGCATGTTTATTATCTTAGTGATGAACAGCAACTGATTATCTTCCAGTTTGTTATTTCAAAATCTTCAGTTTCTATAATTGCCAATATCTGGCACAAAATAAATGATCAAAAAAACAGTGTCTCAGAGCGTATTGGCTTCTAATTTAGCTTTAATCTATGCAGTACTAATCGAAACTACCTAGAGTAGTTGTACTAGCAGTTTGCAAATGTCTTCATTAGAAGTTATATGCACAAACCCTGGGCCTGGAACATGCTGAGAAATGAGACTCCAGCTATTACATTTACACTATGTTCTTAGAGAGCACACTTTTCTAAGGATGATGGTTTTTAGAACTTTGACTTAATTGGAAAAAGAAAGATAAAGTCTTCTTATATTACAGAAGGTATGGCAGAATTGCTGAAGATTGCTCCTAGATATGGAGAATGTTTCCAATTAAGCTCATGTTCTGTATAAATTGCAGCATCAATAATGATAATGTATTTTGCTAAAGAGTTTAGAAAGTGTATTTTAATGCCCCTGCCCTGAGCCTGGTGCTTACCATCATTATCTTCTATCTGGACCTTTCTATCAGTACTTGAGAATCACATTCACTGAGCCTTTTTCTGTTGGTTGCTGTGACTGATAATTCATGGTAGATAGATTTTTTTACGTTTCTGGCTGTTATGGAAAATCCAAAAGAAATACTTTGGTCTGATTTGACTTGTAGGAAGTGATGCAACTGTCTCTCAGATCTTGCTGACTCAGCATGGTATACCTGTAATGAGCATGTCTGATGGCAAGGCATACTGTTTTAATCCTTCTCTTTCTACATGGTAAGTTTTATATTATTTCCTGCTTTTACAGATGAGGTGAACTGACATGTATTCTGATTTACTGTTTCACTCCATATTTTGAAGTTAGTCTGAGTAGGATCACACACCAGGCTTAGTTTTGCTTTAGATCACAATTGTGTATCCAGTCTTTACTCATATTTATGGTTTGTTATGCTTAAAATGAGAAAAAAAACAAACTGCAGCTTTCTTTATCATTCTTTCCTACACAATGCATACACTAATTAACATACACCTATATAGACTTTTGCTGATGTACATCAGTTGATTCTGTCAAGCAGTTGGCAATGATTAAAGACAATCTTGCCTTACAATTGACTTTTTATGTAAAAGAATGCAGTTCTGGAAAACTTGTCAAAACAATCCTCAGAGTTTTGTTGAGAGTTTAGACATGTTAAAATTATTTTGCTCAGGTTCTAGAGAAAATAAGACCTAGGCATTTTGTCAGTCCCCATCACTCCTTAATATTTTTTTTTTAATCTGTCAAATCAAGTTTGAAGAGAGCTCTTTGTCTCCAGGATGTAAAAGTTTAATGAAGATAGTAAGTCAGGTAGGGGAGGAGGAAAGAAATCATTATACCTCAGAGAATTCCCATGAAAGAGTCCTTACTGATGTCCTAAACACAAAGAAAGGCTCCCTAAGAGTCTTACTGGGTATCAGCAAGACTTTCCTTGTGGATTTTCTTACTTCCTGTCAAGGCATAAGTTCCCATGCAAAGTTTTCCACAGCTAAATTATTTACAGTGTCTTTCCAAAACAGATTCTTTGTTGTCTTTCTAAGAGGAAAAAACGTATTGCAATCTTAATATAATTGTTGTACTTAGTGTAATGAGGATACTTGATGAAAGGGCTTATTGTTTTAACTCCTCCTTAGAATAATTGTTATTAGTCACCTACTTGATGTGAATCATTTGGAAAAGAAAAAACCACCTTATTTGTTGTTTAGGTAAACTGAGAAATTATACAGAAATTTTCCCAGTCAATAAGGAGCAGCAGAAGGCTCTCGGCCATAATTCTGAATTTGCTGTAATTTCTTAGTTTGTACTACAGTTTTGGGAATATATAAAAGAGCAATCCCTTTAGTTGTCATACAAATTTAAACATGATAAAGCAGCAAATGGTATTTCAAATATTTGTACCATTTTACCTCTGAGCTGTCTGAAGATCTAAAATTAGTATTGGTTTGAGCCACTGATTCCCTTGGTATCTCAAACCAGTGAAAATGATATCCTTGATTAGGTGTGGAAATGCCAGCTGTTACTGTCAACTCCCTCCATATGAAGGGATAGCTGTAATGTATGGGAAAGATTGTCAACATCTGTGATCTGTGGTGACTCGGGGGGGACACACCTGGCATGGGGTAAAATCAGGTTGTTAACAAGAACGTCGTTACCTGTGTTCACTCTAGTCTGTGGTCTGGGACATGACTTCTTGTTAGATGTAAAACGGCAAGTGGAAAGTTCATTTCCTTCAAAAGTAATGCTGAATGGTATTATACAATTAATGTTGTGAAGCTTGGGGGTTGGGAGGGACATTTCTGTGACAGCACAAGCAGAGTTGGTACATAGGGTCCATGGAATTCCTGAGCACCTCAGTGATACCTGTGAAAATATAAGTTGGGCTTTGAAGCAGAGCAGCGCTAGATCCCCTAATACCACTGCCTGCTCTCCTTAAACTGGTGTTTGTTTGGTTTGTTTTCCAGGAATCTTGTTTCTGACAAGCAGGACTCTCTAGCACAGTGTGCAGACTTCAGGAACAGTTTGCCATCCCAAGAAGCCATGCTGTGTTCTGGGCCCTTAGCTGTGATACAGGGACGGACATCGAAGTATGCACTTACTTGCTTCATTTGATCTGCATGTTTGTCTTCTTTTTTCCCCTGTTATTTATTCATGTGCTTGGATCAGTGAGTTAATTCTAAAGATACCAAATGGCTCTGAAATTATCAGTATCTCATACAGTGTTGTTTTTAAACCTTGGTACATTTATAGTCTGTATCTTAATGTTATTTTGAGATTGCCTGGGGGACAGGAAAGCATGCTCTAAACTTAATCATTTTAAGGGTCCTCTTTATTGTATGAGTAAAGTATTTGATGATTCTGTACCTATAATATTTATCATAGAACCATAAAATGGTTTAGGCTGGAAGGGACTTCTAGAGGTCATCTGGTCCAACCTCCCTACACAAGTAGGGACATCTCTACCTAGGTCAGGTAGAATACCAGGTTAAAGGGAGCTCAACATTGATTAGCTAAACTGAATTTCTTACATTTTAGATTTTAATTTTTCGTTTACCAGCTTTCTGGAGTAGGCCTACACGTTTTGAATAATTCAGTTGTCCTCAAGGCATCTATTTAATGAAGTTGTTGAGAAAGTTGAGTGATTAGTCGTCTAGTGCATATTTTTAATCTGTAAATATCACCAGAGAATTGTGTGAGTCAAAGCAGACTCTTGTAGGTAATTTAACAGCCCATACTCACCTGGAATTTGAGTGAGATTTCCCAGACAAATTTCTGTGCTGCTTCTTCACTTCACATCTGAGTTTACTTTTTTTTGTTAAACTATACAGAGTTGTATGGTTTTATTGCCATTCTCTTGGTGAGGAGGGGAATTAATTGGAAAAAATACCTGAAATCCAAAGAAACAACACTCTTTTTTTTTTGAGAGAGAAAATACCACACTGAAAAATCAGCGTATTTTTAAAAGGAAATAATTGGTTACTTTTCTCAAATTAGCCTTCCTATGACATTTATTTGCCAGAAATGCTTTAGGCTGACTTTACATATTGTGTTTGTTTCTTGATATTAACCTGTGAGGGGCAAAGAAAGGTAAAGGCAGACATCTTAGTTTCCGATAAACATTTAGGAGCACTTGGTCACTGATAAGCATGTGTTTTTGAAGAGAAGACAGATGAAAGGAAGAGAAAAAGAACAGGCAGAAAACCCTCTGTGGACCTTGATACTTGTAAGTGTCCAGTGAGGGGAAGGCAGTTGGCTATGAAGTGCTGCCTTTGTCGTGAAAAGCTTGAACTCTGGGAGCACTGAGTGCCTCTGAAAGATAAATGTAGAATAGTTTGTACTACGAAATATGTATTCCTTAAACTAATATCTGATTTTTATGGCTGGCATTTTAACTTTTTGCTTTTGTAGTTCAGGAAGGCAAGCTGCAAGATTGTTCTCCATGCCTCATTTAGTGCAACAAGAAACAACACTTGCATACCTGGAGAACCAGATCGCAGCAGCACTTACGTTACAGTCCAGCCACGAGTACCGGCACTGGCTCCTCATCTATGCACGGTACCTAGTGAATGAAGGTGAGACCTCCCATGCTCTGTTACTCCTTTGCAGCTCTGGTGCACTTTCAAGAAATGCTCTATTCATGTCATGTGTATGTATGATAGCACTTAATGTTCTCCTTTTAGCACTTGGTGTTTACTTAAAACCAAAACTGAAGTGCCTTTGCTTCCTATAGTGTACTCAGGAATCCTGTTTTGACACACTGAATTGATGGTGGTCTGGGGAAACACTGCCCTCTGTGGACTTCAGTAATAAGAATTGCACTGTAAAAAAGTCCAGTGGTCTATCAGCATATCATATGTATTATCTGGCAGCAACTACAGATGCTTCAGAGGAACCAGCCACACCTTGTAAAAATATGTAACATCCCTCAGCTAACTGACGATCGCTGCCTAATGTGAAATGAAGAGTTGCTCATTCTCTGACACTTTGTACCAGAGCACTTAAGACTGCAGAGAATTTGCTTGTGTTACTTGCACTTTATCTTTTTTTCACATTCTAAAATTTCAACAGCCTGTCCTGGTGAGCTCCACAAGTTAAATTCTGAAAGGAAAGAAAACCCCCAAGAAAGATCACTTGTGTCTGTTTTATATTTGAATATGTTTTGCCAGCTGACAGAAGGAACACAGACAGCATAAAAAAGCTCAGATTTATTTTACTGTCCAAGATGATACAGAAATAAAACAATATGGTTAGTCAGAAAAGATAAATTTATTATACTTTTGTTTTAAGCAGGAGCAGGAATAAGCAGGGTAATGCACCTAAACATTACTACATAGAAGTAACTATAGTGATTAAGAAAGACACATCACCAGTTGCCCTATTAATACATTACCCTCATCCAGACCTGCAGTCACTGGGGAGCCTCGGTTGCAGCGAGGATTTGGGGAATATCCCAGCAATTGGGAAGTCCTCCAGCCTCACTTGTAGGTGAGGCTTCAGAATTGCTGCAAGCGGGTCCAGCTTTATACAACTGAATAAACAAACTTAGTCAAATAAATTACCTTCAGAACTTCAAATGGGGGACCATCTGGTGTTTGTCTACCTGTTGGATTCTGCCCAAAGTCTGGCCAGGGTTTGGGGAGTAACCCAAAAGGAATACCCCATCTCTTTTGGTTTTAATCACCTATCGCTCAGCAAGGCCAGGTGTCAGGTTCCACAGCCTTGCACAGCACACCTCTAGGTGGGAAAAATTCTTTTGCAGGTTACTGTTACACAGTAAGTGTTAAAGCAAAGCTTTATAAGACAGCATCTAAATATATTCATACTAAAATAACAAAATATAGATAGATAATATATTGCATGTACAATCAATACTATACATATTAGATATATTGTTTGGTTGTGAGGTTCATCTCTAGGTCAGCTTTGATTCAGGGCCTATGGTTCAGGCCCCAGCACTTCAGAATACACTGCATCTCGATGCTGTCGTGTTAAATAAGGTTAACGCACTGACTCTCTAGTTTTTGGATTCTAAAGATCTCTGTTGTATCTCTGCTTGTCTGCATTCCAAATTTAGTTGTTCCTATTGCATTAATTCAGCCTTATTCCTCACCATGCATAATCATTTTATGTAGAGGGAAGTGAAATTGTTCATGTTAGGACACCTAATAGGTGTTGGCAGAATTAAAATAGAGCTCATTAATTCTTGCCTTTTGACCCCCACCTTGCCTAACAAGAGAGCTTGAGGAACTGGATATGATTCTCACTGTCCTTCCCCATTTGAAATTAAAATATTCATCTTGGGTCTTATGTTATAGAGACAGTTACACTTTTTAAAGTCTTCATTAATTGAGACCTTCTCTATTGTATGTGGAGGGTTCATCTTGCACTGCACAAATGCCACTGTCCCGTGTGTGTACACTGGATGTCACTGCAAATTCTGCTTTGCCATACCTGTGTTACTGTTTCAATAGTTTTCTAGGTCTGATAAATTTTGAAAATGACAAATCCTATTATCAACCCTTTATTCCTATGATTGTCTCAACACTTAATGAATTCTAATTCATTAAAATATTCAGTCTATTACATCTTGATTAGCAAGTTACTCTTGAAGAGGTGACTTAGTTATTTGCAAGAGAATTCCTCCCTCTGATATCTGGGGTGAATAAAGCTGGCCTGGAAATTATGTATTGTTTTATTAAAGATTTTCTTTTACTTTTTTAAATTCTTGTGCATATTAATTGGATCTACTTTAATTTTGTTACAAGCCCTTTTGCTAAAGATCTGAGAGATCTCTTCTAGTTTAGTAATATTATAATGCTTCAGAAGGATGTCGGTATTAGTTTGTATTAGTTCTCTGGCCATTGAAGTCTGTCAGTTTTCCAGTGTTGGTTGGTTGTTTTTTTAAAGGGGGTATACTTATGTGGGAGAGGGGAGTGAGGTTGAGATTAGGGCAGCTCTTCTACTGGAGTATTTACTTCAGTTTTTCTCCATATTGTAGATCATCTTTAGTAGTGTTTTATTTGAGAACTTAAAACCATTTGGAACTCTAAAATAAATCCTTCACAAATAATCTTATCTTTCCAAAGATTTGCTATTAGAAGAATAATACATTTTTTCAGAAACTGATGTTTTTGACTTAATTTTATTCTAGATAACTTGTAACTCTTCCCTGAATGTTGTCAGTTACATTGTGGAGTGGTTATATATAGTACAATGCTTATGAATGTGATTTTATTTTCTGATAATATTCAGGGTTTGAATATCGTTTGCGAGAATTATGCAAGGATTTACTGGGTCCAGTCCATTACTCAGCTGGAAGTCAGTGGGAATCAACAGTTATGGTAAGTCCTGATAAGTTTAACAAAGAACGAGGCAGGGTTTCCCATGAAAATCATAGAACATGGATCGACAATAGAACTTAAGAAATGATTAAATTTAGTAGCAAAAAAGCAATCACAAATTATTTTTGCTGACCCTGGAACCCTTTCCATACTTTGCTCTAATCTCATAAGCAGGCTTCCTCCAGCGTCACTGGTATTTATTTCATGTGAAACTGCAGACAAATGCTTACTGCCACAGTCTCAGCTCTAGTGCTGTCTTGAGGATCACACAGATGGAGCCTGGTTGCATGTTCAGGTCTCCACATTCTTCAGACAGCAATTCTGAAATGGTGACATGTCAGTGAAATGTCTTCCCTTCTCAGAGCATGCCTGGACTCTGTAACTGCAGAGGCTGCACCAGCTTCATAAATACATATAAATGGTAAAGACAGTTTTTATCCTGGGAGTTATGGAAGCAGAGTAAGAACATAGAATAGACAGCTCTCTCCACCCAGGAAAAAGGGCATGAATCTTAAACAGCTCTATGGAATACATTCATGATAACAAGTGATACATTCTGAGGATACTTTTGTGGTTTTTGCGCAGGGTTTACGAAAGAGAGAACTATTGAAAGAGCTTCTTCCTGTTATTGGACAGAACCTCCGCTTCCAGAGGCTTTTCACAGAATATCAAGAGCAGCTAGACATCTTGAGAGACAAGTAGCATTTCCCCAGATTTTCCCTGCGGGGCCTGGTCCAAGAGAAACTGCTGAACAGCATTACCCAGAAAGAGAAGAGGAGCAAGAGCCCGGGCAGTGGGGACACTCCTGAAGGGGGCAGTGCTGTAAGAATCCCAGATGCTTCAGGAGTGACCTGCTTTAGTTTTTAAAGAAGCTCACAAGTGGATTTGTGACAATGAGTGGATGAGCTAGACCGTTTCCCTGGTGGAACCAACCATTAAAGCTGTGGCCTCTGTTCGTGTGGAAAGTCGTGGATTTATACTTCAGGGGGGATCCTTTTGGATCTGGATCTCATTTTAATATCAAAACTAGCTGAGAACTGTTTGTAGGGTTTCTTGGATGTCCTGTGAAAAGCACAGTACTTCAGAGTACATTGAACAGCATATTTAACCCTGTTTAGGGGTTTTTGCCTGAGGATTTATTGAGGCTCAACACTATATTAAATTAGATGAATGAGCCACATAAAAAGAAATTTCATAAATATTAAGGTATTATGCAGCCAATAGACTCTTTCCTGTGAATATAATAATAATAAGAGGCTGTTCTAACACATGGACTATTTTTTTACTAGAATTTGCTAACTTGTAATATGGAATTTTATTTGGCCAATAAGCAGGCTATCTCTACAAAGTCATCTTGTAGGAAATTTAACTCTAATTACAAAAACTATGTTTCAAAATAATTCTACCAAATTAACATGTCATCATCTGGTTTTTAATTTTTAAATGTTTGTAAAAGGCATTTTGGGGGGAGGGGGAGGGATACAATGGGGTGGCTCTTTTTGTAAGTACAGAAATAAATGAACATTGCATTGGTTTAAAAAACAAAAAGCAAAAGCATGGTCTTGAATTATTGCAAAGGGCACAGGCATCTCCAGAAATGTCAACGCAGGCTGAATTGTGTTAACATGTCTAGAAATAAATAATACTGTCTGGGTGATCTTTCCTCTGAAAGCATGATCAGACAAGTACTTGTGATCTCCCTGGACCAGCTATGATCTCTCTTGGAGCCCCATCACAGCTGGGGGAGCAGGAGCTATGTGGGAGTGCTCCTTATTTCAGGTAACACAAAGTATGCTCCCCTGACCGCTGCTGAAAGTGGCCAGAACTGCAACAAGAAATGAGTTTCATGCAGTTACAGCCATGGTCCTTGTGTGGTCTTTTGTAATAACAGCCGTTCACCCGTGGAGTGGTTTTGGAATTCCATTGAAGCAAAGTCAGTCAACTTTCCTTCCTAAAAATATGTTTAATGCTGGGAAAGAAGCAAGTGTAGGTGTTGGTTCTTTCCAGGACCTAAGTGTTCAGGTGTGCCTTGATTTATTGTCTTACTGTGAGTAAGAAAATTAGCATTGAAATGAGTATGTGTATTTAAACCCTTGTAAAAGGGCAGTTTCTCTCCTAAACTTCCAATAGAAACAAAAAATATCTGGTCCAAAGCCTGGGGCAGTCACTGAGCATCCAGCTATCCAACTTCCATGGATTTTGACTTTCAAACATTTTGTGTAGGCAGCTGCCAGGTTGATGATTTAGCAGGGAAAGAATACAAGAGCATGGATAGTTTTGAAGGTGTTGGATAAGGGAAAGCTCTGAACTACTTTTCATGATGAGCTGTATCCATATCAGATGCTATGTAGATTTTTCCACCTATTTTTTTCTTGGGAGGTCCTGTTACTGCCTGACAGACCAGAAATATGATTTTAAATTCAATGCAACAAAATATATTTCAATTAAGATGAACACTTTTCTCTGATATTTCAGTATTTTCTGCTTACATCCAGCACCTTTTTTTTAGATGAGGGCTATGAAAACTCAGTTTAAGGCTGTGTTCTGCTATCAAAGGAAGCCTGCAGCAGAATAAACAAGGAACACGTGCAGTTCGGGAGGTGGGGCAGGTCGTTTTGAATAATCAAGGAGCTTTTTAATTAAAGAACGGGGAAATGAGGAAGGTCACGGGTGGGGATTCAACGTTCTCGCAGGGCAGAAAACACCCGCCAGAACTCCTTCTGGGGTCCCCCGGTGCCGGTAAGGAAGAACCCGACCGGAGCTACGGCAGAAGCTGAAATAACTTTAGATTCAGCTGTCGCCAGGTGCTGGGACTCAGGCTCCTCTGGACGAATGTGCAACCGCCCTCAGCGCTGCCCGGCCCGACCCGCCCCCGGAACGCCGCTCGCTATCCGTGTTTCCGCGGCGGGGCCTTTTCGCCGCCGCACCCCCGCCGGAAAGGCGCAGGAGGCTCGTCGGGGTCCACGGAGCCGCGTTTCCGGAGTTCCCGGGCCGAGCCGCCGCCATGGGGAAGAGGCAGCACCAGAAAGACAAGATGTGAGCGGGGCCGTGCGCAGTGGCGGGCCCGGCGGGGCGGGGGGTGCCCCGGGGCCCGCGGGCGGGTCGGGGGGGCTGTAGCTGCCGTGGGTGACGCCGGTGTCTCGACAGGTACATCACGTGCGCGGAGTACACCCAGTTCTACGGGGGCAAGAAAGCAGGTAAGGGGGCGAGGGGGACCCCTCATCCTCCCCCAGTTCACCTCACTGGGGTCGTTTGTCGCGGGGTGGCTGCTGAAGGCGCCTCCTGGAGCATCCTCTTGGGCGCCCTGGGCTGGGCCCTCCCGCACCGGCCGCGGCTCCCCCGAGCTGTGCAGCCGGGGCTCCCCGGATCCGCGGGGCCGGTGGGCGCGCAGACCGCAGAAATTCGAGGTTTAAGGCCCAGATGAGCTGTCCCTGCCTTCTGCAAGTTCTGTGCCCACTGCAGGGCAGAGCTTGGGGGGAGTTACAGTTTTAACTCAGGGTCAGGTATAAACTCGGCACTGCCAGCCTGTCAGGACTCGGCTTGGAATTTTTTTTGATAGTGTAATTTCAGTTGAGGACTGTCCTTGTGCTCTCCAGAAGTCCGATTTTAGTTACAGTTTTTGCAAAGTTCAGTGTGTTTATCCTTGTCAGCAGTAAATTACCACCCTGTATGTAGAAAAATGTAACTTGCAAATGTTTCTTTGTTACCTAAAATACTATGAATTTATTACAATTTAGTTGTTTGTTTGTTTCTGTAAACAGACCTTCCACGAACTAATTTTAGACGTTTATCATTTGATCACTGCAGGTAAGTTACCAAGTTTACATTATCGTTATTAAATGACATGTTTATTTATCAGACTGTTGATACTGAACTATTAGTGAAGCCACGTTCTTCCAATTTACTTTCATGGATTTGTGCCTGCTATGACAGTAACACAGCAAGAAAAAATTCAAAAAGGGCTGAAGCAGTATCTATACTTTTCATGGGTGGTGTCTGCAGAGATTGCAGCTGATGGCTAAAAGAACACACAAGCAATAAAATATTGGAATGTAAATGATAATTGTTCTGTATTCTTTCAAATCTGTGTAATCATGGCTTGAATCTACTTTTCCCTGCTCAGAGTATGCTTGGTCAGTCACTCGTCTTTCTGAGGCAGTAAGTGAAGGAATATTTATGCTATTTTTTTATGTTTAGAGTCTACTGCTTGAAGTGCTGAAGTGAAGGAGAAGAGTTAGTAGAGTTGGGTTAGAAATCCTTTTGTAAATTGAGTAGTTCAAGAAGTTGCTATCCACATCTACAAACTACAGCTGCTTGGCTAAAGGCAGCTAGATTATGGAAGCATCCCTAACAGGAGGTGCTGAATGTGATTGCAGTTGCTCCCCAGCCCGTTTCAGAGCCAAGGCAGTGAGTGTTTCTGTTTGAACCATCTTTTGTGCTCGTGGGACCCAACAAGGCACTGGGAGCAGGCTGGGGTGTATTACATCCACAGCTGTGAGTGCTGACAGCTAAGTGTTACTGAACTGCTCTAGTTCCTTTCATTGATTTTGCCATTAACCTGATTTATGTAGAATCATGTAGTGGATATTGGCAGCCACTCAGTATTGTCATTGGTATAGGCCTTCCTTTAACGTACAAGTGAATCAGCAAAATGTTATTTGTTTCTGTCATTGTGATTTCCAGCTGATTTTGCTAAAAAGA
The DNA here is from genome assembly GCA_013401335.1 of Brachypteracias leptosomus. Classification (NCBI taxonomy): domain Eukaryota; kingdom Metazoa; phylum Chordata; class Aves; order Coraciiformes; family Brachypteraciidae; genus Brachypteracias; species Brachypteracias leptosomus. The sequence continues at coordinate 434,320 of VYZX01013311.1, forward strand.
ATGTACTTTTTTTTCTAGTTTGTCACTGCAGCCATTTGAATACCCTGTTTGCACACCAGATGGGACAGTCTTTGACATACTGTAAGTTACTGTCTGTACTTACTTTATTTTGTGTGGCTGAGCTGGTTGCAGCTGCATAATCATCATTTGGTCTTAGCAAGTTGGCAAAAATAATCATGCCCATCAGTAGAGGTTTCTGATGGTGCTTATCACTTACTACTTTATCCCTTCTATTTTCAGGAGCATTGTTCCTTGGATAAAGAAATATGGAACCAATCCAATCACAGGAGAGGTAGGTAACAATGGATGTGTTCACGTGATGTCTTTGCTTTCCTTATGCTCAGTTTCCTATTTATTGTGTGGGAGAAACAAAAATGCCTTAATGAAAGCAAAAGAAGTTGAATGGGAGTGATGTTTTGAGGTACGATATTTGTGAGATCAGCTTTGCTGAAGTTAATGTAGGGATTTACTAGGGATCTCTTTTTAGCTAAAAAAAGAAAAATTGCTTCTGGATTTGAGACCTGGTATCCCCTTATCCTGCTAATGATCTCTGTAGTAACATCAGCCTCAGACTGTGTATGTGGAAGAAAGAGCTTTTGCTTTTTTAATTTGACTGTAAATAGTATGGCAGAGGAAACGTGCAGTTCATTTATATAAACTCCCAGGGTATCTTGTCTTTCTTATAGATGTGGCATGAAAAATCTTTGTAGTTGGAAATATGAGCTCTTTTGTCACTGGTGGTGTTGCCCAGAAAGCCTGAGTGGTGATTGATGGAAATGACTCCATACTGCTGCCTCCTCTGAGCAGAGTTCTGGTCTGTCCAGGGCAAGGGGCTGGCAGGCTCACCTCTCCATCTGTGATTAATCTTGCAGTGATGTTTCCTAACTAAAAGGATATTTGGCTTTATGCAGATTAATGAGATTAATAGATAATATGAATGATAAACTTAAGATATAAGGTATTTTGAATTATCTTGACAATATATTTCAGAAAGCTTCTGACCTGCCTCTGTCATGATAGTTCACTGTGAGACTGGGATTTCACACTATGATCAGCACCTTAGTGTGTTTTCTCCCTGCTTTTTTCTGCATAAATGATAATTAGAAAGGGATTACTTTCTGTAGGAGTGTGAAGTTGTGAAGCATTGGATAAATATGAAGTACTGGAAATATTTCCTTGTTGTAATTATTTTGTTTTCGTGGTGTGTTAAAAGAGTGCATTGTTTCTGAGGGCTTAGAAGAAAATTTTAGATAGAAATTGTTGCTTGAGCTACTGAAACTTGCCTTTTCCTTCAGTAAGTGCAGTTACTTTCCCGAGCATTAGGTGGCAGCCATTGCCCAGGATTATTGGTTGGTTTTGCAGACGGCTTTGTGTGATGAAATTACCTTTGAAACATCTTGTGTTTGATTAAAGATTTTCCCAGCAGACAGATAGGAGGAAAAGCTAAATACAGCTGCAGCATTCCAAACTGTAAACACGAACAGGCTGTCAGAGACTTGGTGTCTTCAGTTATAGCAAACTACAGGTGTGTTTGTGCAGTGGAGATGATTGAAAGTCTTTCTTCAAACATGAAGAAGCCTATGTATTGTTGGGAAGGAATGGAATTACAGCTATTTAACTTGTTTTTGCTGGCCTCCCACCACCTCGCTGCTCTGGGCATTCATTGGGAGTTTTGGGGTGTTGCCAGATCAATTTATTTCACTCAGAACAGCTCCATGACAGCTGTTCTCATTTCAGACTGGGAACTATAATATGATTCCAAATTATTTCAGGTAAGGGATACACAAGAAGTGTTACCTGTCTAGTTGTCTTGTGTAACATAGAAAAGGAGAGATTGTGCAGAATGTACTTGGTGGACCGTAAAAGCTCAAAAAAGTCTGATTTTGAGATCTATTAGCTTACCCAGACTTGTGCTTCTGTAATTGATCTGCAGTGCACCTCCAGCTCTCTTCATCATGCATCCCCTTTTTCTCTGTATTGCTCTGGGCAGCCCTTTCTTATTCCCTTTTGTTCAGTGGTGGGCTTGTGCTGTACAGCTCTGTCCTCCACAGGATGAAGGTGTTCCAGACCACTTGGAAGGAGATGCTTGCTCTCCAGAACGGCACAGGGCCCTGCAGCGTCCAGCCCTGTGGAGCTGTAAGTTGAAGAGTGGAGTTGAAGGAAGTGTCATAATATAGCCCTTGTTTCCCAGAGGGCTAGCTCTGTGTTTGGAAGGAGGGGTGGTGTTAAGCAGGAAGGGGGTGCTGGGACAGGGCAGGGTAGGTGGCAGTAGAAGTCAGTGAGTTGAGCTTGAGCATCTCTAGACTGTAATGCCCTCTGTTTAATCTGTCATTGTGTGTGCACCTCCTGTTACTTGTACAGCTTGCTCATTGTGGAAACCAGGAAGTATTTTCAGTATTGAGTTGGTGACTTAAGAAAACCCTCAGGGGTCAGGGTCTGTTTAAAAAAGAGTTGGGCCAGATTAGCTGCAGAGCCACATTTTGTACAGTGACTGGGGAAGTTTCATTGACAGATCAATAGTTTGTCATTGGTGATGGGGCTCTGGAGAATTTTTCCACGTTCTTTGTCCTGAAGTTAGAAATGATAATGGAATCCTTTGTGGCTTATGCTTCTGTTGTTATGGTTTGCTACAGGCCAAACATTTTAGAGCAGTCAATAGGCTATTGGAAATGGTGGTGTTAATGGTGTACTCATGGTACTCTCTACTTCTCTTTAGTTGTCTTGTTTCTGAAGTGGACCTCTCAGTGGAGGATTGGAGAGCCTTGGAATCATTAATATATTTATCTTTGCATTGCTCCCAGAGGGTAGGACTATGCTAGTCTTAATTGGATGTTTGTGAACTAATCTACAAACAACTTCTTAGATTCCTGAGTCTTAAACTATTGGACCAGTCTTCCTTTTGCATGCCAAGATCACAGTTATTCTGTGATCTGAGTTGATCTGTGATCTCAGATCAAATCTGAGTTTAAAGAGATATGTTTAAACTTTTTTTTTCTTTTTTTGCTTTTCTCTCTATACTTCCTCCTGGTTTATGGTGGGGTTTTTTTTCACTTTTCCAAACATTCTCCTGAGGTTTGATATGGACATCAGTATCTGTTTAGGAGAAACAAATCACCATTGGCCGTTGTTTAGAGTTTTCCATGAGCCATTCCAGAAAGTTGTTTTAGACTTTTTTTTTTTTTCTGCTTTTTAATAATGCATTCTGGTTAAAAATTACTTCTGTTACTACCAGTAATTTTGGAAGGAACAGTGCATCTCTTGCTGCTGAAGTACAGCCTGTCAGATGGCATTGGTTCACTTACTCTTTTTTGTCAGGACACTGCCCTAGCTTGAGCTTACACTAAAATTGCATAAAATAAAGAGAAAAGTCATAGTTAGCTCATTCCTTTTTACTGAGAACAGCACTTTGGCTTCTTTGGCTTGCAGATAGTTGCAAGCTTGCCAGAACATTTCATGTAGTGGTGATATGACAGCAGTGACCAGCATGCCCACACAAGTCGGCCAGCTGGGCTCAGGAGTACCTGATTCCAAGAAATGAGATTGGTCAGAGCATGTCTGTCTTGTTGGAATCTCAATTATGAACAGATGATAGATCTGCATGAAGGTAGCAGCTTGCATTTTGACAGGAATTCCAAGGAAATTGCTCTTTGTGGCATGGATACGTTATATGTGGGCTGAGCTGTTTTCTCCCTTGCATTGTAATGTTTCTGATATAAATACCTATTTTTCCACTCTGGTTCAGTAACACTCTTAACTGCATGCGGGCAGGACAGATTATTGTGGTGTACGTCAGCTCCATTCAAGGCTGTCTCTGTATCCTTGAGCAGATAACCTCTCTTCCCCTGTCTCGGAAGGTCTTTGTCCCTTGTTTCCCCTTTTTTGTGGGAATTTAGTTCTTTGAAGAGTCAAAAGACAGTTATCTCCAATGTCTGCTTCTAAAGCTTTTGTCCAAAGTCCATTTTGTGACTGTTTTAAATGTGTCCGCTTTTAGACTCGGAGAGCTCACCTATGTGAATTGTTTCTGCACTGCTCAGAGCAAACTAAAATCCATGTGTCTGCTGATCCTGCATAACACAGGGAGACAGTCCTCGTGTGAGGGGCCATGTGCAGCCATGTGGTTATTGCCCATGTATGTCTTGAAGGGCAAACAGGATTCAGCCCAGTTAATTTAGCCTGGGCTTAACATATGCCCAAGAGTCATGTTAGGAGACCCGAAGATGCTGTGTGGTGGATGTATGGGACTAGGAGTCATTTTTGTGGTCCAAATGAGGCAGAGCGCAGTTTGTGTTGTGCCCTGTCTCAGGCAAGATTAGGATCCAGACCCACAGGCAAGACAGAGCTTTTCCTCAAGTGTCACAAGGGTTTAGCTTCTTACTAGGTTAAATAGGAAAAGTTTTATACATTCTGAGGTGGTTTTTTTTTTAAAAAGGTTGGGAAAGCCTTTTTCTTGAGCCGCCTCTGAAGGTAACTGTAAAAAGGGGTCTGGGGCATCTAAAGAAGTAGTAGAAGGCAGAGCCACTGACATGGAAAATGAGGACTCATTTTGGAGTTGGAAGGCTGGAAATCTCTGACTTCTCCTAGTAGGACATCTGCCTTCTTGAAAGAGAGAGCTGTACCCAAAATTTTGCTCTGTGTACAAGATAAATATTTGCTATTGTTCTCCCACACTCTTAATCCTATGTTTACCAAACAGAAATGACTTGGAGTGAGATTATGACTTATGTGATCAAATAGTTGCAGCAGCGCAGGTGCCGGCCTCCTGTGGGGAGCCTGTCTGGTCCCTGCTTTGGAAGCACCCAGAGATGCACATCTGGTACCTGCAGTGCCCTGCAGAAGTGACAGAGCCTGGGCAGACACCTCCTCCCTACAGCACTGCTCCTGCAGGAATATAAGCAGTACCCTTTTTTCAATCATTTGTTTGAAATAAGGTTGGTAGGATGATGGTTGCCTGAAGAGTTACAGGCACTTTCAAAACCAGTAGCTTCTTACCCTCAAAAGAAAAAAATGCGACCAAATCTGTTATTTCAAAACTTTGGAAAGCCATTCTCAAATACATTCCTTAAACATGTTTATTAGCTCGTTCCTCTGCCAAATGCTAGGGGCTGTTGTTACTTCATTTTGTTGTGAAAACATGATTTCTTTTCAATTTGATCTGCTAGATTTCAGTCAGTCTCATAGAAAGCAGTTGCTGGTCCTGGATGAGCGAAGCTCACTGGCCAGGTTAATGGAGAAGATATGGAGACTACCTTTTGTACTTCTGACTTTAATCCCGCTTCAAAAATGTACAAACAACCTTACCTTACAGCACTTTTTTTTAATGCACTAGAAAAGTCTCTGGCTGACTAAATAAGGGAAATCCTGACTGAAAAGGATGCAGAAATTAGAGCAAAGGTTAAACTTCCTTAAACATAAAAGTGCTTTTACCATGTATGTATTTTGAAAGCACAGATACAGAAATAGAAAACATGGATAATTGTTTTTTCACCTGAGATGTGAACATAATGAGAGAGAGGGCCTAGGTGTTTCTTTCTTCTTCTGCAATATCCTGAATAAAGAAGCTGCAGTGTGTCAGGAGTCTGGGAAATATCAAGTACTGAAGAAACAGGTGTTAAAGTACAGGTTAAATTCCAACCAAGGCTTTATAGTTCATTATAAATTGCTCTCCACCTCTATCAATCAGTGTAGGGCCCGTGTGTTTCAGGAATGGATCCCTGTAGGTGGGTTGCATGAGCTTCACACATGGCTGAGTCAAACCTGTTGAGATCAAGATTACAAACAGAACTCCTCCCAACACTGAGTTGAGTGGAACAGGTCTCTGGCCTGAACAGGGGAGGGGACAAGTTCAGGTTTCATGTGACCCATATTAGCTAAATCGACAGGGACTAGAGCTTTTAACTTGGTTTATATGGCCTGTGGGGCAATTTACTGCAGATTGTTGCTTTAATTGTGTTATTCCAGGTGTGTTTCTAGATAATGAGCAGCAAATAATGGATGTCACCAGACAAGGATCTCTGGTTTGAAGGTGACCTCTTTCATGCCAGTGTAGCAGTAGCTGCTGTTGGAATACATTGTCAGGAAAATGTAATAGCTGTAGATAATGTTCAATGTGATGCATTTTCAGAGTGCTTGTCTAGACCTTTCTGTAACACGATGGTAATACTACCTTAGGATTTTGGTCTTCTAAAGATGGCACACTGCAGCAGGAATCAGATCTTCCATGTGACTTTTCATCTTTTTCTCTTGAAAAGTTTTTTCATTGTTTCTGTTTCCAAAGAGATTATGTTTACTCTGAGCATTTTCATTCTTTGTCTAGGTACAAAATATTGAGAGAAAAATGCTATGCACCTCTCATAGGCAGACTAGTGCCACATCAGTTTTCCATATCTACAGTGCTGGGACTGTCTAATTAAGAGTAAAATAGTTTGACCAATTGAGATATTTTTCATTATGTAGAAAAATACACGGCTGAGATGTATACCCCCCTCTTTCTTTTTCTTTTTTTTTTTTTTTTTCCTTCGCCATCAGAGCACAGTATCTGAAACCTAAGTAGTCTGCTACATGTTCTCCTTGGGATTTTGGAAATGACTGATCATTTAGGTGGATCAGACTTCAGGTCTCATTTGGCTGTAGCATAACTGATGTATAAATGAGAATTTTAATTCTCCTCTAGAGAATGCTTTTCCCATACATGTCAGAAGAAGTCGGCACATCTTCAGCTTTGAAATTCAAAGTATATTTCTTAATTTGTCTGATGCAACTCAGTCAGGTCTTCAGATATTGCATAGGTTTAAGTGTCAATTGCCTCCCCTTTTCCCCCCCTTTTGTTAAATTTACCATATTTTTTCCTGTATGTTTGAAGTGAAGGAGGGAGGTTTTTTCTTGTTTATTTGTAAAAAAAGTTTCAGTGGGGGTTGGGAATACAGTTTTGTTCTGGGTGAGTAATAGCTTATTACAGAGCAGAGAACAAAGCTTACTGAAATAAAACCAAGAGAAGCTTTGTTGTTGAAAAATGATTCAGACAAATCCAGCTTAGTTGGTTTTCATGTGTCGCAGAAAGAAGGGTGAAATGATCAGGAACAGAACCCTGGAAGCCTCTCTGAGGTCTTCAGCTCTCACTCTGCTCGCAAACAGCATGCTCTGTCTTGAACCAGTGTTTGCTTTCTTCCTGCCATGACTGCCAAGAGGTTCTTCTGATGGTTTTTGCTCTGATAGATATCTTCTGTAAATTTTGGGTTTGACCAGCTTAGTCTCGTTTGTATTTGTGCCAAAATTGGGCTTCTCTCTGTTAGTGTTTACAGCTGTGTGTTTGATACAGAGGAATTGAATGCTTTCTTGGCATTTACTTGTTGAGACTTGTATTTTCCTGTCAGATGTTCTTCTTGCCTTTAACTTCTCTATACCCTAAATAGTCACAGTTGTCCTTCTCCACGTCTGTTTAATTTTAATTTATCTTCTTTGAACAGAGTTATTCTTAATCATACACAATAAATGCTGGGTGAATGCCTGGTACAGCGGTGGGAATATTTTCTAATCTTTTCCTGAAATAGTTTGATAATACTTTGATGTATTACACATGATAAAGTAAGGCAGAGAACAGTCTCAGTGTATGTGTTGGGATAGGAAGGGTGCTTTCAGAATGTGATAATTTGTTGCATTTTCTCTTGATAGCTTGGGTCGTTTCAGAAGCGGGTACTTTATTTCTAAATAGGAGTTAGCCAGGGTGAGCAGTAGTTCTTCCTTTTCTCTTTTTTTGTTGTTGTTGTTTCCAATTGACTGTTGCTGTCTGCATTTCTGTGGCCTGTAGCAGTCTTCCAGGCACGGGTGGTTGCAGCCATCGTCATTAAGCATCTCTCTCCAGGTGCATTTCTGTTTGGGCGCAGCAGACACAGGCTGCTGCTCAAATGCCCAGAATCCACTTTGAATGAGATGAACTCTTCAATATGCAGGAACTGAACCATGTCATCTTACCTCATTTGCTTCAGAAATTATTAGTGTTTAGTCAACAGTATAAATGAGTTAATATTTGACTAGTGACCATAAATTTTCCAGGCTTCTGTATAGATACATATGAGGACATGATTCCTGCCCAGAGGAATGATCAGAAAGCCTTATGTCATAACTGGAAATGGTCATAAAGCACAGGGGGCTCAAGGGGACGAAGGTCCCGGTGAGGCTGGTGACCTGGAATATGACTCCTTTTTTCTAGGTTTTCTGAAACTTTACCACTCTCCTTTGTTACTGATGAACAAGTGGATAGTTGGTTGTTTCTCTTCCAAAGTTCTATATGTGTTTTACCCAGCACCACTAAGAGTTAGCCTTTATCTGTCCGAAAAGGGGGATTTATTTTACAATTCCCTATTACTTTGGGAAACAGTGAGGGCGAAAAAAGATGAGATTTGCCTAGACTTACTGTTCAAGTGCTTTATCAAAAAGGTTTTTAAAACCCTTCAGTGTCGTGAGTCATTGGCCAATCTGTTGTGACTCCCTCACACCTTGCTGATGGGGATTGTGGTGGTGATGGGCAGTGTTTTATCCAGTAAAGCAGCCCAGGACATAGGCAGGTAAATGTGTCTAGCATTATTCCTAATGCATTATTTCCTTTACAGCAAAAAAGTATTTAGATGCAGGTTTTACAGACCGAACAGGTGGTCTCTTTTTTACCTTTTCCGTGTTTTGGTGAAAGTGTGCACATCTTGTGATTGTGACACTTGAAAAACTAGCAGCTGTGAAACACTCGAGCCTTAAATGAGATACAGCATGAGGTTTCCTACAGATCCTTACTTGCCTGTTTTTCACTAAAATTGGAGACTAGCTTTTTGATGCTTCTGCAAAGCTTTCATTTTCATCAGCCATGTTGCATTTGGCTATGGGTCTCTGGATTGATAGACTTCTGACTGCATTAAGACTGCAGGTTTAATCTTGCACATGAAACTACACATGTTTTTTTCATGGTAGTTCCTGTTAATAAGCTCTTTGGTAGAGCAACATTATTGGTGGTATCTGTGAGCCATGTGTGTTATCAAGCATATCTTTATGATTCTCTGGACAAGGCTTTGGTGACCATATGGTGTCAGATTAATTAAAATTTAAATATGGAAATACAGTGGTCTGGAAGTGGGTAATGAAGGATCTTTTGTGTCCATTTCCATACCAGTTCAGTAGTAGATGAAAGCTGCAGTTAAACAGCAGCTTCATCCAAGAATGCGAATTGAGGGTGTCTTTTTAGCATTTGGTAGACAGTTGTCCACATGATAAATACCTAGCATTTTTGCTGTTGAATTGAACATGGAAACCTTGAATCATGAGGCTATTCTGGCCTCTTATCTGCTGAGCCCAAGTTTTTCATGAAGTACTAAACTACATGAAGTTGGCTTATCTTGTTAAAACAGTGCTGCTGATCCAGTCACATTCCCATAATGCCTTTTATCATCATTAAGTCCATTTCCAAGATCTGAAATCAGTAACATGGAGTTGTTCCAATAGTATTCATTCAATTCATATCCTTTATATTTCTTGAAGGGTTTGTAACAGGGAAAATTGTGAGAGATAGAGTCATCTTTAAAGAAACCAAATAATTAAATACAAAATTAATTTGCTGTTGTTAAGCTAAATTTGGTACTTGGTAGGCAACGCTGTGTTTTAATATTAGTATTTGGTTTGGTTTTCTCTTCTATTGGAGGTAACTCTCTGTTGCTTGTTTTGTTGGGATGAGAACCTACCAAATGGCCATGGCAGCACTGCATGATTTTGTCTTCATGTGATCAACCAGTTCAGATGTGACACATTAATGTTTCCCCACAACAGCTTCCCTGGATTATTGTGCATTCCTCCAGAGGCCGTGCAGAGGGGTGGCCAAGCCCCAGGTGTTGAACATTTTAACACCAACTCAGCTCCTGTTGATAGAATGGAAAAGTCTGTATTTACTAAATACAACTCCTGCTGCACGTCACCAGCTCTACCTTTGTGTGGGTAGAGAATCAAGTGAGCCCATTTTGATTGCTTCTCAGGCTGTTGGGTATCCAGCAAGGTCAGAGCCTCATTAACAAGAAGAACATGCAGCCACAGACCAAAGAGATTCAGAGAGTGTAACTAATTAATGCGTGGGGATTGTAGGTCATATCTTCACGAGACACGCAGCGATGGCAGAGAATGATTTAATTCGACACAATCGGCGTGCTTCAGCCGTGAGCTGTCACAGTGCCCCACTAACCTGCCTGCTGTGACACCCCACTAACCTGCCTGCCACGATACCCCACTGCCAGAATACCCCACTAACCCATGTGCCGCAGTAGCCTCTGCTCCAGGTACCGATAAAGGAGGCTGCCCTTTGGGGTCCCGTGGGATTGAGCACGGGCAGATGAGAGCGCACGGGTTGGTGGGGGGTGATGGGGATTCTTGCTGCTGCTGGAAAGTAGGTCATGGCCAAAAGTAGCCTTGGCTGCCTTTATGGAAGTGTGCCTGTGAGAGAGGAGTCAGCTGAGAAGTGAGTTTGCACGGGTTTTGCATTTGTTTTTTTAGCTCTTCCTTGCTGTGGAGCAGCTGGCACTAAGTGCTGTGAAATGCGTCTGCTTTCCAGTATTTTTGCATTAAATATTTTTAGAAGTGAATATGCAGCTCTTATTTCTGCTTAGGGGAAGTGGCAGATGCTTGTGGTCTTTCTTTTTGTTAAGAATTTAGAATTTTAATTAGATCAAGTGTTTTTAATAAACTTTTTTTTTCCTTGCTTTCTTCACTGGAGATTGGCTGAAACTGGATGGTAGGTGTGTGTTGGGGAAACTCACGTTGGAAGTCGTTTTGAACTTGAGGATAGGGCTTGGAAGGGACCTCTGGAGATCATCTCGTCCAACCCCCCTGTTCCAGCAGGGTCACCCAGAGCAGGGGGCCCAGGATCATGTCCAGGCAGGTTTTGAATCTCTACAGACAAGGAGACTCCACAACCTCTCTGGGCAGCTTGGGCCAGGCTCTGTGACCCTCTCAGGAAAGTTTTTCCTGATGTTCAGGTGGAACTACCTGTGTTCCAGTTTGTGCCTGTTGCCCCTTGCCCTGTTCCTGGGCACCACTGAAAAGAATCTGGCCCCTTGACACCCACCCTTTAGATATTGATAAGATCCCCTCTCAGTCTTCTCTCCAGGCTAAACAGCCCATGGGCTCTCAGCCTTTCTCTCGTAAGAGAAATGCTCCAGTCCTCTCAGCATCTTTGTAGCCTCTGCTGGACTTTCTCCAGTCTCTTATGCTTTCTTATTAATAAGAAACACATGAAAACAAGTACTTTAACTCATTTTAGGACTCATTCACTCCTGCTGTCTCTTCCCGTGAAGACTGGTGCTTGTTTGTGGCACAATGGTCATTTCCATGGCAACAAACTGTATGATGGTGCTTGGAAAGCTTTAACTTTTGGTGGAGAATAAATAAAAGCAGATTCACCCACACATGAGATAACCCAGTTTTCATGTGAAATGAAGAACTTGAGAGGAAAAGAAAAATTATATACAGGCTTCCTATATCATTTTCTTTCATAGTTTTCTATGTAATGTGTACATCTTTCAAAACTGGACCTCCTGAAAGTTCTGGCGCATGGGCTGGACTCCCTCCTCTGCATCTGCTCTTGCAGTTGCCTGATCCTGCAGCCTGGTCTCTGGCATGAGCTGCCTTTGTGGCCAATACTTTGTAGCAGATGAGCAGCTGGTTTTGCTGTTCTGGTGCTCCAAGGATTTCCTTTGACTAAACACTGAATCCCCCTGTTGTCTTGCCGCACATTAAGTCACGTCAGTCAACTTCTCAAAATATTTTTGAGGTGTTGCCCAATTATATTTTCCCCACCTATTTTCTTATATACAACTGTCAGTCCCTTTCCATCCGTTTTCATAAATACATTGCCCAAACATATCCTTTATCAGCAGTGGGCAGTTCCCTGCTGATATGGTGTGGGAGTGCTCGGGCACGACACTGTTGCTGGCTGAGCTGAAGGGATAGAGCTGCTCCAAAGGGTGTGAGCTGATGGGCCAAGGTCACTTCTTCAACACAAGCTCGATAGGAGGCCAGTCTGTGGCAATAAAAGTTTGTAATGTTCATACAGCACTTCAGCGTAGAGTTCTCATCCTGGAATAAGGCTCCAGGCAGTGCGTGTATTTCAACTCATATATGAAAATCAGTATGGTTTTGTTTACTGTTGACATATAAGACTTTATAAGTACTGGTCTCAGTGAGGAGCAGATGCCATGAGCAGCTGCTGCACAATGAGTAACTGATGCTGAAAACTAACCTTTTTCTATGTTATGGAAAGATGTGACCTGAAATACCACACTATTGCCCTGGGTATAGAGTAAGAGTCTGAGGACTTGGCAGCACTTCTAACGATGCATTGTATGGTGACAGATAAAACAGTGTATGGAGCTTTTGCTACCTTTAAAGTCTGCACAGCAGTTTAGTCTCTCTTCTCCACTAAATTTCTGTCAAGGTATAAATCTGAATCTTCAATCATGCTAAACTGTTTCTCAGGGAACTGTTTCCATTTTTGCTTAAAGATGATCTGTTCATGTTTTGGGAATAGCTCAAGTCTGCCAGGAAGATAATTTAAAGGCCTTCCTTCAAATTATCAATGTTTCCAGTGGTTGTATTTCTAAAGAAGCTTTTTCTGGAACACAATTTTTGTGCTGTTGCACAACGTGTGCACAGATGGATGGTACTTTGTGTTAATAAGTTGTTCAGGTTGAACAGATCTGTCCAGGATCATATGTTCATTTTGGCAACTCGGCTGTTCCCATACTACTTCTTTGACAATTTTGTTGTTGTAAATAAATGAATAAAGCTCTGCATTCACCTCATTGTTTCAGAATCTGTCATTGTCTTTGTACACCAGCAGTGTGCAGATGTTGTAGTTGGGGGGATTTTTTTTTTGAGAATCCAATTAAGGAAAAATGGCAGCACTGGTCTTTTGCCACCTAACTAAATATAACCTAACCTGGCCCCTTTTTTTCCCTCCTTTCTTATTCCTACTAGCCCTTATTGCTCTTCTTGCTAATAAATTAGAGAGATGGTTGCCTTTCTGGCAGCAAATGAGCCTGCCAGTTGGCCGAAAACAATTTGAGAAGTGCTTTCCTATAAACCAGTGAGTCCAGTTGTCATAATGTGTGCTCTCTGAACCAAGAATATGAATTTTGATTAGGCAGAAAAAGCCCACTGACTTAGTTTCACATAATTTTGTTATCACTCTTTGTCATAATGTTTGAACCAAGCAGCGTTGGCACCGTGCCTGGCAGATCTCCACTCAGAGCTGTTTATAAAGAGCTGTCTGGGTTCTAAAAGCCTCCCTAATCTGCTCAGGTGTGTGTTTTGAGGAGAGACCCGATTGTTTCTTTTAAAAGGCCTGTGCTGCGTGTGCTTTTAATGATCAATTTAGCAGTGAAACCATCTCTGACAGCTGATACAATCAAAGGATTTGTTGGTTTTCTTAAATATCTGAGATCCTGACACAGTCTTGCAGCTTGCTGGGCTGGACTTTGTCTCCAACTGGATGCCCCAGTTGAGTGCTATCCAACTGTCCCCGTGGGGTGATCCCAGTCGTGCTGTGCCCTGTCATGCCAGCGATGTGCCCAGATCACATCCTGACCCTATGAAATCAGTGGCATACGTGGGCCTGCCCTGTCATGTTACTGAAGGCTTACTGGTATTTTGGGTGTGCTTGTCCGATTGTCCACAAGTGTTTGCCAGCTTGACAACTCTTCCCTCCCCATGTCAGAAAGCCTCTGTGGAGAGAGGGCAGCAGGAAAATTCCATAGATGTTTTTCTGATGAAGCATGGGAGAGCAGGAGCTAGGTTTTTTTGTGGTGTCCTCTCTGGAGTCAGAGAACATTACCCCAACTTTGGCTGCTGTCTCAGTTCTGTCTTCCATGGAATTGCTACCTGGGGATTAAGTGGCCGAAGATTCCTCCTGGGACTCCCTTCACCAGCCCAAGTGCCTCTCCAGAGAATTTGTACCTCTGTTTCTTTTCATTATTGCTAGTTATCATGTAGGCTCTGCTACACATTTCCTGAAGTAAAAGAAAAATTACAGTTATTACAGAAGAGGCAGCGAGCTTGATTGCCAAAATGGCTTTATGACTTTCATCAGAGGTCCCTTCTGAATTGTCAGTTCTGATCAGCAGCAATGATCTTTCCTCTCAGCTTTTCATGCAAACTCCCATTTCAGTTTGTGCTAAGATGGTTTTGCAGCCTCTCAAGCTTATTCCTTCTGGTTAGCCCTGTGCTGTGTCAAACTACAACGCTGTAAATAAATGTATCCCAGTTCCCAGGCTCGGTGTGCCTTGTTTTCATGGGCTGTGTGTGACTTAAATTCCTAGGGTTCTGATGATTCAGACAACTTGCAATATATTATTAATAAATTATGCACTTTTAAAATACCAACACTGATGTTACAGTTCCCCTTTTATTTCCTTAGTTAAATTCTGTTGCGATTAATTTATTTAATGCTTCATTTTCTTTAGAAACTAGATGCCAAATCACTAATAAAGCTGAATTTTGCTAAGAACAGTGAAGGTAAGTGCAGTAATTTTCTGTGTTTGGTTTTTTTAATAGGTGCTTTAATAAATCCTGTTTTGTTTTACTCATGTTAGTTAGTTTGTGTTCTCTATCATGGTTTTTATTTTTCGAGTAGAATAACTGCTTCTTGTGAGTGACGTATTTACTTTTAAAGTTCCATTTCTATTTTTCTTTACACTAAGGAGCCATAAATTATTCAGCAATTTCACTTTACTATAGTTGCTACTGCAGTAAGGTACTGTTTACTTTAAGGAAAAATTTCAGAAAAGGCTACATTTCTATATGTTATCTTTTTTCTGACTTGCCTATGGCAATACTTGCTGTTCACTTGGTTTTGAACAACTTTTTGTTTATAAAATGAATTAGACTTAAATGAACACGTGAGATTTTATGAATAGCAGCACACAAGACAGCCTTGAGTTTTATTTCTGCAGGATTAAAGATATAAAATCTGTCAACCAGGAGGGAATGCTAGGAATAAAAGAGTGGAGACGATATCATCTTTTACAAGGCAGATAATGATTTCTTTGAAACAAGAGTGGCAAGGATTAGATGGAAATAAAATTCTGAAGTGTCTATCTCCTTATCTTACCAAAGTCTATGGACTACAAGGTCTTTTCTCCAGCTGATGAATTTCTTCTGTGTTTTGTGTTCTATCTCAAGAGAGGACATTAAAAATGATCAATAGTCAGAATGGCCAAGGTTTTTGAAAGATACCATGATATTGTACTTTCCTTAAAGAAGTGCAGTTCATTATACTGGAGTGGAATGATGGCAACCATGCAGTGTCAGAAGCCTTTTCCTTAAAATGGTGCATGCTGCGTCATCAGCTGATCAAGGGAAAATGCATCAGAAGAGGAAGAGTAAAATGTTGCATTTCTGTCTATCAGCAAACTTTTCTGTAAATCTTAAGGTGTAGAGTGGTTGCTACATATGTAGTATCTCTTCTGTTCACACCTGAATGATAAAAGAGGTCTTCAGTTTCTTCTTGCAGCGATCTCTCCTTAACTGACAACCTTCTGTCCAGACCAACCAGTGTGTGCCCTCAGCAGCTCTGCTTTTGCTAGAACTGAAAACGTGGTGATTTGCTCTTTTTTGTGCAGCTGGAGTGAGGCCTCACCTTACCAGCATGTTTCTGTATCCATCAGTATGGCCATACCCTGATGCCACTTCCAAAAATCCCTTTCTAAACTTCCTCTTGAATTTCAGTCCCTTGTGGCAGTGGCTTTCCTTCAGCTCTGGTGGCATTAAGAGAAACAGTGCTCGGCGTTTACCCGCACCTGCGTGCTGGAGGCCAGGGTGCCTCCTCCAGCTGTGCATTTAATGGTAAATACTCCGTAGGTGTTTGCCTCTCCTGGCTTTTGCAGGTGCTGTGAGCAGACTCTGTTCTGGTCTCCCTGCTGATTTTGATTTTCAGATGATAATTAGGAAAAAAAGAACCAAATAGGCTCAACCTATTTCGAAAATCTCACCCAAACTCCAGGTCTAGCAAACTGATCAAGTATTAATAACTTTCTTCTATTTGCTTTCTGTTGAGATCATCCAGACATTTTTCTTTTTCCTCGTACTTTGCCTTCCATCACTTTCCTTGTTGTTGACATGCTTAATATTTATGCTGACCCTCCTGGGAAAGTTCACAGCTTGATTAGAGCAGAAGCTGCGTTCCTTATTGAGTAACGTGCTCAGATTTAATGGCATTCTGATTGCCACATTTGAATACAAAATGCTTTCCTCTCCTAAAAGCACAAGAGCTGCTGTGAACTTTTTTGTAGTATACAAGCTAAACTTTTATTCCTAGGAACCACACTGAAAATAGAGCACTGGGCACCTTGCAAGGTACAGGCTTGCTTTGATTACAACAGTAACGATTGTATTGTGGTACTTCATAGGTATCAAGCAAGTTGGACAAACTTGTGTTGGGGGATTGAAGGCAGCAGATTTCAAACTGCATTTTCATTGCTTGCTTTATGGTTCTCTTATGTGTTAGTTTTTCTATGTGGCACTGAAGAATCAAAGTGTAGTTAAAATACCATTAAATACACACTGAAGTTATTATTTGTATTAGAAAATAATGTAAATATCCTTCACAGTAATAATAGAAATTAGCTGTTTCAAAACAGTCATGGGAACTTCATGCCAAATTTAAACTTTTTTCCCGTTAATCAGGTAAATACCACTGTCCAGTGCTGTTTACTGTATTCACCAATAACTCCCATATTGTGGCCATCAAGACAACTGGAAATGTGTTTGCCTATGAGGTAGGTTCTGTGTTGCATTTCATTATTAATACTTTATACTTGATGCATTTCATTCAAGATCACAAAATGCTTTGGAAAGGTAAGTTTTATTCTTGTTTTACAGCCAGGGAAATTAAAGTACAAGGAGATGAACTGGCTTCACAGGTTTTTATCCAACTTTTGCCTTCAAAATATCAACAAGCTTAGAATATGATTTAAAAGATACTTTTAAAACCTTTTTCTAAGTTAATCTACAAGAACTGAATCTTGTACGCTGAAATGAGTAGCTTTCATATGCTCCTCAATTGAATTAATAGACAGATTTTCTGTTGTCTTCTTTCTGATACAGAGTCATCACCAAAACACAAATTGCCTCATTTCTATTTATATCAATGAATTAAAAATAGTATTTTAACTGGAGGTGGGGAAAGAGCAAAGAGAATGCCTTAATGGACACTTGAACTGCATTTTTATTTGTGTTTTTTGAACATTTGTGTGAACCCACATGAAATTTTACTTGTGTCTTGTTTGCATAATCCTTACTGTAAAAGCAAGGTTTATTTATTTTTCAGTAACAAATAAGTCATTCAACTAATGGATCCATATCCAGTGTTGTAAAAAGTCTGAACACTGAAATATCTGCTTTTTGAAATCTGTTGATGGCAAATTCCATTAGGTCTGGCAGATACTGAGAGAGAAACAAGCTGAAACCATTGCAATCAAGGAGAAGACTGGATTCATCATGTCTTTGAAAACTTGCTCATTTGTAGTTGAACTGTCTTCATTCCAGCTGTGAGAACAGTCAAGACTAGGTTAAACTAGAAAGTATTTTCTGTTCCTTCTGGAAGGATGATGCTTTGATTGCTGTGGTTAAAAGGCAAGAAGGAGTTTAAGAGCAGTCATTGTTAAATGCTTGTCGATCTTGTAAAACTATTGCTCAGTTTGCTACAATTTGTAATACCAGGCTTCCTAAACAGGCTGTGCCAGCAGAGTCTGTTTCTTATGTGGAACACCTCTTGAAGCAATAGCATTTATCAGTTTGTTATAGGCATGGAATTAATTTATGGACTTCTGGAGGTACTAGAAAAATATTACCCCTTTTCTCTGAAGAGAATAGAGGACATTTGGGTGAATAAGACAAATTCAGGTTTTTCTTTTCCCATGATTTATTTCTTCATATAATGACAAAGCATTTATTCCATATAGGTTCTCACTGTGAAATAACAGGCTGCTGCTTTGTTAAGCATCATTTAATTTTCTCAGGTGAACAGAAGTGTTGCTGCAGCACTCAGGGCAGAGAGTGTGTGAGGGGCTAATGCAGCTCTGCTGATGTATGAGCTGGCCTGGGACACACATGTCTACTGGGGGTACTGACAGTGTGGGGGAGATACAGACCCCTTGTTAAAGCTGTTTGTCTTATACCATCTGTAAAATACTCATTTAGAAGACTGCAAGCAAAATTTCTTTATTTTCACAGTACTTGTTACAAAACAAAATGAAACAAACAACAAAAAACCCCAACAAACCACACAAAACTGTCAAGTTCTGTAGGGATGAAAGACAAAAGCTTCTCATGTGTTAAACTGGTTGAGAACGAAGGGTGAAATTGTTTTCTTGATCATTTGTACTTTAAGGTTTTAATAGGTATCATGTATTTACTTTCAATATTTACACACTAGAATCCAGTTTTTAATATCTGTGTCTTTTGTGTGGCTGTTAGGCAGTTGAGCAGCTGAACATAAGACCAAAGAGCTACAAGGATCTTTTGACAGACGAGCCCTTCACTCGACAAGACATTGTGACATTGCAGGTAAACTTTTCTCTCTCTTACATGTCTTAATATACAGCTTTTTTTCAGGGATAAAATGTTGGTATGTACATTGCTATAGCAGGAATCTAGAATAATTGAACAGAGGAACACTGTGTATGTAGCTTGGAGATGGGACAAGGGGACCTGCTGTTTTCTGTAGTTATCCAGATGGGCCACATCATAGATGCCATATAACTTAGAGCTTGACAGACCTCTAGAGTGATTGTTGTGTGCCTTGTAGATAAGTAGATTGTTCAACTTTGTAAATTAAAGGAGAAAAAAAAAGGTTCCCAGAAAAAGTCAAGGATGCCATGTAAATATGTGAATTTTGACAAATATTTTTGCAGTTGCTCACTATTTCACTATATCCAACTGAACATAAAATCTTGTGCATAATTTTAAGTTTTATACATGAAACTATGCATAATATTTTGGGTTTTTTTTCTATTAATCTTACCTGGAAAATTGCTGTGACACCTCCAATTTATTGTGAGACTGAACAGAAGTGCACTGGGAAAAGACTGGGTAGATGAAAGGTAAAGATATGTCCAGAATCATTTTCAGCTCTAGACAGCCAACAATTTGTGGTCTGTGTTATCAAAAGAAACATGTTTTAGAATATAAAGCATATAAACTTTTAGGAAGTCAACACGTTACATTATGGCTGAAGTTGATTGTCCATCTTACTCTTTTGAAGATGCCTAAAAGAGTCAAAGCTTAAGAAAAGCTTTTTTTTTATATAGAATGTTTCTCTAAATGTAGAGTAAAATAAGGAGCAAACCAGAGGATTTTCTTTTAAGTGCTTGCTTAGGATGGTTTTGTTCTGAATAGATACCAGTGTTGGTCTTTTACTGATTTTAGCAGAATTAAAAGCTAAATTAAAACAGCATTCTAAATTTCAGTGTAAAAGATAGTTATTTACAGGTGAAATTTAGTATCAAAAGATGTAAAACTTTGGTTTGAAAGTAGGCATTGTTAAGCTTGCATAATTTCAAAGTAGGGGAAAAAAGATTCCGAGATCATTACTATTGGAGTTTTGAGTTAGTATGCATCTCATGAACAGTTAATTGCCACTAACCAAGGCTAATAGTCTAATGCGAATAGAAAAATATTTTTTGTTTATGTCTAAATTTAAATTAAATGTATCCCTTCTTCCCTACTCTCCAGTGCTGAACAGAATGTTTATAAATGTTTTTCCTCTATTCCTTTGGGCTGGTGGCTGTTCAGGCTAATGCAACAAAGTAAAATGTTTTTAATCCAATGGAAGCAAAAAGCATAGCTTTTGCAGATTGAAAGCTCCCAATAGAATGTTTTTTGAATGTAACTGCATGGTTGCTAATGGATTTGGAACGGTAAAAAAAAGACAAAATGAGTGACTAAAAATGCTTGTGTACATCTGTATAGAAAACCAAATTATTTTGAACAAATAATTGGAATGTGCAGTCATTTAAAAATATTTGGGTATGTTTTGTAGGTTTGGAATTGAACGTGCATATAAAGAGTGTGTTCCTGTTACATGCCTAGCTTTGACTTTCCATAAAAGCAAACAGATGCTATAGTCCCCTAAATCTCAAAATGCAATAGCTAGCAATTTAAATGTTCCCTATGTGGATTTTTGTCAATATTTTTCATCTTCATTCTGTTCTTGACATGCTGGGTTTCTATCTTGCTTGGAGGAATATGTCTGTTAACAGAAACTAAGTAGACTGTGATAGTTGTCCAGTCACTGGTACAGTCACCCTGCTATAGAGGCCACAGCCATACATTGCCTGTACCTCTCATGTCCGTTTAGGGTGATGTTCATAGTACGTGAGCAGATTTGTTCCTCTTAGGTAAACAACTCATTATGGATTAGTGTTAACTTTTGTAGTGTACAATCTTGTGGTCTGCTCTTCTCAAGTAAGTTTAGAAATAGCAAAGATACTGGGATTGGACTGGAAGAGATTTTGACCGTCTGAATGCTGTTAACCAGCTAAAGTTTGACCCTTCACACAATTAGTATTTAAATATTTTTTTCAAAAAAGGATTTTCAACAAACAGGCTAAAATGGCTCTGGGGTGTTGAATGAGAAATAGGAGCCACTTAATGCACTGAACACCCAAGCAAACTTGCAACTATACCTTGATTTCTCCTATTCAAATACTGCCCTACCCTGACTTGCTTTGTTGAGGCCAGAATGCAAGCTAAAGTGGTATGACTAGCCTGGGTATTAAAATTGCTTATGTGGTATAGGAATCTGTTGTTATTTTCTCATAGTATTTTCTTCATGTGACTTGCTGAAAGGCAGACTGATGTCTCCTCTACAAGCTCTCTTGTTGACAGCACTGCAGGCAGCGTGGTGGCTTCGTGCTGCCAAGCTCTACCACCTGTGGCTTTGTTTCTTAGCCAGAGTTCATGACTGCAATCTGCTGTGCTTCAGTTTGTGGCTCTAGAGCTCTCTCCCAACTCCCACTTCTCTTAAAAACCTTTCAGTTCTGTGTTGAAATTTATCCCTTTGTTGTTTCCCCATTCCCCTGTGGAAATCGAGCACTGTGGTATCTGAGAGAACTGGAATTGAGTGAGCTGGTAGCGCTGACCCTGCTGTTTGGTGAAAAGGTAGATATAAAGGAAGTTGCTATAAAAAACACTCTTTGCTTTGCAAATAACAATAAGACCGTCTGTAATAGCTGTGTTTATCAATAGAAAGTAGCATTTCCAGAGGCTGACTCTGAATGTCCTAGGAAGCAGATAGGTACTTGTGTTTGGTAGTGAAATATGACATGATAAATGGAAAATTTGAGTAATGTATGTTTACATGTTATTTGTATGATCACATTTTTCCTTATTGATACATAAAGGACAATCCTACAACTGCTAGGGATAATCTTTTACCAGAATAGCAACTGACCTTCAACTTGACCTCTCATTTCTAATGTATACAACTAAAACCAAAACGAAACCAATTTGCTTTTTCCAGAAGAGAGAGAATTCCATAAAGTTCTTTGTTCTGTTCTCAGTATTAAACATTATTCGACCACTAATCATAATCCATCCCTGTTACCCCTTCTGGTGAACAGAACCTTGGCTGGTTGCTTTGATTTTAGTGATAGTTATTAGTGTCCTATTATCATTAAGTTTATTTGTTAAAAAGGACAAATTATTTTGGATCTGGAACTAAAAACTATAGAATTGTAACTTTAGTTGTTAGTAACCCTCTCTTAAATCTATGATGTGCTTCTCTTTTTAAAGGTATCCACGGTACTTCCTGCACTTACATACACAGAGATTGCTTTTTTCCCTGTGAAATGCAAATATCCTGGGGTAGCACATGGCGGTTTTTCATCACCATATGGTGACATTACCCGGCCCTTCAGGGCAGGAGGCAAAGAATAATACAATATCCTGGTGTGCAGGATACAGGACTGAAACTGGAATGTTGTTATTCAGGCAAAAGATGTCATGGATTCTGGTTTAATATCTTGCTGATAACAACAGAAATACACATAACATTATTCCATATGAAAACCTTCCTAGACGCCAGCAGGTTTAGTATGACTGGATTTTTTAGACAGTAGCTCTTTACCTGTAAGCTGAAATTTCCTTTTCTTAGCTGCGTAATCTTGCCACAAATTCAAGTTTTACATCTTCTACAGTGTTACTTTTTTCCAAGTTTCTCTCTCCTTACAGTTTATCATTATTTCAGATAATTTTTCTCTTAACTCTACAGGTTCATATCTCTTCTAAATGGAATATTGCTGTTGTATTTAGTCTGTGTTTCTCATAACTCTAAACCCACTTGTATTCTTTTACCCTGAAAGATGATCAGCTCAGCTTAACTTAGCATCCCTTGCAAATGTCATAAATGTGCTACCAGCTCACACACAGTTCAAGTACTTCAAGATTTATTAGTTATACTTAATGGGTAAGGTATGATGTAAAGCATTTAGAGATCTGTGGGGACAGGGTATCTGTAATAGGAAGGCTGGTATTCTTGAAGCTTTTTTTGCAGTGTTTTTACCTCCTTTTCCTGCTTCCCATTCTGGTACATTGCTGTTCATCATTTCAGTTTGCAAATGCTTTCAAGGTAGGATTCAGTATAGCTTTGAAAGAGTTTTGACATAATAAGATTGTATTAGACCATGATTCAAAACTAGGTGATTCTTTCAGTCCCATTTTTTACAGGTTTTCAGCTATTTTTCAATCTAAATGTTTAACATAATTTGAAGTTTTCTTCCAAGTAAATTTTTTGGGGGTGTAATTCAGTGTCAGATCTCAAGGTCTGCTGTCCACCATTTAATCTTTGTGACAATATCTGGTCAACACTCTGGTAGAAGTTGTTATTAATTAGTATCACTGTAAATTCCCTGTGTTTCAATCATATATTTTGTAAATTATTCTTTGTGTAATGATGTGGAACTTAATAGCAAGCACATAAGTAAGTATAATCTGGATTCCTTCATATAAGAATGGGCAGGCTGAAGCAACGCCTGCCTCAGCTCAAGATGCACGGAGAGGGGCAAGATCAAGTAGTGCTTTGCAGGACACAGTGGTGGGCTCTGACAGTCCTGTGGACTTCTCCCCATTACAACAAATGTGGAGGGTCCTGAGGAGAGCAAAGGAGTGCTGCAGTACCCTGCTTTCACATCCCGTTTGGAAGGAAGTGTTCAGAGGAACTAAGAACAATTTCCTCTTAAACCCTCTGTCAGTTCTTCATCTTCCATTGTGTCTTTGTTCACAACCCAGAAACCATAGCTCTCAAATTTGTGAAGATACAGCAGAAATTATTCCTGCTCTGGAAATTCTTAGAAGCTATTGCTGGGCTGAGTGCTGGCGCAGGGGAGGGGAGCTAGTGAGAAGCGTGGCTCTGCTCGACGGCTGTGCTCACAGATAAAGCAGAGGCAGAGGTGGTCTGGTCCTCTTCACTGGAAGAATTGCAAGAAATCCCCTCGACCCTCTTGTGCCAGTGGTAGCAGGCACAGCCCTCTGATGGCAGCCTGCTCAGGGCCTTCCCTGACAGATGCACACTAACAGATGCGTCTGCTTTGCACCACAGAATTGGAGTAGGTTCCTGGGAGAAATAAATAGACAAAAAAAAAAAGTTTGGGTAGAATGCAAACAGGTTTGCTGCCATTAAAGCAAAAAAAAGGCTCATACTGTTAGGTGCTTCCTTATGTCAATTTTATTATTTCTGGACATGACATGGTTCCCAACAAGCTGTTGAACACCATTGGCATTTGTGGCAGGAAGCGTAACTAATGAGCTGGGTTGGAGGTAGGAGAGCTGCACACTGCTGGTTGATATTTCACTCCATGGCTCTTTCTCGTTTGCTCTGCGTGTGACAGCAGGTCAGAGCAGATTTCCTCTCGGTTGTAGGTGAGGGCTCTTTGAGGGCAAATCCTGCACCAATGCATGTGCAGAGTGCTTGGTAAAGAAGAGACACCTTGGGATGGGGTCAGCATATGAAGGTCACAGTCCTGAAGATAATTAGGGATGGCTGGCCACGTGGGGAGAGAGGAGTCAGGCCTCAGAGAAATCACATGGTCTAAAACTGTGCTGGTGTTAACCTGCTTTTTTAGGGGGTTGTGTGGATGATGCTTAAGATTAATGGAGTTTAAGCTATTTCCCTAAGTAGGTAAAACTGGAAGCTCTGTTTTCAGAGCTCAGCTTTCAGGAAAACATTAAATATTATATTTTTTAATAGTTATGATAGTTAGCAACCCTTTGAAGCCTATATCTGTACTAGTTATTTGCTAAATGAGAGTTTATGGTTTGTAACCGTGAGCTTGCTACCCATGGTAATTTGAATACATATTTTTAAACATGCTAAGGTAAACAAAAGTAGATCAGTTCACTCTTCATGGTTCATCTTCCCTTCTGGTTTTTTTGCACTTATACAGAATTTCTTTCTTTAGGCTCTAGGCCTTAATCTTAACAGGACTGGGAGCATCCCCTTGAGTCCAGCCTTTCTCTGGCCAGGAGAGGCCATTAATTCATTAGAGCTCAAGGCTTTGATGGTGCGGGTACATCCGTCTGCCGGTCCCTGCAGTGTCTTGGTCAGATTGCTCTGATTCTGTGCCCAGTAACTGTCATGGATGCAGTGAGAGGATCTTGGCAGGCTGATTATTAGTGTTTAGACAATTTTCTTCCTGAAATGATGTGTCTAAAGATAGTGTGCACTTTTACATAGGCCTACCTTTAAAAAGTGTGTAGGTTGTGCTGTAGGACCAGTGCTGTCTCAAAGGAGATAGTTTGTGTCTTCTTCAGCACTGGTTGGACTGGTCAGATGTGTTTCTGTTCTTGGGGATGGTAGAAGCAAATTCTGTCTGGTGTTTAGTATTCACCACAGTACCGTCACACTTAGTGTGCGTGTTTGTCTAATCAAACATTCTAATCAAATTTCTCCTAGTGTATCATGATGCAGTATTTTAGAGAGAGGAATCAATATGTCAACCACTTGCCCTAGGCGTTGTGTGTAAGATGACACTCTCATCTCAACTTGAGGACAAATTTTGAGGATTTTTTCCACTGACCTAAGGAAACTGGTTTTGGAGTAGGCATGAGGGTCATCTGCCTTCTCAACCCATGGTGAGACTCCTGTTTTGCAGAATCAGAAACACAAGGGACAACACTGTAAATCAAACCTTTGTCAAGGTTTCCATTTGAACAAAAGGCCCACCTGAATGTGTGAAGGACCTTGTGCAGAGGACCTTTGTCTCAGTTCTGTGGTTTGGGGTTGTCTTGGGTATCTCAGAAACCAGATGGGTGGGTGTGGTCTGCAAGGAGAGGAAGGTGCCCTCTGGCCTCTGCTGTCCTTCATACCATAATGGATGCATTGCCTATGTGGAAGTTAGCAGCAATTTGGACAGCCTTGAGAAATCCTTTGCAGGGATGAAGACTGGAAACATTTTTATTGAAGTTGCCTGCAATTAGGCTGGTTAGAGCAACATTTGAACGAACCGTGGCTGTGAAACAGCTTGAATTAATCTGATTTGTGGTACCCTGAGCACAAAGCACTTGGTTTCGTAAGGCACCAGCAGCTGTGATGTCCTTTCATTTATTTTTAAACAATCAATTGTGGTGGTTTAAACCCTGCCGGGACCGGGCACCACGTGGCCACTGCCCCCCCACCCCCCGGACGGGAACGGGAGAGGTAGCAAAATACAAACCCTGCGGGTTGAGATAAGGAGAATTTAGTACAGCGATGCAAAAGCAACAATCACAACAACAGTAACAGGAACAGGGATAACAATGTACAAAACAAGAGGTATAAAGGTACAGACCGTGTGGATACAGCTACAGACACAGAGCGAGGCAGCCCGGGTGAGACGAAGCCGGGACTGCTCTGCCCGCCCCTTGAGTACCGGACATGATGTCAGCATGGTATCGAATAGCAACTCCTGCTGAAAATTAACCCTATCCTGGCTGAACCAGGACATCAATAAATCAGTAAATCAAGAACTTTATTTAGAGGAATATGGTGCAGGTGTATATCTTTACTGCTGTCTCCTGCCCTCCCTCCTGTCCATGAAAAGTTGTTTTCGGGAGTCAGTCTTGCCCTTCAGCTTTGCCATGAATGGCAGACATGGATTGCTATAAATCCATTTGTCTCCATTAATATTAATACACAGATTATTTTTTTTTCCTTTCCTGGAAAGGGTAAGCAGTCTTACTTCCTTCACCTTTTGAGGTGGTATATTTATGTGCAAGATGGTGCTTTCTGTCTGGGAAAACTGCAGCTCGTGATTACTGAAGACTGTTTGGGAGGGGGCAAAGGGTGTCTTCTGGAAACACCCAGGGCCCTTTCTCCAGACTTTCTCCATGCGTCTTGCTGACTGTTAGAGAGCAAGGCTGAAATTATCTCTATTCATACATACATAAATGTGTATGTGAGGTAATAAATAATAAATATACCTGAGTGCCAGTGTCAGGGAGTACAAAAGTGGTTAAAAAATAGGTCCAAATTTCCTATTCCTTAGTAGTTTTATTTAAAGATTATCTGTTTCTAATGCAAGATCTTAAAGATAAAATATTTTCTTTTTTTTTTAGCAATCCATGTCTTGGTGATTTTGAATTGCTTTCTGTAAGATAGAATTTCCAGAAATGACTGGGTGTCCTGGGCTGTTGTTTTGACCTTTCTGTGCTGCAGAGGAGCTTGAGGAGAAAACCTTGAAGTCATTGTAAGAAAAGGATTAAGGACTGTTTAATAATAGTATAATGTAATCTAGATCACCAGTAGGCATGCCTTGTCTCACTCTCTCTAACAAAAGGTCAAAGTTAGGCAGAAAGTTGTCTAAAGGTAGTATAAAGACAGTTAATGGACTGTGTATTTTTGCTGGGTTTTTTGAGTGGTCACTCAACAGAGTTTTCATAATACTACTTTTTTATTATTATTATTATTAATTATTTTTTATTATTAAACATAATTCTATAAGCACAGGTTTCACCAGTCTGAACTGCAAAGACTTGCTCTGAGGTTTATTTGTATTTTGAAACAAATTACAAAAGTTCACAGAGCACGTGCAGATCAGGCACACAGTTATAAATAAGAGATAGCTAATGTGAATTTGATAGATTTTAGGCCACGCCACAGAACGAAGGAAAGAATCAGGATTGCAGCTCCTCGTTCTTTCACTACAATAGGGTAGACTCAGCTTAGTTCTGTTAGCAACTTCTGTCAGCAAAATACGTGTAATATTCTATTTGGGACTAAATTCCAGGAGCCTACTGTGAACAGGGTCATTGCTGATGTTCAGTGGGGGTTCATTGCTTTATATATTTTTCATCTTTCTGGGGTTTGGGGAGTATGGAAGTTATTCTGTCTCTCTCCATTTATTATGGTGGTGTCTGCTTTTCAAACGGGTCTGTTGCATGGAATGAGTGTCTACCAAGCTCTCTGATTGATTTTTTTTTTTTTCTTTAATTTTATTTTCAGGACCCAACAAACCTGGATAAGTTCAATGTCTCAAACTTCTTTCATGTTAAGAACAACATAAAAGTAGTTGATCCAGGTAAGGATGAATTGAAGGTAGGCTGAGAAAACACCAACCCAAATATGCAAATTCTGAAGACGACATTGTAGAATTGACACTGTTTTCTGGATGGATTCCTCAGTGGCTCATGGTAACGTTGAAAGCTTCTTGGAAACATGAGTAACTTGTTGAAACCATCCCTTTCACATCAAAAGGTGTTAACAATTTTTGAAGCAAAGACATGATTCTTTGAGAAATCATTAACTGTCTCTATTGAAAGCTTGCCATATCCTTTAAGAGTAGGTACATGAGAGAGAAGTGAGAAGAGGAGGAAAAATAATTTGCCAAAAGGTCCATTAAGTCCATTAACTTTGTACTAGAACCAAGACCTGTCTGCAAGGCTCTCTTTCATGTGTATCAACAATGTATTGCCCATCCTTCTGTCTGAGTAACAACGAACATCTTCCATCTTCAAGACTGATACTGATTTTTCTAAAACAGTCCTCATATTATTTTTTTTTTTCTTTCTAACTGTCTAAGAAATTTACTTCTCCACTCTTTTGTGATTTTTTTGATAGCTAAATGCTTATTAATATCTGCTGATATTAAATTGCTGAAAGAAAAAATTATTCCTTTGCCATTGTGGTTTGGTTTAGATCTGTTTCTAGTTAGGTCTGATTGCTGATTCTAAGCTAAGCATAGTGTGTTTTGCTGAGTCTTATTATGCTCATCTCTCTCTTTTTTTTTTTTTTTTCTTTTTTGTAAAGCTACTAGTTCTGCAAGCAAGCATCTCTCTTTCTGTTCACCCGCTAAAAATAACTGAGCATTAGCTCAGAGATGGGATATTTAATACCAGCAGATAGTAGGCATACCAAGACAGAGAACAAGTGATACTTGTAAAAATAAAAAAAAAAATTTTAAAAATCTATATTCCACCAGCCTCCTGCCTCTTGTATCACATTAAAGATCTGATCTTGGGATTGTTGCATCACTGGCTTGGCCATTCAGTGAGAAGACAAAGGTTATAAGTCTATATTGTACCCAACCGTATCTTGTCTTTATTGTTCTATAAAAATTTTACAAGACTTGATTGAACTTAATTTCTAGTAGTTTCAAAGAAATTTTTACAGTATTGGATTTGAAGTTGGTTTTTCTCTTTTGTTAACCTTCATCATACTGGTATTTATTGTGCTATATTTCAAGTTACACTGTTGTTAGTGTTATGCATTGCTGTTTGTTATTATTTCTGCAGGAATAGAGTTCCTAGACTTTTTTATTTTTTAAAAAAAGTAGAAATATCTGGAATATTTTTCTGTAACTAGTTGTGTAATAAATTGAAGGAGAACAAAATAGAATTTTTCTTTTAACTCTGTATGATTTAACTTTGTCTTACCTAGATGAAGAAAAAGCAAAATTAGATCCATCTTACTATTTGAAAAATACAAACACAGAGACCCGAGAGACTTTACTGGAGCTTTATAAGGAATTCAAAGGTGATGATATTCTAGCAGCTACTATGAAGGCTCCAGAAAAGAAGAAAGTGGATAAGCTGAATGCAGTAAGTTGACTTAATTTGTAGTTTGTCACTAAATGACTTCTTCAGGAATGGTGATAGATATTTTCCAGCTTAGAGGTATAAACAGACACTACTCCTGTTTTCTGTTACAAGGAAATCAGTCAAAGATGAGAATATGAGAGTCATATTGGGAATCCTTAGAAATACGTTGTATGTGTCAGTGAGTTTCTCTTTGTTAAATCGTTGTAAATGAACCTAAACATTTTAGAAATGGAGTGCAATAAGAAAGAAGAATCTCTATGATGTGGTTATGATGTATATGTTGGCAGAATCTTTCTTCCCAGGTTGTAATCTCTTGCTTTGAATTTGTTTATCGTTGCTTTCTGCAGTTACTGGCAGGGAGAACACACCTTAAGGGCAGTGCAAGTGAATCATTTCTGGTGGGCAATTATATAAATCACCCACAGCTGCTTCTCCATATTTTTTCCACTGAAATGTAGGATTTTTAGTGGAATATTTTAAAGGATATTCTTCCAGGTGCATGTTACCGTGTTCATAGTTGTCAAGAGAAACAGTTCGTCTGCATCTAGATTTACTACATCAAAGGCTGTTTTAAATAGGCAAGACAGAGTATTATTCTTTCCTTTGATGATTCTGGGATGTATGTGTCCTCACGCTTTGATTACACTTACACAAAAATAAATAGCAATGCAACATATGGCTTTTAATGAGGTTTAGTGGCAGATTAGGGAGTGTATGTGATCAAGAAGTAGGATTGCATTTTTCAGGACATCATAGTGTTATAAGAAAACAAAAGTTATAGGGAGGAAAAAAAAGAGGTAAGAGGCAGTGATGGGGCCAGAGTGTCAGCTGCTGATGTGGATGGGCATGACTAAAAACTTGCATAGGATGCAGCGTAACCTTATGGACAGAGCATTGGCCTGACCTGTATTCTTTACAGGCATTGCCCCAGAGCTGCTGAATACAGCTCTGGATTTATTATTGTAGTAATTGTAATTTACTATAAAATCTGTGTGTGACGTTCACATTTCCTTTCTGCAGGAGAATTACAAAGATCAAAATAGCCATCGGGAGCCATGGGACAGAGCCCCTGCATGCACAAGGGCTGGGTGTGGGAGGAGGGGTGGTTTGCTTTCCCCCACAGTATCTCTCTGCTTCACTGGATTTTCCTTCCACTTACTCAGCAATGTTGGAGAATTTTACAGATGTCTTGCCAGCAATACTCCTTTCATATCTCCTCTCGTGGACATACAAATAAATTATCATAATAGAATCTTTGCATAATGATGTATTAAACTGTAGTAGAAGCAGTGAGCCCCTTCAGCTCAGTGCATGGGCAACCCTAAGTAGAGTTTCATCAGAGCAAATGTTACGGGTAACAGATGGAGAATTATCACTGCATCATGAATTTACTTCTTTCTGTAGGAGCTAGAGCGGAAAGTCTGCCTTCAGAGGATGACATTTGTGTGATTCTAGTGCTTATATAGTATCTTTAGTAGAAAAATTCTATGATCTAATGTCTTTTTCTCCTGCTTTTTCCTCTGTGAACAGGCTCACTATTCCACTGGAGCAGTAAGTGCTTCCTTCACCTCCACTGCAATGGTGCCTGAAACTACCCATGAAGCAGGTACCAGAACTACTTACCAACAAGCTGTTTACTCACTTCCCAGTTTTAAAGTGTGCTCCCTAGCACATGTACATTTATGAGAACTGAAGGAATGCATTGATAATTGGTTGGTACTGGTGCTATGGAAATGTATTCCCTGAGCAGATATATCCTTACTTTTCAGTGAGCTCATTCTGAAAATAATGGAGCAATTATGAATTAGCTTTGGCTTTGAATGGCAGTTACTTATGTTGAACTGAAATTAATGAGGTATTTTCTACGCCCAGGGACCACAAAATGGGATATCCACTTATATAAGTTAGGAATGAAGTATAATTTCTCCCCAAATAGCATATAAAATCTTTACTGCCTTTCTGGCCTAACCCAGTATTGGTTAGAATGACAGCAATTTTTATGATGGTAACTTGTGATTTACTGCTTTTCAAGGTTACACAAAAATGCATTTTAGTACAGTAAAGATTTCCTTTCAATCTCCAGCCTAAACACAAATATATAGAATTTATTTGATTTGAATATTGGTTAAATAGCTGAGTGACTAGTATTCCCAGTTGAAGAGAAAGGTCTGGCTTTTGACACTAGCATTTAGGAGTAAGCCACACACTCAGTCAGAGGCTGAATACGTTGCTAAAACTACATTTACCAAGTTCAGCTCCTTTACGTGGTGAATTACAGTGATTTGCAGGTGATTCTTTGAGTGTTGAAAATATCTGATTAACTCAACATTTTGACAAAATGTATGTGGAAACTTTCATTTGCAAAACTGGGAGGAGTGGCTGACACACCAGGAGGCTGTGCTGCCATTCAGTGAGACTGGGACAGGCTAGAGAGTTGGGCAGAGGGGAACCTAATGAAGTTCAACAATGGCAAATGTAAAGTCCTGCACCTGGGGAGGAATAACCCTCTGAACCAGTATAGGTGAAGGGTTGAGCTGCTGGAAAGCAGCTCCACAGAGAAGGACCTCTAGAGTCCTGGTAGAAGACAAATTAACTATGAGCCAGCAGTGTGCTCTTATGGCCAAGAAGGCCAGTGGTATCCTGGGGTGCATTAGGAAGGGTGTGACCAGGAGGTCAAGAGAGGTTCTCCTCTTCCTCTGCTCTGCACTAGTGAGGCCGTGTGTAGAGTATTATGTCCAGTTCTGGGATCCCCAGTTCAAGAGAGACAAGGAACTACTAGAGAGAGTCTTAACAGAGGGCTACAAAGATGCTGAAGAGACTGGAGCATCTCTCTTACAAGGAATGACTGAGACCTGGGGTTTTAGCCTGGAGAAGAGGAGACTAAGGGAATCTTACTGATCCTTAACAATATCCTAGAAGATGGAGCCAGACTTTTTTCAGTGGTGCCCAGCAACAGGACAAGGGACAATGGGCACGAACTGGAACCCAGGAAGTTCCATCTGAACATAAAGAGAAACTTCTTTACTGTGGGAATGATGGAGCCCTGGAACAGGCTGCCCAGACAGGTTGTGGAGTCTCCTTCTCTGGAGAGATTTAAAACCCACCTGGACTTGATCCTGGGCACCCTAAAGACCCAGTACCCCAGGGGAAGGGGTCAGACAGTAGAATCTGGCAATTTGTTTTCTAATGATTCCTAAAGATCAATGAGTAAGCTTCTAGAGACCTAATTACTGTATTTTGCTTTGATACAGCTGCTATTGAAGAAGATGTTGTGAGATACAAATATGTGAAGAAGAAGGGCTACGTGCGACTTCACACTAATAAAGGAGACCTAAACTTGGAGCTGCACTGTGATATGGTACTGTGTGCCCATAAATTGAGTCTCTCTAAATAACAGACAGAGTAGGAGCAGGTAATGGAAATGTCCAAAGAAAGGAATATTGTGCAGTTGTAATAGGCACAGATAAATAAGTACCTTTCAGTTGGTTTGGTGCATTTTCGTACATACACAAAGCGCAATTGTAAAATGTAAATGTATTATTTTATACATTATACTACTCTATGTATAAATGTTCTCTGTGAGTAGTTCCTTACATTTTAGTGGACTGCTTACAACATGTCAAGGGTACATGTTTAGAGCTTCAAAGGATCACAATTATAGTGACCCAAACAGTGGTAAGGAAGGTAGAGATAAAAAAGAAGGAAGAGTACAAAGAAGAGAGAATAACCCAAGGTTACACAGCAGATTACTGGCATAACGAGGAAAAGAACCTCAGTGAAACTGAGAGCAGTCTGTCAGCCTACTACATGAGTACATGTAGTTAAGATCTCTAGAAATTATTAGATTTGCTTCTAAATCCTGAGCTTTACAGATCAAACCTAGATGAAAACCTTAGACTATGTTTTTTACTTTGTGCTGTCTCAGTTCTTTAAAGGTTCAAGTTTTCAAACATCTTCCCTTTCCCATTAAAAGGCAGATACTCTTTTTTTTTTTTAATTGGACTAAAGTTTTTTATAGTCAATACAGTCTGATTCTGGGGGAAATCCATGGCTCTTAAAATAATAAACATGGCAAGAGTTAGAATAGACGGATGAGTTGTGGTGACACTGATGTCTCAGACGTCACTGCTTGCTAGTGTGCTTGCTTATTTATTTGTACAACCACATCTATAAAAGGAAAAACATTTTCAATATAAAAAGCCCAAACCTTCTGTTGTTTACCAAGATTTTTATCTCAGGAGATTATAAGCCTGAAGGTAGGTTTTTTAGGAAGTTGAAGGATGTGAATAGGAGTTTAAATGATAAAACTTCTGCTTGTTGTGACCCTCAGAATTTAAGGACAGTGGTGACGGCTGGGAACTGGGGTGCCTGGTGTGAAATCGAGAGATGAGCATTTTTTGCCTGAGAGAAAGAAAAAGGAGGAAACAGGACAAGCCTGCTAGATTTCCCTTCTCTTCCTTTCTCTTACACGAGTAAGGAGCAAGATATATGTAAACATCTCAAGCTGATCTGTGGAAACAGTATGAGAAGCTCCAGAGCAGCCTGACACGCTAGTAATTCTGTCAGTCCCTGTCATCCCTGCAGGTGTTTTCCATGCTCTTAAATAGTAACACTCCGCAATAGGGCAAAAAGCAGAGGATGTTAGTACAGCAATATTTGGGGGAAGCAGCAGAATGAGCAGATTGCATTGAATCATTTGTTTTGCCGTATGTTCTTAAACTGGCTCCTGGCTAATGCAGGCTGACTGCAGCTACTCTTATCTGCATGGGGGTTTTGGCCACATGTGTGATCAGTGTCACTCTGTCCTGAGGACCCAGCCTCAATTGCCCATTATAAACTTCCTGTATGATATCCATTGTGTTTCCTTTTTTTCAGATGAATTCCTACTCATCTCCTTTTTGCGCACTCTGCTTCCTCATGTCCACATTGACAGTGTGCGCTTTTACACACCCAGGCCTGTGTGAACACTGGCCTCTGGCCATCTGTTTCTTTCATTTCTTTGTGTCGATTAAATCTGTGTGAATTAAGCAGACTTTTGGCACTGCAGAGGGGAAAAAGATGTATATTTAGAATAAGTAGGAAAAACTTGCTGCTTTAGGGAGGTTTTCACAACATCCACTTTAGGTCATCATCCTAAATCTATTAAGTCAGTTCTTCCGGGAGACGCTTGTTTTTCTCCCTTTACTATATAAGGAGTTTGTGCATCTAACTTTGGTTTTCCTGAATCACACTGGGGTTGGGCACAGGAGGTAGCTCAGTGCAGATAGAGCAGACATGTTGCCAACATGTAACACATGTATAGGTCACAAACGTACAGATCTACTGAGATTGCAAAGACAGACATAGAAAATGGGGAAATGCCAGAATCAAGTCTTTCTAAACACATCCTGTTCACCCTGCTTGTGAATATGCATGGTAATAGTCTTAATTAATCATATGCAGAGTTTATCAGCTTTCCTGGCTTATTCAGTGAACAAGCTGAACCAGTTCTGGGAGCTACTTGGAACCGGGTAGTGAAATGGTTTATATGCAGGATTTGGTTTTCCTGCAAAAGTGTAGAATGTGGGTAAGGAACCAGACTGTATCATAATGCTTGCCCAAGTTAAAGTTGCACAGGCTTTTTGGTGCCTGTCTTTTCAGCCTCTGTGATTTCAGAAAGAAATGAAGAAACAAATTTCAGCCCAAAACACTGCATTAGTACTCACTGAGATCATCAGCAGATTTGGGACCCCTGGATTCAACTTGAGTGAAAGAGAGAGCCAATGACAGTAGTAGGTTGTCATTGCTGTTTGAATTCAGACAAAATACATGTGATTTGGGGAATTCATACATCTACTTTCTCAAGCAGTGCAACTGCAGGGGTAAGTATAGGCTTTATAAGCCATATTACAGTGGTGCTTAGCTTGTCTTTTTAAAGAGTGAATGCTGCCTGCCTGGTTGTTGTCTTGACCTGACCACAGGCCTCTTTTTTTAATTGCTGAGTGATATCCTGTGCTCTGGTTATTATGGAAGCCACCCTAGCAGTGGTTTTATTTGCACAGTACTGCAAATATGTGATTGTGAAATGCTTTAGGAAGCTTGAGGATGAAATTGCTATATAAATATGACAAATGAATACCTGTGTCTGGAGGTAGGACTTGCAACAGTGAAATTACATTTTAAAATAGTCTTACAGGTTAGATTTCAATGTACATTTTGAGGTGAAGTCTTCTTGCTGAAATGAAGTGTATGTTACTCAGTCTTCAATGGTATTTTCATGCCTATGGGCTGTTTTTAAGCAAAGCGTTCTTGCAGTTGTGCTCTCAGCAGTCTACACTGCTTCTGAAGTCTACCCCATATCTCTTTGTCTTCAGTACCCACCTTGAGTTCTTACCCCCCTCCCTTCAAAGCTCTTCTGTCTCGTGTCCTTTCTTTCCCCTGCATTTTGTGAGCTATCAGGCAGTATGGTTTTTTGGAGTTCAGTCCATATGTACACGTGGAAACTTTTGTTTAAAAATAAATCTAGGGATCTTCATACACTAGTACTTTAAGGTGCCAATCAATGAGATTGATAGTGATGAGTTTCTTCCTAGCACCAAAAACCTAATCAAGAAATGTTTTGTATTGATCCAGGGGAGGAAATCAGTGCTGCAGTGTGATTGAAGTCATCAGTTACTTTGTGATAGGATTCAGAAAGAGAGCATGAAATAGGGCTAGAATCCAGATACTTTCTGTGTTTGAAATCACTTGTTCAGAACACCAGAAAACTTCAGTTACATTTCAGAAAGATGACATGTGGTTTACGTCATTGACCTGAGAAAAGGCAATAAAAAAGACTTCGGAAGATAAGCTGGATTTTTTTCCACCCTCTTGAATTTTTGCCTCAAATGAGCAAAGGTGCACTACTGTGCTCTCTCTGCATCGTAGACGTGTGCCTGCTGCTCTTTGTTGCCATTTGTTTTTCTTCCAATCTTCTTATTCAGATACAGTATTTTCCCACTAGTGTGGACTAATCAGATGGCCATTTGTTAGGGACACTTTCCAGGAAGCTGAGTTCAGCTGGGCATAAGCAACATTTGTTGTATACACTAATTGGAAACAAATTTACAAAAATTCTACTTGCCAGAAGTAATTCTGGCAAGTACAGAAGATTTAACAGCATCTAACAAGTGTTATTCTTTCAGCTCTAGTCTTATCATTGCCAAACAAATAAACTATGAAAAAATAACTGATGAAAGGCAATTGATGTAACTGGATTTCTTGTATTTTATTTACTGTGATTTTTCTAGTATCCTCAGGTTCTTTTAGCTGCTTTAATCAGGATACTACTGGGAACAACTGTGCAAGCAGATTCTGAATCTATCCTCCTGTGAAAGGGAATAAAAATTCCTGCCTCTGCCTCTAGGTTGCTTAGAGGCTTTCTTGTTTAGTGCTTGTACTTTTTGATTTTCATTGTGCCATGGAAATATAAAAATTTAACACTCCAGAAGACCCTGTCAGGATGATGAATAGGTGGTTTGGTGCATATCTCCCTTCCCTCCTTTGTGACTTCTCCTTATACAAGTGGTCACTCTGGAGTGATGATGTGGTAGTTATGTGCAGTTAGTGGTAATTGAATACTAATCCCTAACTGCCGTGGCAGTTTTTGTAAATTCACCCGTCTCTCTCAGCTTTAATGCTTTGAGGTTTAAGGGCAAGTTGGCATAACAAAGAACAATATGAGATGGATTTCAAAGCTCTATCCGGCACTCCACAAATGCTTTTTGAGGTTTGAGGACCTGGCAAACTCTGCTTAATGATGATGTCTGGCATAACTATCTGAAGAAGCTGTTATTCTACAAACACTGATGTTTTAATCTTTTGAGGCCCTCTGACCTGTTAAATATGCCTGTGATCTATAAATGTGTAATCCAGCCCCTCTTCTTTGAAATCATCTCTCCTTTTGTGTGAGGGACTGTTCTGAAGATCAGAAGCCTGTAAACTTCTTATCCATTTCCAGTGGGAAAGAAGTGAGTTGCTGAAAAAATCCTTTGACCTCCTGGCATGATGAGGTTCCCCAATCTTTCTGAATCTCTGATTTACTTTCCGATTTAAACAATTCTTTCTACTTACTTTCTGTCAGCATCATCATGGCACTGTCTAGCAAATAACTGGCTGATGTTTTACCAGTGTCTGGCCACTCAGTAATAAGGTTATAGGGATGAAGTACAGTGGCCTTAGCCTGGTTGTAAATTACTTACTTCATTTTTTTTTTATCAAAATAGTTAATTGTGGGAAAAGCTACAACTTCCATCTTTGAAAGTTCTTGTCAGCAGAAACTAAAACCAACCAAACTAAACTGTCCTTTTCCAGTAGGAGAACATGTGGATAAAAATGTTTGTTAGGGAGGATGTTGTTATTTCTTGGTGTGTTTTTTCCTCAAAGTGCTACAGTGGCAGACAGAATCATCTGCTCTTTGTGGTTAGGAGTAGAATGGCTGCACAGCCATGTGGATTAGCAGGTTGCTTCTGGG
Source organism: Brachypteracias leptosomus (assembly GCA_013401335.1). Lineage (NCBI taxonomy): Eukaryota > Metazoa > Chordata > Aves > Coraciiformes > Brachypteraciidae > Brachypteracias > Brachypteracias leptosomus. Next base: position 471,902 of record VYZX01013311.1, read on the forward strand.
TTGTTCTTAAGTGACTAGAAGCTAATGTTTTAAATATTTTTAGCTTCAGGGGCATAATCCTCATGCTTGAGAAAGAAGAAACATGTTCATGCAAGGTGTTAGTAGGAAATGCCTTATCTGGATGCTGCCATCATATGCTTGTCCTCAGTGCTGTTTTTCAGCAGTGAAGGGGCAGTGGGAGTCCCCAGCATCCCCCGCTGCCCATACCTGGAGAGTTGGGTGGGGAAAAATTTAATGAAATATAACAAGGGCAAGTGCAGAGTCCTGCATCTGGGCAGGAACAACCCCAGGTACCAGTATAAATTGGGGAATGACCTATTAGAGAGCAGTGTAGGGGAAAGGGACCTGGGGGACCTGGGGGTCCTGGTGGACAGCAGGATGACCATGAGCCAGCACTGTGCCCTTGTGGCCAAGAAGGCCAATGGCATCCTGGGGTGTATTAGAAGGGGGGTGGTTAGTAGGTCGAGAGAGGTTCTCCTGCCCCTCTACTCTGCCCTGGTGAGACCTCATCTGGAATATTGTGTCCAGTTCTGGGCCCCGCAGTTCCAGAAGGACAGGGAACTGCTGGAGAGAGTCCAGCGTAGGGCTACAAAGATGATGAAGGAAGTGGAGCATCTCCCTTATGAAGAAAGGCTGAGGGAGCTGGGTCTCTTTAGCTTGCAGAAGAGGAGACTAAGGGGAGACCTCATTAATGTTTATAAATATATAAAGGGGGAGTGTCACAAAGATGGAGCCAGGCTCTTCTCGGTGACAAACAATGATAAGACAAGGGGTAACGGGTACAAACTGGAACACAGGAGGTTCCACTTAAATATGAGAAGAAACTTCTTCTCAGTGAGGGTAACAGGACACTGGAACGGGCTGCCCAGGGAGGTTGTGGAGTCTCCTTCTCTGGAGACATTCAAAACCCGTCTGGACATGTTCCTGTGTAACCTCATCTAGGTGTTCCTGCTCCGGCAGGGGGATTGGACTAGATGATCTTTTGAGGTCCCTTCCAATCCCTGACATTCTGTGTGATTCTGTGATACCTGATTGGGACATTCAACATGGGCTTGAGGAAGGTGCTTAGCCACCTCCCTGTGGTCCTGTCCCTGCACTATGGGGCTTGCTGCCCTTGGCTGTCTCTGCATGGTTTCCTGGCAGCCTTTGGTGTTGAGTAATTGGTGGGAAGGCGTTTTGTATATTCAGCCTTTCTACCTCCCCAGCCCCCTGACAAGCTGGATCTGGAGAGGGAATCGATTGTTATTGGATTGTGTCACTTGTTTTCTGACATTTGTCGGTACAGGCACCTCATACCAGCTGTGTCTGCCACTTAGGGATCCCACAGCTGAGGATGAGGTGGGCAGTTTGGAGTTACACACTGCTGCTCTTCATCTTTCTCTGTCATGCTTCTTGTTTGTACCTTGGCTCCTCTGATGAGAGCAGGGTGACCTTGGGAGGCTGACAGCTACCAGAGCTTTGCCGTCTAGTGTGAAAGTGGTTACAGGTTACATCTTCTGTAAAGGTGAAATTTATGTGTAGTCAATTGCAGACTGACAAAATGCCATGGAGCTGCTGTGGGGCCTGCGATGCTCCAAGTTCTACAGCTACTGGAGATTGCTCAAGCCATTAAAGTTGCATTCTCATTTAGACTGTACCTACTGGTGCAGTGTTGTACTCGCTGGCCCCATCCTCATCAGCACCCAGCCCTGCACCACACTGTCTGATAAGCTCCTCAACCTTCCTATGACTGACAAATCTGAGCAGGGTGAGAGGATTGTTTTCTTTTTTACTGCTGCAATAAATAAAAGTTGGAGGATAAGTAATGACAGTGGCTAGGGATGATGACTCTGCCTCTGGAGAGCTAGTAGTTAGCATTGACAAATAGATGAGTGACTTAGATGCCTTGTTTAACTTGAGTTGTGCTCAGCTAAACTGATTGATTGACCCTGTATTTGCAAAAAGTGAAAAATAAAACTGGACTTATGTCATTTGTTTTATTGTCATCTTGTCTAAGCTGAGTGTCTTGCTTGGGCTTTGGAAAAGTTTTCTGTAACATCTTTAATGTCAGTGCTGTGGAAGAAATGTCTTTGAAAAGTGAAATTTAGCTATCTGCTGGAATCTTTGCTAAATAGCTAGTTAAATGATATTGGGTTTCTGTGTCATGAGAATGCAGTAATTCTGCTCTTTTTTCTAAGCAAACTTTGAAGCCTTGAGGTGGCAAAATAGGCAAATGTTTGTTATCAAGTCAGCAATCTGTTACCTGAGGCATAGATTACTGGTTCTAATTCCTTTTTAATATCAGTAAGAGTCTGGCCAAGTGTTTTACCCGACAATGCCCTGATGTTTTCATCTCTCTCCCTGGAATTGTGCCCTTCTGAGCATAGATCACAACTTGACCCGAATGTGTTTTCTCACTGTATGACCAGATTGAGAATGGTGTCCCTTATCTGAACTGTGTCTTTGTTGAACTGCACCACTGTAGGCAGCTGTTGTTTGCCACCATAACCTGTCACCAGCTCAGTCCCTCTCACACGTAGGGGAACTGTTAGCAGGGAAGTGGAGCTGGCAGGGGTTGATGTTCAGGTCCATAGTAAAAGTTTCTGCTGCAGAAAGTGTCAAAGGCTTCCTGCACTGAAATTCTCCTCAGGCTTTTGCAGTGGGTTTTATGGAGTTTGGGATTTTCTTGTCTCTCTTGCTCTGAAACAAATGGAGTGTGCTTCTAGTCCATTGTTGCACAGGGAAATAAGGAGGGTAGCTTGAGTTGCCTTCCAGCCCAGTATTATGCCTTGAAACACGCTAGAAACATTTGTGTGTCGTTTGTTTCCATGACTTAGTGGAGGCAACAGGCACTTGCACCTGATAGATGGTGATGCCTGAAACTGCTCCATTACAGTTGCCTCTGACTAAGCCCTAAATAAAGCCAAGCTTTTATTAGGATGAGTTCTTTCCTATGGGATCGATAGGCTGTGAGGATTGCCTATTGAAAGAGATGGGGAGAACTGAGCTTAAACCTTACCAAGTCACCCCCTTATGGGCTCACGCATTAGAAGAGTTGCTAGAACAAACAATTACAAAAGTGAAAATGCTCCACATTTTAAAAAAAAGTAAGTAAATGGACTAAAGCAAAACAAAATCCACCTTGCATTTTAAAGGAGATCTATGTTAAAAACACTGCAGGCTTCGTCTGAAGCCTTAAGAGGTTTTCATCACTAGTTCATGCCTCTTAGTAGTGCAATTCTGGCATTTGTGTGATAAGGTGAAGGCTGTAGAATGCAATTTTAATTTGTGAGGAATGAGCTTTTCATTATTTCAAATTATTTCTGCTTTGAGCATATATCAAGGCTTTGTAGATTAGTGCATCTACTACAGTCTGTCCAATTTAGAGAGACAAAAAGAAGTAAAAGAGAAGTGGAATTAGCACAAGGAAATTATACAGACATGCGAATGACAGCTTCTGAACGCTTAGTGTGAAATTTCTCTCCTGGGTTCACACAGATCCTCAAGGGATGAAGCATTTTGAAATTATTAGCTCTTCACATAGTGAAGCCTTCTTCCTTGCAGTCATGGCAACGACTCAGAAGCTCCTCTTTTCCCATCTCCTGTACCTTGGCAACAGGAGTGCTGCCAGTTTTTAATCTACCTCTGGTTGGCTCTTCAGCTGCCCAGTACAAATTCCAAGTTCAGGTAACTTTTACAAATATAATGACCCATTTTAACTGATGAGAAAGGAGAAGCTTCAAACTGAGAAATCAGATAATGACCTGACTTGGTTAGTCTTATCCCTCAGGTCTTGGGATGCAGTAAGAGAGGTGAGTTTTGCCTGGTTTGGAGCCACCCTTGCTGGGAAAAAGGAAACTAAAAGTGGCTTGGTTAATACTTAAAAGTGGAATAAGATGAAATCTGCATTTCTCCTAGCAATCTCTCTAATTCTGATATTTGTTTGGGCATAGTAGCTGGTAGAGTGCTGGTATTTCCATATAGAGTTACCTACTAAGTGTTGTACCTAAATGGAAACTTTAACATAATTAGAAAACCATTGGACTGTTACCCCATGAAATATACATCTATCTGAGCCAAGCAAAGCATTTATGTCATCTTCTGAGATAAGTATTCTTCTGGATTCCTGTCTCCAACTGTTTATTAAAATTTTACCACTTGTCTTGGGTGTGAATTTTCAACAGTTGAAAGACAGTTATCTGGCATCTATAAAATAAATAGGGAACATAGATGGAGCGTGAGACTCATTTTTGGTATAAATAAGATTTTTTTTTTTTCTTACTGTTTGTCATTTGGAGAGAGAAGCATCTTTAAGTTGAAGGACATCATATAGAGACACCACATTCACTTACATGGTCCCAAACTGACCGAAGAAAAGGAGGATTTCTCAGGGCTGTCCTACCACAGTCTTTGGAGAGAAAAGCCCTCCACAATTTTAAAATTTTACTTCTCTGGACTATCACTGCATCCTTCTGAGAAGATACTGCAGTAGATTTAAAACATAACCTTTTTTCTGTCAGTGGCTTTCAGATCAATAGGTTAACAAATTAAGGTGGCATTTTTCCCTTGACTTTCTTACATAGAAGTCTAAGTCATAGTCAACAGATTAAAATAATTGAAATCATTTCCTGCTTAATGTAAAAGGAATAAAGAGGGAAAAGTTAGCTGCTGCTGTTAAGGTCAATTTAAGAGAAGAACAGCCAGAAGTAAAAAGAGAGCCTGGAGCCCATTGACAATAATGAGGCAACAAGGAATGGGTGTTGCCCACTGCGATTCTACATGTCCAGGTGCCTTGACCTTCCCTTCTCCTTCAGAAATGGTGTGAGGCAAGTGGTGTGGAGCAAGTTTCTGAAGAAGTAGACACTTTTGCACTCCAAGACTGCGAGTCTGACACCTTCCACAAGATCTTACACTCAAATAACAAAGTCAGGCTTGTTTATATGTGTTTCTCATCGGTCTTTGTAGTTGGAACAAAGACTTTAAAGACTGGCCGTGTTTGTATGGTCAATGCAGAACATAACATAAATTCATTACTGAAGATCTACGCCTTCCCCATAAACCTCAATCCCTATTCTCCTGCTTTGGGCAGGATGCTACTTTTAAAAGTCCCTGAAATGTGCTTGGCAGTGTGAGATCTGGCAAGGACATGGACTGCTTTGAATAAATCAGATAATCTGAGCCAGATATTCGAGATCAACTGCATGACTGAAACTGGGGTTTATTACTGATTGAATGCAAATCTTTTTATTTGTGTCTACTAAGAAGCACCGTACAAGGTAATGGTAAGGTTGCTAAGGAACTGTTTAGCTGCCAAATGTGTCTGTGTGATGCATGAGGTGACCATGGAAACCAATTTGGTGGCAATTATTTAAAAAAAACTTTTCAGTGAAATGATTATTGCATGTATACTAAATATTTCTGCCGTTGCATTTGAAAAGCTTGTTTGTGGGAAAAAGTATAACAACTAGAAATCTATTTACAGAGAAGGGTCAGCATAGGTCCTGCATAAAAAATACATTACAAGAGCCAGATTTTTTGATGTATATTTTACAATTCATGTTTTGAAAAGAAATAGGAAAACTGTATTGGGTTATCAGCTTTGTGCAAATTTAAAATGGTTTGTATTCCTGGGGGACTGTATTTTGCCTGATTTCATTTTTCTTAAAAAATTAATTACAGGTTGCCGTATTCCCCCTAGAGAACTTATTAACTATGCCTCTCTCTCCAAAGAGTGCTTGGTTCTCATGAGATAAAATGCCTTAGGCTAAAAGCTGCTGATTCCATTTCTGATTCATAAAGAAGTTTTTTTAGCTTATTTTTATCCTTACTGACATTTTTCACAAGTGATAACTAATAGCACTATGTTAGAATCAAGGCTGTTAGGATATTGCATTAGGAAGGATGTTGCACAAATGATCCTTCAAGGGGTTGAATTTTACTTGGAAGGTTATACACAAAGAGTATTTTCAAGCATATATGTCAAAATTAAAGAAAAATTTTCAGTTTTGCTATAAACATTGAGGCTGTGGGAAACCCTCCTGTTGCTGGAGACAATTTTTATAGAATATATTTACTTACAAGTTGCCCTCAGGATGCTACCAAAACACATACCCAAGTAGTGTTCTACCGTAAACCTACTATGGCACCATTACCATTTTAAGCCAGTAATGAATTATATAGAAATCTGAGATAATAGCTGGTATAAGACTGCATTAGAATGTGTTTATTTTTCCAGTTATGGCCCAGCTGACAACTGTTGTCTCTATCTGTGTAGAGTAATTACAAAGGAATCATTATAAAGAATTTATAATGGCAGGTTGAGTTTCTTTGGATTATTACAAGATATTTCAGTGTAAATAAGGAGGGTTGGGAATGATTGTGTTTCAGATGAGAAAATACCAAAAATTGAAGTTCTGTGTGGTTCTGGGTGAATACTTGTATGGATCTGCTTTTAAAAAGATCCTTAGATGACAGTAATCAGGCTTATTTTATTGCATTTAAATCACTTCAGGTTTCATGGCTCAGTCTTGCTCCGTCTCTCTGCAGCTCTCACCCAAGGATGATGTCATACCAGTGCCAACTGAGTCAGTGTCTTTCAGAAACAGGCTTCAACTCTTGTGTCCGTTCATTTACAGACATTGCAACTCATGCTGGGGCTTTACATGCAAGCACAAACAACAATAAGGATCTCTTCAAGGCCTGTAACAGTTCAGATTAGGTAGATGTATTCTTTTGTAAAACTAGAATACATTTATACACATAATCCACAGCGGGGCTGGCAAACATATCCAGGTACAGAACAGGCTGTTTCTGTACTTATATTTGAACATCTGAAGGTATTTTAGTATTGCAGAGGAGAGAATTTGTACAATAGTGGAAGGATAATTAGGTAGACAGTAAAGGTTTTCAGAAGGTACTGTTTCAATGCTTATAAATTCAAATAAATAGATTTAATTTGCACTGTAAAAGCAAATAAGAAGTTGACAGTATATTTATCTTCTTTTTTTTCTTTTTTTTTTCAGATTTTTGAAAACAAATCATCTTTTATATTTTTCCTATAGTCTAGTGACTCCTGGGGTCAGTCCCATTTTTCGTTAAATAGGA